>NW_022994837.1:0-392500 GCF_902806645.1 Magallana gigas | reverse complement strand
AGGTCATTATACATAGAAATCAGGACATTATACACATCTATTTTTTAAATGACGAATAAAAACTTACTGAAAATATGTTTTATTGTTTTTTTAATTTTTTTATAGTAATAAAAACTATTTACAATCATAATCAATTACAAAAAACAAAAATTATTCATAATAACAATCTTTATTTTTCATTTTATGGCCCATCAGGTCATCAGGACATTATACATATCAGGTCATTATACAGTTCCCATGTCGACGGATGTTTATGTTTCCATTGATCAGCCGTTGATAAGCTACGAGTAATAAAGGGGAAAAGATGGACATTAAAGTGTGTGATCTATGTGGATGTTACTGAAGAAGGTGAGGCTGTTTATTCCTTTTAAAGTTTCTTGTCTATAGTGGTTAAAATGTCAGCATGTTAACTGGTTAACATTTAGTCTATAGATGTACATGTAAGTACGTGTACACTGTCACTGATGTATGTTATTTTTCTAGTCCAGACAATATAAATCCTTTTAACAGAATTGAATCCCAAATGTTTTACCTTTCACTTGTTCATGTTGTTTTTTTATCCTTTTTACCAGAATTTTGTGTAAATTACAATTCAATTTATTGACAAAATCCACATGTGGTGAAAGTCATACATACAGTATACAAATATACATGTAGTTGGTACTGTACATAGATTTTCTTATGTTATGTGCATCACGTATGAATTTACAAATATATCTTGATGATTTAACATCTGCTGGGTTAAGAATTTTATAAGAATTACAGAGTTAAATGTTTTTGTTATGGTGTGGGTGTTTGTTTACTAACGTGTAATTTTTACATTGTTTACTGGATGTTTAGACTTGCTCGAGGTTCATGGGTGACTGGAAAGGATGACCGAATTTATCTATTTAAAAAAAATCAGATTGTGAATTTTCAACTCAAAATTCAAAGCAGGGTCTAATTAGAAACATATGATCATATTCTTGTGCGGAAGACTCCAAATGTAGACATAAATACCCTGTAGACATACATGTAACATCAAGTAAATAAAATTGTATACTTCAGACTTCAGAGTTAAAACATGACTAAAAAGTCTTTAATATTTTTATGATGCCGATCAATGTATCATTAGAGAGGTTTAGCAGACCAACGGGTACCCGGTACATGTACTTGTACATGTAGGTTACAAGTTAGAACTATGCGTACCACTCTACCAGTTCACATAATTTTTCTTGCTTAGCAGTTTTGATGTGTACTTGAATTGTCCTTGTTAATGTTTTAAATGTAATTTTTCATTTATATTCTCTTTTTTTAATCTGACTACTGGCAGTACTGGCATGCCAGCAGTTCTTGTCGAGGACCATTTCTCACTGGTGCAATGTTACATCATATTTTCGTATATAATTTTATGTGTTGATAAAATGACGTAACAAAGCACTGATGAAAAATGGTACTCAACGATAACTGATCGCACGCCAATATTGATTAATTACAGACAAAAACTGAAGGTTGCAAGTGTTATTTTTTATTGAACACCATTGTTTAAAATAACTTTTTATATATGTGACGGTCAGACCGGTTTAAATACCAGTGTTCAGTTGGTAGGGCACCTGACTAGAGATTCAGGGGGCCCAGGTTTAATTCCTGGTTTGGTCCTTCATTATTTCTCCCATCCTGTTACAATATTAAGGCTTGGACGATTCTGTACTTAGCCGATTCGGTACATATCACGATACATGAGATGCGATACGATACATATCACGATACATTGCAACTAGTAAATGAAAACATTAATAAGGGTTAAAAATTTATTCAATCTGTCGATGTATTACCGCATGTCCAAAGTTATTTTGATATATTTAAAATGAGCGTTGTACAATTTACAAATTACTTAAGTCTCATATACACTACTTTTTCATTAACAAGTAATCCAAAAGTTGTCCACACTCCAGATTTAGCTTCCTAACAGGTTTGACAACTTTACAAGGTTTTCCACCATCTTTGTACTTTCATATTAGACTAAAAATAGGCGATATATGAAGCTCAGATATTTTTGGAAAATGAAAAAAAGTCCGCATAGGTATCGTAATGTATTAATGGTAAATGTAATGATCCAAATATCGTCAAATAAATACAGTGATGCACCGGTGCATCGGTGGATCGTTCCATCCCTATACAATATTGGTGTTGTAACCAACCCTTGGAACTGACAGGTTAACTCCTGCCAGGGGAAGAGCCAGGGTAGATCTTTGAGGGTGAAGATCATTTAAGGGGGGGGGGGGGGTGACGGTCAGACTGGTTTGAATACCGGTGCCAGATACATGTAGCTCAGTTGGTAGAGCACTTGACTAGAGATTCACAGGGCAAGGTTCGAATCCCAGTCTGTTCTGTCATTATTTTTCCCATCTTGTACATATATATCAGATATATTACAGATGATTATAAGAGTCATCACATGTTTTGCAAGATGCAATAATTGTATTAAAACCTTTACTTTACAACACAATACATTTAAGTGAATATTTATGTCTCTTGATATTATTTGGTGTGGTGTTCTTGACAGCATCGCATTCAAGTCAGTGTCAGCTACATTATGCATAAACAATTTTACCCGCTCCTAAACCACAAACTTTCTTATTACCGTAGTGGATTCAGCTTACCGCTGATTGGCTGCTGTTGCAGCAGACTTATAATATATGCACGCACAAAACACAATGAACTTATCAGAGAATGAAAAATTCATCGAGTTACTTTCAACTGTTGTAATTTGGGTATTTTTTAAAAATGTATACTTGTGACAAAACATATAATTATGTGGTACATACAGATGTAGCTTTATGAAGAAAATTTGGGTTAGACATATATAGCTACCATGCAAGTAAATGATGTTTACTAAAACTTCCAATTTATGACGCACGAAATATACGCTACTTTTATAAAGATTGACATACATGTAATGTAACACATTCTGTGAAAAATAATCTATTAAAAATTCTTCATTAAGTTTACTCATACATGTTTTATGCTTATTACACATAGTATTGTTTTTAAAACATGTAATTTAAAAGAAAAGAAACCAAAACCCTCGCCAAATTTATTTGCAAAAAAAACAACCGGTAGACTTGATAAAACATGGTATACCAGAAGGAAATACATGTACTTAATTGACACTGTTCAGATGGGTAATATTCCTTTGTAATTTTTTAATTGAAATTTTTGACTGTAGTACTACAAGAAATAAACTCTAGCTCTCTCTCTCTCTCTCTCTCTCTCTCTCTCTCTCTCTCTCTCTCTCTCTCTCTCTCTCAAACTCTCTCTCAATCTGATAAGTGTCGACTATACCTAAGAAATTTTTTTAATGTTATATTATGACTTGATATGCAAATTTTGATCTTGTACAGCCTAAATGTTATGTCATGTATTGGGATATGTAATACTTATTACACTGCATGGTCAGTGTATTTTTTCCAGAAATAATATGCATATGTTAATGTAAACACAGCTTATTTTTACTAGTACATGTATGTAAACACAGCTATTTATTTTTTTTTTATTTCAGCTCAAAACGGACTCTTGTTCCGACATGGCACCACATTGCTTTTACCTGTTGATTCTTGTGGGTCAGCTCTTGAGATTAACCTGTCACCTCTATCCACATGCATATTCCTTGTGTTCTACAGACTTTTTACCGGTAATTCAAGTTAAATCGGATAATGCATGAACAATAATGGAACTTTATGAAAGCATCATCCCATGTTGTGGTTTGTGTTTGATAAGAAATTATGAAAAACAAAATTAAGGCTATTTAAAGAAATTCATAATTGTTGTGAAAATTTGTTTTTCAATTAAAGTATGCAACTATTTTTCCTTTATTTTTTATTTTATAAAGGTATTTAGATGTGTTTACATAATTGAACCCCCCCCCCCCCACCCCCATCCAATTGTCTGCATTAAGATTACATGTAGGATATGTAAATGTACATTTGACTTTGAAATAACATCTGCTATGATAATTACTTTTGAAATGAACAAGAAACAACCTATTTCTACCTCTCTAAGGTATATATGCATAAAAAAAGGAGAAAAACATGTCAAATTTTGAACATTTTTCATGGAAATCAACTCTGTCTCCAACTACCTGGGTGTTTGAATTTTATTTTAATTTAAGGCAGATGTCTAACTTGTAGGTTGTAACTTACTGTTTTAGCATGGTTAGAAGGAGACTAGAAATCAAAATAGATTAGATATTCAATAAATATGATTGTTAGCTTACTTTTTTTCATAAAAACAAGAAATCACAAGCAGGACAGCTGTCTATTTGTTAATTAAAATGGTGTAAATCATAAAATAAACAAATAATTAAGATCAAATTTTAGAATCATTGATGATTGTTTTCAAATATGTGTGAGAAATTACTCAAGGAAATTGCCACAAGTTTCATAAAATTAGGTAAACCATTTTTAACCATGACTTTATATGAAAATCAAAAGATGGGGGGGGTGGGGGGTATACATGTAAGGATATTTCTAAGTGATGTGAAGCTTTTATCATGATTATATAATGTAGATGCATGTTGTATTGAATAAGGTTTCTTTTCAAAGGTGGTTGAACAACAATTGACCTCTAAAAGGTCAGGTAAAGATGTTTTACTATGGAGAACCCTGTAAATCTGTGTTTACTAATGGAAATTGGAAATGGGGGGTTCACTTAAATGGCCATATTTTTATTTAACCTCAATGGAATTTGCAATATGTGGTATTCTTTTTCTCAGAATTGCATTACCTTTCTTATTTTAAGACAAACCGTCTTTTCATAAAATGTTAGTGTACTAAATGCAGTTAAAGGTACAAGGAACAGTTTCGGATAAAGAACCGTCAATATTTTTGTAAAATTGATAGTGACTGTACTTGAAGATTTACCAGTGTTGCGTAGATTCATGAAATGAATTTTAATGTTTATCAATAGTTAATGGGATGTCTCTTGTTGGAATTGTTTAGGCCTAAAAAAAAATAGTGTCTTTAGGGTAACACTAATGAAAAAATTAGGTTAGGTGGGTGGGGATTTTTTTTATTTTATCTATTTTTTTTGCCTGAATCCTAAGAATGTTTGTTTGTTTCATTTTTAAAAACGTATTTTTTATTGGAAATATGATAAAATTCACAGTCGGATAAAATCAGGCATCTAAAAATGGTAGGATCGGGCCATTTTTGTAGATTAGGTCGGGTTACCCGAAACACACAACTTTTTTTTTTTAGGCCTAAGCAATATTAAGGCCCCTAATTTTAAGTACATGAGAAGCAGTAATAAATTGTGAAACTTGCTGCTTTGACTGTTGTGTTGACTTTACACAGTGAAATTGAAGGTTACAAACGGAAGGTTATATAACATGAAATGGAGGTGGATGGGATATTATATGCCTATTTAGTATCTACTGGGTATGAGGACAATAGCAAGTTTATTGTCCCCCAAGACAGCAACTATTTCATGAGGCAAAGCCAAGGGAAATAGTTGCTGTGGGGTGGGACAATAAACTTGCTATTGTCCAGATAGTCAGTTAATTGGTATATTATTATACCAAAGAAAACTTTATTTGTCAGCGATGCAGGATTTCTTGATGATAAACAAATTAGAGTTATCAAACTTTGTATTTAATGCGGTGATCTGATTAGGTCAGAGGTGTTCCGAGTTTAAAAAGTAGGGAAATCAAATTCTGCTGATGAATGGTTTTGATGACTATTCACCATGAGCAGATAGCATGGATACTATTTCAAATTAGATAGAAAAGCAAGTTTGTGTGGGCGCCTTCTAGTGATCAGTTTGTCGGTCTGTCCATCCGAGATCGCTTGACCGGAGCATAGCTTCTCTCCCCTTGGCCCAATCTGGCTCATACCTCATCCACAGGGTTCCTTTGGGTTAAGGATGTGCAGTGACTTTGAACCATGTTGTTAGGTATAAGGTTAAGGTCATAGTAGAATTACATATATAAAATCCTTGTCTGGGGCATATCTTCTCTCCCTTTGGTCCAATCTGGCTAATACTCACAGACTGTCTCTATCGTTAATCGATGAGCAGTGACCTTGCATGAAACTTCTAGGTAAAGGGTGAAATATCATATCGGATCATGCAAAAATCCTTTTTTCAGAGCATATATACTTTCTACTAACCCCTATTTGGCTCAGACTTCACATAAGCAGAGCTTTTGAGTAAAGGGTGTGTAGTGACCTTGAACCTATTTTCAAGGTAAACTGTGAAGGTCATAGCAGAATTATATTTAAAAAATCCTTCTCTGGAGTACATCTTATCTCCCTTTGCTCAAATCAGGCTCATACTTCACCCACATGATGCCTTTGATCAAAGGATATGCAATGACCTCGAATGATATTTGTAGATCAAGTGTCAAGGTCATATCAGATCACACAAAAATCCATATTTTAAGAGCATATATATAATCTCCTTTTAGCCCCTAATTGGCTAATATTTTGCCTAAACAGAGCTTATTGGTTAATGGCGTGCAGTGACCTTGAACCATGTCAATGTGAAGGTCATAGCAGATCTTAATAAAATTAGTTTTAGACAGTAGATTATTTCCCGGATATGCTTAATCTTGGTCAGATTGAACAAAAAAGCCTGTATGTTAGGGGCAATGAAATTGAATTAGAAGTTCTATGCCAGCTGGAAAAATTTCAAGTTATAGGTCAAGGTCAAAGCAAAATTCTCTTAACGAGGCCGAGTACAGAACGAGTACGCACGCTTTCGCGCAGCGTTTCATTTGTATTGTGACGTCATCTTTTTGCTTTGTTGACGCCATGGCGTAATAGTTTCAACTGCAGATATTCAGCGAAATTTTTTGAAAATAGCTCGATTGATGCGTAAAATTGATATTATATTGTGGAATAAACATAAATTTCTCGAAGTATAAGCTATATTTGGGATCGGTTCGAAAACGTGAAGAGGATTCAGCAAGCCTAGCCCTCTGTCACGTTTTCTTTACCCGCCTAAATAAAGCTTAATTTCTATATTTCAAGACAGTAACCATGTATTTTATATTAATGACCCTTAATATGCGATGTTATATATTTATTTATTACTTAAATGTGTCTGAATGTTTTAATAATACTATACAGATTACCATTTCCGTCTTTGTCAAATAAAAAATAGCCATTATCTGGCAAACTGGGAATCTGGGCATACAAAAAACAACTTTGATAAGACCCCTGGATCAAACCAGGAGGTAAAGGGTTTTTTTTATTTGACCATTTGATGGCTTTAAGCAATAACTTTAATATGTAGAACAGAAAAAGAGTCCCTAGGGCAGAAGTTTAAAAAAAATGTAAAAAATGTGCAAAATTGATACATTTCAGGCAAAATCCCATACGGTCCCATGTTAAAGATTAACAAACTTTGAGATGACCCCTTGAACAAACGGTGTGGTAAATGTCTGATTTTTTCCCCTTAAAATAATAATTATATCAGTAGAAATTCATTTATAAAATTTCATTAAAAAATCTAGGGCAGAAAAAATTAGACCAGGCCTCGTTAAATAACATCAGCGGGGCCCTTTGAAATGTTCACCATTTCAATGTCGTCTGGTTCATAGTAATTTTAAATAAAAATATTCACAGAGGAATAATAAAATTAAGTAAACTATACATCGATAAGTTTTTGACAATTGATGATGCAACAAGCACATAGTACGAATTAAAGGTCAACCCTTTGAAAAGCAGTGTAGAGGAAATGTTGCTCAGATTTATGTTTTAAACAAAATTGATTTTTTACGGAAATTTTAATTTTGCATTCTTGGTTAAGAAATTAGATGTTAGTTCCAGGTAAAGTTTACTTTTACCTAAAATGAAGTCAAATTTGTTAAGTCGTACTTAAACACATTCGGATTTTTTTGTTAACTCGGACTTGAAATGGTTATTTTTTTTGTTAATTTGTACTTATAACCATTCGGATTTTGTTAAGTCGTACCAAGAATAATTCGATTTTTAAAATCTTTTTTGTACTTAAGTTACTTTTGTCATTAGATTAAGAACACTGCTTCTTAGAGCTACTTCTAGCATTACTTTCGACATTAGCGGAAAACCCACTCGTTGCTTTGCAACGAGCTTTGCTCTAGTTATTAGGGCTTTTCGACTTTCGGTCGAAAAGACCTATTGTTTTCGTTCTGTTTTATTATTATTATTCTTCTCGACAAAGTTTCGTCATGGATTTTTTGAAAACGGAATAGAAAAATCAAAATTTAATGTTAGCTTCTTTTAGCAATTGTGAAGTTCTCCCGTATGTCCTTTTTTGGACTTCCGGTCTATATACTTCCGGTTTAGACATGCAAAAAACAAAATACTAAAAGGACCTTTGTATCTTTTTTATTTTTTGATAATTAACTAAGAAATTTTGGATTTAGATACTTCCTAGTATGATATACAAAATCGTAAGCAACAACTTTTTTCTATCTCCTGCTGTTTTTGAGATATTAGACTTCAAACTATGAAAAAAGGGGGGATGAAAAAACTGAAAATTGAAATAACCACCAAATGTTTTAAATGAGGAATGGAAAATGTTAAAACTGTCATAATAATCATACATTTAAAGTTTCGTTTGAAACCATTGAGAACTTCCGGTTTTACAAGTTGATAAAAAATCGTCTATGGGTGTTTTAATGTTAAACTGAATTCATGCGTGCCACTTTTTCTCAAACAGTTTTCAAGTAAATATTTCCACATTTAATATTCATATTGAGGGACCTAATTTGCAGACTTGAAAATATTTTGAGATAAAATTTTTGAAAGATAAGGGATCTAGAGGGGTCAAAGCTAAAAACAACGCTTTAGCTGTATCTTTTTTATTTTTCATCCGATTTTTAAAATCTTTTTGGTTTTAAGTTTTGAGTAAAGAGTACAATTTAAAAAGTATGGTCCGTAGGGCCATTTTTTGACTTCTTATAGGAGTATTAAGGGTGTGAATATTGCAACTTTCTAAAAATTGAAAAAGTGATTTAGAAAGAGTTATCTCGCTTTGCTCAATGAACGTAGAACATTAATACTCTAGTCATACCACGTTTCTATTTGAGAAAGGAATGCTTACTTTTTTTATGGTTTTTTGGAAATATTCTTTTAGAAATTAAAAGTATATTTACTTTTAAAGTGTTGAAGTTATCTTTTTTTGACATTGCATTATTTATAAGGTTATATTTCTAATAGGCAACTGATTAAACCTAGGCGGTTAAGAATTTTTAAATAAAAAATAGATACGATTTTACCTGACATTTACAATCAAAAAAGGGAAAGGGGATGTCGAAAAGCCCTTACTTTTTGTTGAAGACAAAAAAAGTTCTAGTTATTATTATTATTAGGGTTTTCCGTTTTTCAACGGAAAACCCTTCTGTTATTCTACTGTTTCTTATTATTATTTTTTTTTTTTTCCCGCAAATTTTGTGCACGAGATTTCTCGAACATTTTTTGTATGATTGCTATGAAACTTTCAGGGTATGTAGATGATATTAATATCTCTAGACGTTTTTTTCAAATTTTTAAAATTCACTTCCGGTTATGAGTTATTGCCCTTTAATTGAAAATTGGGGGGTCTTTTGTCCAGAATTGATCTCGGGAACTACAGATGATAGATGCATGAAATTTTACGAAATTGTCGGTAACATTTTATAGTTTTGCTGGCATGAAAAGTTTGGTAATTTCTTTGTTAGTTTTTGAGCTATTTGTCGCCAAAGTTTAAGATTTTTTCGGGGCTGAAATTTTGTTGCTTTTTGTATTATAACCTTTAAACTAAAAATATTTTGTTAATACATATAGAACAAAAGTTGTTTAGAATAACAAGAGCTTTCATTTAAAATTAAGAAAAAAGGGCTGGCCCCTATAATTAGGGGTCAGCAGCTCATATACGTATTTTTCTGATAGCAAAAATCGTTATCATTTTATGAAAAAAAATTAATTCAGTTATTGTTAATATATTAAATAATGTCATTTGGTATCAAATTTAAAAAGTTCTGTGCCCTATTTTTTTCAAATTTCATAAAACAAATATGTGTGAATCGTAACGTTACATGAACGAGTTAATTTGTCTACATAGACACACAAGCGAACAAATGCCACTTTAAGGCCCAGGCATATACTGCATTACGTTGTGTTGCGTCTTAGATAAGTAGTTGTGATTCAATTTCATTTTTTTCATCTATATCATTTATGAATTCAATGAACACACATTATTTTAACGTTCTATGTGCAACTATTTGTCGGGGCGCCCCTGTTTGTAACCCCCGCGCGCGCGCCGAATGTAAACAGTAACGAACGGCATTGTAGAAAAGAGAGAGCCGTAATGCAGAAGAGAAGTTGTGTATTCTTTCGACGTACAAATGCATTTTCAATTTACTGTGAAACATATGAACATGCACAGGGAACAATACTACATATTTGTTTAAGGAGGATATTTTTCTCGTGTGAATCGTTTACGAGGAAATTCTGACAGCCACACTTCTGTCCACGATCAGCCGTTGATAAGCTACGAGTAATAAAGGGGAAAAGATGGACATTAAAGTGTGTGATTTATGTGGATGTTACTGAAGAAGGTGAGACTTTTACTCCTTTTAAAGTTTAAAAAAGTTAAAGTTAAAATTTAGTATATAGTATAGATGTACATGTAAGTACGTGCACACTGTTTGTTTTTGTTATGGTGTGGGTGTTTGTTTACTAGGCTAACGTGTAATTTTTACATGTTTCATGGATGTTTAGACTCGCTCGAGGTTCATCAGTTCATGGGGGGACTGGAAAGGGTAACTGAATTTATCTATTTAAAAAAATAACAGATTGTGAATTTTCAACTCAAAATTCAAAGCAGGGTCTAATTAGAAACATATCATATATTCTTGTGCAGAAGACTCCAAATGTAGTCATGAATATCCTGTAGACATAACTTCAAGTAAATAAAATTGTATACTTCAGACTTCAGAGTTAAAACATGACTTTAATATCTTTATGATGCCAATCATTGTATCATTAGAAAGGTTTAGCAGACCAACGGGTACCCGGTACATGTACTTGTACATGTAGGTTACAAGTTAGAACTATGCGTACTATTCTACCAGTTCACATAATTTTTCTTGTTTAGCAGTTATGATGTGTACTTAAATTGTCCTTGTTAATGTTTTAAATGTAATTTTTTATTCTCTTTTTTTAATCTGACTACTGGCAGTACTGGCCTGCGAGCAGTTCTCGTCGAGGACCATTTCTCGCTGGTGCACTGTAACATCATATTTTCGTATATAATTTTATGTGTTGATAAAATGACGTAACAATGCACTGGTGAGAAATGGTACTCGGCGAGAACTGATCGCACGCCAATATTGATTAATTACAGACAAAAACTGAAGGTTGCGCGTGTTATTTTTTATTGAACAACATTGTTTAAAATAATTCTTTATATATGTGATGATCAGACCGGTTTGAATACCAGTGCCAGATAGCTCAGTTGGTAGAGCACCTGACTAGAGATTCAGGGGGCCCAGGTTCAAATCCCGGTTTGGTCCTTCATTATTTCTCCCATCCTGTTACAATATTGGTGTTGTGACCAACCCCTGGAACTAACAGGTTAACTCCTGCCAGGGGTGATCTTCGAGGGTGAAGATCATTTAAGGGGGAAGGAATGTGATGGTCAGACTGGTTTGAATACCGGTGCCAGATACATGTAGCTCAGTTGGTAGAGCACTTGACTAGAGATTCAGAGGGCCAGGTTCGAATCCCAGTTTGTTCCGTCGTTATTTCTCCCATCTTTTACATATACATGTATATCAGATATATGACAGATGATTAAGGGTCATCACATGTTTTGCAAGATGCAATAAGTGTTAAAAACCTTTACTTTACAACACAATACATATAAGTGAATATTTATGTTTCCTGTTATTATTTGGTGTGGTTTTCTTGACAGTGTCGCATAAACAATTTACCCGCTCCTAAAACACAAACTTTCTTTTTGTGGATTCAGCTTACCGCTGATTGGCTGCTGTTGCAGCAGACAAATAAGAGATGCACGCACAAAACACAATGAACTTGTCAGAGAATGAGTTGAGTTTATTTCAACTGTTGGAATTTGGGGTTGTTTTTTTTAAATGTATACTTGTGACAAAACATATATGTGGTACATACAGCTGTAGCTTTGTGAAGAAAATTTTGGTTAGACCATATATACCTATCATGCAAGTAAATGATATTTACAAAAAACTTGCAATTTATGGCGCACGAAATATACGCTAGTTTTATAAAGATTGACATACATGTAATGTACCACATTCTGTGAAAAATAATCTATTAAAAATTCTTCATTAAGTTTACTCATACATGTTTAATTTATGCTTATTACACATAGTATTGTTTTTAAAACATGTAATTTATAAGAAAATAAGCAAAAACCCTTGCTAAATTTATTTGCAAAAAAAAAACCACAGTAGAATTGATAAAAAATGGTATACCAGAAGCTAATACCAGTACATGTACTTTGACGCTGTTCGGTGGGTAATATTCGTTTGTAATTTACGAATTGAAATATTGACTGTTGCACTACAAGTACGGTAATAAACTCTCTCTCTCTCAAACTCTCTCTCTTTCTCAATTTGATAAGTGTTTATACCTATGAAAATTTTTTAATATTATATTATGACTTGATATGCAAATTTTTGATCTTGTACTGCCTAAATGTTATGTCATGTATTGGGATATGTCATACTTATTACACTGCATGGTCAGTGTATTTTTTCCAGAAATACTATGCATATGTTAATGTAAACACAGCTATTACTAGTACATGTATGTAAACACAGCTAATTATTTTTTTTTTTATTTCAGCTCAAAACAGACTCTTGTTACCACATGGCTTTTACCGGTACCTGTTGATTCTTGTGGGTCAGCTGCTGAGATTAACCTGTCACCTCTATCCACATGCATATTCCTTGTGTTCTACAGACTATTTACTGGTAATTCAAATTAAATCCGATAATGCATGAACAATAATGGAACTTGAAGAAAGCATCATGCCATGTTGTGGTTTGTGTTTGATAAGAAATTATGAAAACAAAATTAAGGCTGTTTATAAAGAAATTCATAATTGCTGTGAAAATTTGTTTTTCAATAAAAGTATGCAATTATGTTTCCTTTATTTTTTATTTCATAAAGATATTTAGATGTGTTTACATAATTGAAAAATCCCCCCCCCCCCCTCTATTTAATTGTCTGCATTAAGATTACATGTAGGATATGTAAATGTACATTTGACTTTGAAATAACATCTGCTATGATAATTACTTTTGAAATGAACAAGAAACAACCTATTTCTACCTTTCTAAGGTATATATGCATAAAAAGAAGTAGAAAAACATGTCAAATTTGAAAATTTTTCATTGAAATCAACTCGATCTGTCTCCAGCTACCTGGGTGTGTTTGAATTTAATTTTAATTTAAGGCAGATGTCTAACTTGTAGGTTGTAACTTACTGTTTTAGCATGGTTAGAAGAAGACTAGAAATCAGAATAGATTAGATATTCACTAAATATGATTGTTAGCTTACTTTTTTCATGAAAACAAGAAATCACAAGCAGGACAGCTGTCTATTTGTTAATTAAAATGGTACAAATCATACAATAAACAAATAAAGATCACATTTTAGAATCATTGATGATTGTTTTCAAATATGTGTGAGAAATGACTCAAGGAAATTGCCACATGTTTCATAAAATTAGGTAAAACATTTCAAACCATGACTTTTTATGAAAATCAAAAGATTGGGGGGTGGGGGGTATACATGTAAGGGTATTTCTAAGTGATGTGAAGCTTTTATCATGATTATATCATGTAGGGGTATGTTGTATTGAATAAGGTTTCTTTTTAAAGGTGGTTGAACAAAAGTTGACCTCTAAAAGGTCAGATAAAGATGTTTTACTATGGAGAACCCTGTAAATCTGTGTTTACTAAAGGAAATTGGAAATGGTGGGTTCACTTAAATGGCCATATTTTTATTAAACCTCAATGGAATTGGCAATATGTGGTATTCTTTTTCTCAGAATTGCATTAGCTTTCTTATTCTAAGACAAACCGTCTTTTCATAAAAATGTTAGTGTACTAAGTTAAAGATACAAGGAACAGTTTCGGATAAAGTACCGTCAATATTTTTGTAAAATTGAGAGTGACTGTACTTGAAGGTTTATCATTGTTGCGTAGATTCATGAAATGAATTTTAATGATTACCAATAGTTAGAGGGATGTCTCTTGTTGGAATTGGTAAGCAATATTAAGGCCCCTAATTTTAAGTACATGAGAAGCAGAAATAAATTGTGAAACTTGCGGCTATGACAGATATGTTGACTTTACAGTGAAATTGAAGGTTACAAACGGGAGGTTATATAACATGAAATGTAGGTGGATGGGATATTATATGCCTATTTAGTATTTACTGGGTATGAGGACAATAGCAAGTTTATTGTCCCCCAAGACAGCAAATATTTAATGAGGCAAAGCCAAGGGAAATAGTAGCTGTTGAATGGGACAATAAACTTGCTATTGTCCGAATAGTCAGTTAATTGGTATTTCATTATACAGAAGAAAACTTTATTTGTCAGCGATGCAGAATTTCTTGATGATAAACAAATTAGAGTTAAATCAAACTTTGTATTTAATGCGGCGATCTTATTAGGTCAGAGGTGTTCCGAGTTTAAGGTGATATGGGACACTTCCATGTTGTGACGTATTGTTTATCGAAATAAACAATAAAATAAAGTGTAATTATATAAGTACATGTAGTTTCTTCTCAAAAATGGTCACTTAACTCCTTAGCACAGTGGGTTAGAGGGTTTACTAGGAACCTGTAAGTCATGAGTTCGAATCCCGCTGGGGTTTTTACAATTTTTACCTTTTCAAATATTTTTAAAAGCTATTTTTTGGTTAAATATTGTAAAATTTGAAAATTCTAAACCGGTGAAAATTTTTCAATTATATAGTACTTTAATCCACATTAATATCGACAGATGTCCCATACCACCTTAAAAAGGAGGGAAATCAAATTCTGCTAATGAATGGTTTTGATGACTATTCACCATGGGCAGATAGCATGGATACTATTTTAGATAAAAAGGCATGTTTATGCGGGCGCCTTCTAGTGATCAATTTGTCGGTCTGTCCATCCGAGATGGCTTGACAGGAGCATAGCTTCTCTCCCCTTGGCCCAATCTGGCTCATACCTCATCCACAGGGTTCCTTTGGTTGAAGGATGTGCAGTGACCTTGAACCATGTTTTTAGGTATAAGGTTAAGGTCATAGCAGAATTATATATATAAAATCCTTGTCTGGGGCATATCTTTTTTCCCTTTGGTCCAATCTGGCTAATACTCACAGAGTGTCTCTATGGTTAAACGATGTGCAGTGACCTTGCATGAAATTTCTAGGTAATGGGTGAAGATCATATCGGATCATGCAAAAATCCTTTTTTGAGAGCATATATAATTTCTACTAACCCCTATTTGGCTCAGACTTCACATAAGCAGAGCTTTTGAGTAAAGGGTGAAAGGGTGTGTAGTGACCTTGAACCTATTTTCAGTGAAAAGAAACTGTGAAGGTCATATCAGAATTATATTTTTAAAAATCCTTGTCCGGAGTATATCTTCTCTCCCTTTGCTCCATTCAGCCTCATACTTTACCCACATGATGCCTTTGTTCAAAATATATGCAATGACCTCGAATGATATTTGTAGATGAAGAGTCAAGGTCATATCAGATCACACAAAAATCCATATTTTAAGAGCATAGATATACTCTCCTTTTAGCCTCTATTTGGCTAATATTTTACCTTTACAGAGTTTATTGGTTAATGGCGTGCAGTGACCTTGAACCAAGTCTGTCAATGTGAAGGTCATAGCAGATCTTTTTAAAATTAGTTTTAAATAGTAGATTATTTTCCAAATATGCTTAATCTTGGTCAGATTGAACAAAAATGCATGTATGTTAGGGGGAATGAAATTGAATTAAAAGTTCTATGACAGCTGGAAAAATTTCAAGTTATAGGTCAAGGTCAAAGCAGAATTCTCTGAAATAACATAAGCGGGGCCCTTTGAAATGTTCACCATTTCAATGTTGTCTGGTTCATAGTAATTTTACATAGAAAATATTCACAGAAGTACAGTAAAGTAAACTTAACATCGATAAGTTTCTGACAATTAATGACGCAACGAGCACACAGTACGAAAGGTCAAACTTTTGAAAAGCAGTGAAGAGGAAAAGTTGCTCAGAATTATGTTTTAAACAAAATTGATTTTTTACATAAATTTTAATTTTGCATTCTGGGTTAAGAAAAAAGATGTTAGTTCAAGGTAAAGTAAACTTGTACCTAAAATGATGTCAAATTTGTTAAGTCGTACTTAAACACATTGGTTTTTTTTGTTAAGTCGTTCTTGAAATGGTTAAGGGTTTTTGGTTAAGTCGTACTTAAAAACATTCGGATCATGTTAAGTTGTACCAAGAATCATTCGATTTTTTTTCATCTTTTTGTACTTAGGTTTCTTTGTTACTAGATTAAGAACTCTGCTTCTTAGACGTACTTCTAGCGTTGCTTTCGACATTAGCGGAAAACCCACTCGTTGCTTTGCAACGAGCTTTGCTCTAGTTATTATTATTTTTTTTTGTCCGTTTTTTGTCCGCAAGATTTCTCAGAGATGGCTGAATGGATTTTCTTGAAATTTTCAGGACTGACAGAAAATTATAATATCTCCAGGCGTTTTTTTCATTTTTCCAAAATTCACTTCCTGTCGTCCGTTTCCTGTCCCGCGACAAAAAGCTATGGACAATGAGATCTCAGAAACGATAAAGACTTGAACATCCAAACTTTGAGGGATGATAGACCTATAGTTGTAGATGTGTTTAAACTATTTTGTTTTGTTCGTCGTAACTTCCGGTCGTCACCGGAAGCTCTTCAAAAATTATGCTTTTACGCATTTAATATATTTCTCGGAGAATTGAAATATAAGTATAAATGCTTACATATGTCATCTATCCGATGATTAATAAACATAAAAATTCTACTTCCGGTGAGATATCTCAAATATCTCATGAAGCCTTTTTTAAAGTAAATGTTTGAACCCCGAGATCTCAGAAACTGTAAGTGATCAAAACACGAAACTTACAGGGATGATAGACATTTGATAGAAGATGTGTTTAACCGTTTTTATTTGGTTGACCGTCACTTCCGGTCCACACAGGAAGAGTTCAAACAAATCAAGTTTTTTAAAAGTTGAACTCGATTTTTCAGAGATGCATGGATGGATTTTCTTGAAATTTACAGGACTGATAGAGAACGAAAATATCTCTAGGCGTTTTTTTCATTTTTTCAAAATTCCCTTCCTGTCGTCCGTTTCCTGTCCCGCGATAAAAAGCTATGGACAATGAGATCTCAGAAACGATAAAGACTTGAACATCCAAACTTTGAGGGATGATAGACCTATAGCTGTAGATGTGTTTAAACTATTTTGTTTTGTTCGTAGTAACTTCCGGTCGTCACCGGAAGCACTTCAAAAATTATGTTTTTACGCATTTTATTTGTTTAACACTGAAATGATATAAAGGTATAAACGCTTTCATATGTCATCTATCCGATGATTAATAAACAAAAAAAAATTACTTCCGGTGAGATATCTCAAATATCTCAGGTAGTCTTTTTAAAACAAATATTATGACAGCGAAGTCTCATAAACTGTAAGTGACCAAGACACAAAACTTACACGGATGATAGACATTTGATAGAAGATGTGTTTAACCGTTTTTATTTTGTCAACCGTCACTTCCGGTCGACACCGGAAGAGTTCAAACAATTCATGTTGTTTAAGAGATTTACTGCTTCTGTTTGACAAAGTAAGACAAATTGATAGTCAATTAAGTCCTGTTGTCTAATGGTTATGAAATACTGAGAGAAGCAATGTCTTACAGTTAAATTGATACATGTATATCAAAACGGAAGACCTTTTTGTTGCTTTTGCAACAAGAGTCTAGTGTTTCTTATTATTATTTTTTTTGTCCGTTTTTTGTCCACAAGATTTCTCAGAGATGGCTGGATGGATTTTCTTGAAATTTTCAGGACTGATAGAAAATGATAATATCTCTAGGCGTTTTTTTCACTTTTTCAAAATTCACTTCCTGTCGTCCGTTTCCTGTCCCGCGACAAAAAGCTATGGACAATGAGATCTCAGAAACGATAAAGACTTGAACCTCCAAACTTTGAGGGATGATAGACCTATAGTTGTAGATGTGTTTAAACTATTTTGTTTTGTTCGTCGTAACTTCCGGTTGTCACCGGAAGACTTCAAAAATAACTACTTTTTCGCATAAAATTCATTTTCGATAAAATAAATATATAAGTATAAATCTTTGCATAGGTTATCTATGCGATGTTAACTCAACAAAAAATTTCGACTTCCGGTGAGATATCTCAAATATCTCAGGTGGCTTTTTTGAAACACATTTTGTACAAACGAGATCTCAGAAACTATAAGTGATCAAAGCACAAAACTTTCATGGATGATAGACATTTGATTGAAGATGTGTTTAACCGGTTTCGTTTTGTCTTCCGTCACTTCCGGTCCACACAGGAAGAGTTCAAACAAATCGAGCTGTTTATCAGTTTAACTTATTTCCATTGATATTTGTAGTGTGCTGGATGAGAAATGAAGTACAAAGGGCAAGTTTACAAGATATATTAAATACAATTTAGATTGAGCACTTCCGTTTGTCCGTTTCCTGTCCCGCGTTGAAAAAGCTTGTATCAACGAGATCTCAAAAACGGTAAAGACTTGAACATCCAAACTTTGTGGGATGATAGACCCATAGCTGTAGATGTGTTCACACTATTTTGTTTTGTTCGTCGTAACTTCCGGTTGTCACCGGAAGCACTTCAAAAATAACTACTTTTTTCGCATAAAATTCTTTTTCCATAAAATAAATATATAAGTATAAATCTATGCATAGATTGTCTATGCGATGTTATCTCAACAGAAAAATTCTACTTCCGGTGAGATATCTCAAATATCTCAGGTAGCTTTTTTGAAACACATTTTGTACAAACGAGATCTCAGAAACTATAAGCGATCAAAGCACAAAACTTTCATGGATGATAGACATTTGATTGAAGATGTGTTTAACCGGTTTCGTTTTGTCTTCCGTCACTTCCGGTCCACACAGGAAGAGTTCAAACAAATCGAGCTGTTTATCAGTTTAACTGTTTTCCTTTGATATTTGTAGTGAAGTCGATGAACAATTAAGTAGAAAGGGCAAGTACAAAAAAAATTTTTAATTACAATTTACATTGAGCACTTCCGTTTGTCCGTTTCCTGTCCCGAGACAAAAAACCTTGATTCCTGGAGATCTCAAAAACGGTAACGACTTGAACGATCAAACTTTGTGGGATGAAAGACCTATATATGTACATGTGTTTACACTATTTTCTTTCGTTCGGCGTAGCTTCCGGTCGTCACCGGAAGC
This sequence comes from Magallana gigas, assembly GCF_902806645.1. Lineage (NCBI taxonomy): Eukaryota > Metazoa > Mollusca > Bivalvia > Ostreida > Ostreidae > Magallana > Magallana gigas. The sequence continues at coordinate 373,001 of NW_022994837.1, read as the reverse complement.
ACTTTATTCATTTTACATAAAATGAAAATATCAGTATACAATCTTACATATGTCATCTATATAATTTTAAATTGGCAAATAAATTTTACTTCCGGTGAGATATCTCAAATATCTCTATGTAGCTTTTCTTTTTACAAATTTGATGTCCGCAATATTTTCGTCATTGTAAGTGATTGAGACACGAATCTTTCATAGATTGTTTGATAGAATTTTGATTGGGGATGTGTTTAACGGGTTTAATTTTGTCAACTGTCACTTCCGGTTCTTACCGGAAGGGTTCAAACAAATCATGTTTTTAACAAGTTTAGCTGACTTTCTTGGAATTTCATCTAGCCTAATAAACAGTGATGTACATTAAGCAAATGTACGAGAAATATCAGGGTTTTTTTTTATTAATCACTTTCGTTCGTCCGTTTCGGTCCCGAGACAAAAGATATTGTTTCAAAGAGATCTTAGATTTGGCAGAGTCGTGAACAACCAAACTTTGAGGAAAGATTGACTTATGATTGTACAAATGGTTAACATTTTTGTTTAGATCGGCGCTACTTCCGGTCGTCACAGAAAGTACTTAAAAAATTGATTTCTTTTTCACTCTCGTTGTTTTACATGTAAGTAACGTCTGGATATATCATTCACAATAATTATCATATCAACTTTTTTTTGCATGTAAGAGAAGCAATGTCTTACAGTTAAATTGATACATGTATATCAAAACGGAAGACCTTTTTGTTGCTTTTGCAACAAGTGTCTAGTTTTATTTTTTTTTTGCTTGCTTGTCAAGATTTTTTGGATGAGTCTGAGATGTAATTTTAGGCAGGTAGCATCGTTTTTTAATTTGGGGGGGGGGGGTAAAAAACGATGCTACCTGCCCGAAATTACATCAATATTGCCCGATTATTCATTTTAATATTCATGTCGGACTAATAACAATCAAAATAGCATGCACATTTTCACAAACAATCGAGGGATTATTAACGGATCAAGGCGAAAGTCCAAGATGGCCGCATGATGAAATTTGTTAAGTAACTTCTTTGAAAATACGATAATGGAATTTTATTTTACACTTATTTACATCCTTTGTCAAGATATGTTAAAGTTTCTTTCAGTTTTAATAATGATTCGGTGTCAGTGTAACAATTTAATTAAGCTATTTGGAGTTAAATTGCTGGCTATAGCGCTAGAAAGAAAGGTGATCTTTATTGGACAAGAAATTAAGACCAGGGACGTAATTACTTCCGAAATTATTACTTGATTGCATTTTTTAAACAAGGTTTAAATTGCTGAATTGTGAGTTTTGTCATTTTTGAAATGATAAGATAGGTAACGATTAAGGCATATTTTGAACATTAGTTTCTTTTTGATACTCTCGTGCATGATTTAACCACTGATTGACGGACTATACCCGTGTATTAGCTAATAAATGCTTATTTTACACAGTCTAATTTAATAATTGAGTAGCTAATTATACACAGTCTAGAGGTGTGAAGCCTCCTCTTTGTTCATCAAGTTCAAGTTCAAGTTCTTTATTCCAAGAGACAAATGTCTCATAGGTTATACTTATGAATATATACATATTTAAATAAACAGTAAGAAAAACATAGTGTACATAATCAATTTGGATAATTCACATGGAGAGTTCGTTGCTTGTTTGCATAATATAAATATTTACCTAAATTACACAGTTCTTTAGTATTAGAGGTAGATAATAACTGTATAACTTTATAGACACTTGGTTTTCGGGAGTAGTATTTTTTAATATACTTATCTCTTAAACTACAAAGTGATGGACAAATAAGTAAAAAATGGAACTCATCTTCAATTACATTTAAGTTGCAAGATTCACATTTTCGACAATCACGTGTTAAATTATCATACCTCCCTGTTTCAATCTTTAAGTCATGTGAGGACAACCGTAAGCGTGTAATTAATTTACGATATTTTACATGAATTGGTTTCTTTAGGTAAACTTGTAAACAAAAATGATCAACAACATGTTTATATAATATACATTTTGATGCATTGCTTATATCGTTAACAACTTTTTGTTTAAAGACATCACACATTCTATTAAATATAATATCTAAAATAACAGACTCTTTCATAGTCCTTTGATATAAATCGGATAAGCCTAAGATGGACAATTCTTTCCTAATATTTGAAATCCATATGTCATTATTTTTCAGCATGTCTTCGTAGCATGCTTTTAAAATACAGTTTTTACTGTTTCTTAATTTAAACCAGTATTTAAATTTTTTTTTCCTGAAAATCTCTAATGGAAATCTACCTACTTCATTATAAACTGCACTGTTGCAAGTATTTTTTCTGACACCCAAAACCTTCTTACAAAAATTTATATAGACTTTTTCTACATCTTGACCTTTATGGAATCCCCAAATTTCAGCACCAAAACTAAGTACACTTTTTACATAAGTATCAAAAACATTCAATTGAGTTTCAACATTAAAACTCAAATCTTTCATTTTACTAGATATGCTGAACATTGCTTTATTTCCCTGTGCTGCACAGTGCTTTTGTGTAGATAAAAATGTACCATTGTAGTTAAACAACATACCAAGATAGTTAAATTGATTCACTACTTCTACGTATTTGCTATTGTATTCCCATTTTTCATTATCTTTAACACATTTTCCGTTTCTAAAAATTACAATTTTGTTTTTTTGTACATTAACAGATAAGTTCCATTCATCAGTATATCTGTGCAATGTGTTCAGCATATCCTGTAAACCCTGTTCATCAGACTCGTGTACCATGTGTATACATACCCCAGACACACACGTGTCTGGAGCAGTTGCTTCGTTAGTTTACCTGTGCCATCGTCTCGGGTCATTCGTGTGTGAAGGGAGGTTATGTAATCAATAACTGAATAATGAACATCAATCTGCCCATGCAAGCGTTTAAGATATCGTAATCATTGGTAAAAAAGGCGACGAGAATAGCCAAAATCCTTTAAAAAGAAACTTGATTGAAACAACATAATTACGGATACACATTTCTAAATCTACAATACTTAAAATAACTAGATACGTCAAAACATCAGAGCTATATCAATTTTTTTAGTTTTTGACTGCAAAATCGAATTTATTTTGTAAAGCTTTTTAAGGTAATTTTCTTCCTATTGATCTCGTAACCCCTCTTCCGCATGTTGAATAAGCTAATTAATAAAATAATGTTAAATATGTCGCCTTAATTATAGTTATATTATGTAAGTAGAACAAATAATTATCAATACTAGCATTCATACCGTAAATACTCCATTTCATAGAGCTTTATTTGTGGTGCTTAATTAGTCAATATATTACTCACCAATTCCTATATATTTGCTTTGTATATCTGTGTATATTTTGTATTCATGTCGTTTTGTATGTACATGTATATCACAAGTCAGTGGATTTTGTCTAGATTTTTGTTTTCTCTCAACTTGCTTAGCTTGTGATTAATTATGAAGAAATTTAGGAGAAAAATCATGCAGTGCCACGAGCGTGATTTGATCCCATGCTAGTACAAGAGTCCTACTTACAACGCCCTCCGCGCAGCCACTGCTCCACTCGCGCTTTTATTGTATTTGCTTTTATTTTAAATATAAGGTAAGCCTATGTTATTAAAAAGGAAATAAACTGAAATTCAATAAAAGTAAAGCTAATTTTTTCTTCGGAATAATATATTCTTAAAGATATAGAGTATTTCACCCCTTGTTATGGTTCTTTATTCAAAATTTGAATAATTACTTTTTGATGTTTTATAGTACTACCAGGGACATCTATGTATATCACCGGTGCTATGGACATGGAATGCACTGATCCAGCTCCTTTTCCTTGGGGAGGGGGGGGGGGTCAGGTTTGGAGTGACATTTTAGTTTGCCAGGGGGTCAGAGGCATACTTTCGATATTTCTTTATGTGAATTTAAATTTTCAAGGGGGTCCGTCCAGTCAATGATACGCGTTTTGTCACTGCCGGTTTGATACTCAGCTTAGCATTAGCTTTGAAATTCGTGATCATTTATACGTTCTTATTAGAAACCAATGATATTTTTTCATTATAGCCGAGGCACTTGTTCATTCTTGAAAATGATCTCAAAATCATGCATGCATTGCATTTAACTTGATTTACACGAAATAATTTAATTGAATGATCAGCCCAAATTTGTGGCATCCCGTTTAATACATGTTAAGAAGCCCGATAATTAACAGTGTTTTAAAACTTACGCACACTTGTATTGATTGGCAAAATGTGAATATAATAATCTTCGTTTCGGGATGGCATTGTAACGGGATTAGCAAAACCAGGGACGTTGGTGTCTCACTGGCAAGAAACTACCATTGATATATATCGCATGGATCCACGTAATTATCTTATGCCAAAAGCTATCTGATTAATTAATTAAATAATTCATTAATATTGATAGTAACGATTAAAGTTAACAAAATTGGTTAATAATGTTTACATTCACGTAATAAAAACCGTGTTTGATTTCGTAGAGACGGAAGACCTTAATGATAAGTGCTCGGTAAAAATTTCTCGCTTCTGAACTTCCAGTAAAAAAAAAAAATAAAAGAACGCAGAACCTTAAAAATGGATGAAAAACAATCCAAAATTAATATAAATATTCACAATTCACTCCTTGTATGTGCCAAATTTCCATTTTATCATGCAACTTGATAAACTGGTTCACAGTTTCCAAAACTCGGAAGTGGAGTGAATTTTAAGACAAACGAGGGGAATAATTTTGCTATCATGAGCAGTAAGTACATGTATGTTCTTATAATTATTTTCTTCATCCAATTTTAGCCTCGAGCGAGTTCACCTGTGTCACGTGTTTCTGTTCAATCTGGTATCTGCTCAGGCACGTAGCATCGTTTTTGAAAGGGGGGGGGGGGGCCAGACTCATCCAAAAAAACTTGACAAGCAAAAAAAAAAAAAAAAAAAAAAAAAGGAAAATGTTACGTTTCCCAAAATCTTCAAAATCCTAATCCGTGGGGGGTGGGGGGGCCCCCCCCTGGCCCCCCCTGATGCTACGTGCCTGCTGCTAGCACGTGTCTTACACGTGTATATCTCCATTCTTTGTAGAACAATGGGTGCTAATTAATATACACAAACTGACACCTGTAGATACTGCCATGTGAATTGGTAGATGCTTTAGGACAATAGGATAGTAATTAGGTATACACAGAATGTGTCTCCTTGGTCAGTTGACTTATCTATGAAGAATTCATAATGAACACAACAAAGACTTTTGATGCTACATGTACACAGCTGGTACATGTAAAGCTTATTTGTAATTGACATCAACACAATATTTAAAAGTTATTAAAAAAGATATTATAAATGAAATGAATGTGCAAGTAATAAAATGTTGAAAGAGTAGATTATCATATATAGTCAATGTAATACAAATCATTGCATTCACAAAACTATATGCATTGAGCTATATTGATAAAGTTTAAATACAGTTTTGTTACTATACTTGTATTGTTTTCATTTTAAGGAAATATTCATAAGTAATATGAACAGAACCATATTTCAATTTTGTCATTAGTACAATTGGCAACATTTTAAAAAACATTATATAGTCTGGCATCATGTCTATTATCATTGGGGGGGGGGGGGGGTAATATATCATATACCATATGATGATTGTAAAACCTTGAATAACTTCATTGAATGAGCTGGACATCTAAGATAGTCTTACCAAACTAATTCAAATTTATATAAGTCCGTTGAATGATTTAAGTTATATGTAAGTGAGTAAATCATTTATTATTGTGACATATGTGTATCTTTTACAACTGAGTAGTATACAATTACATAAATCAAACACCTGCTCATTGGACCTATGATAAGTCACTGTTAACACTAAGTTATGATTTTATGCATGGGCAAGAACTTAATTTGTCTTAATTAAAATGCAGAATGAATAAAATTTGCAGCTTGTCTTGGAAATTCACAAATGAGAGTTTTTATTTAGAAACTAGAGAAATTAGAGAGATTATTTGGAAAAATAACACTTTGATATGGTTTTCTTCTGAGATTGTAATCTAAGTTCATTTTAGAAGAAATTGGAATATGTCCTCTACATGTATTTCATCTACAGAGTTTTCATGTGCACTCAGTCTAAGACAAGTTCACCCTGAAATTGTGCAGTCTCTATTTTCAGGGGTAGTATACCCCACACCGAAACTGTGCCATTGTTGATGTTTAGGAATGTTCATTGAGATGTTATTTCTAGGCAAAAAATTTCCTTTGATAGTTTGTATGTTCTTAATTTAGGAGTATTTTATGTGGATATCCATTTGCCATCTTAGTTCATGTTCTAACTGCTGTTTGCTAATGAAATGAGTTAATATATACATGAAGTATATGGGGGCATATTTTCATAGGCTGCCAGTATATCTACATCAACTAGAATAGACATTGTGCTTTTATGAATAGTCCTTGTCACACTACTACATGTACATTTTAATACGTGTCAAACAACAATATTCATGTACATGATATACCATATGACTGCCCAGAAAGACAACAACTTCAGTAAATCATGAGTAACATAAATACAAGGCTTTTAGTTACTAAAACATCTTGTCAATGAATAGAAGAAGTCGATCAGAAATGATTAAGTACTACATGTAGATAACTGCAAGTTAAAAATCAGAATTAATCCTTTAAAACCTATGGCCAAAAATTTTCAGAGAGAGAGAGAGAGAAAGAGAACATACCTGGTATACATAATCATGTTCATAATTAACTTTGAAACAAACCGAAATCATTCATTAGGAGAGAGAGAGAGAGAGAGAGAGAGAGAGAGAGTTGTTGAACATTAGGGTTCACTGGTTAAAAATACATGTATGTATTCAGAGCTTTATTTAAGCTCATTGAGTAGAGTATTAGGAAACATTTAATATGTAACATAACTATTGAAAGTGTTTATAGTATATACCTCACAATATCCATAAAAGTACCACTGAGACCAACATAATACGACTGCATAATAAATAAATGTTATTTAAGAAATTAATGGATTCTAGCCTCTGATCCGCCATTCAGTAAATATTTTAAAACAATCTTGACTAATAAACGTCATTCATATAATAATGATTCCAATATAAGTCAGATGAGCAAATCTAATGTTTTGAGGCTGTATGAGCTATAATTTTTGAGAACCTTAATTTTATCACAATGATATGGGACCCAGTTCATTTAACAAGCATGGGACAATGACTTTTTTCATAAAGGAAAAGCATGGGACAATAACTTCCTTAGTATTAATTAAGTACCCGTGGGATGAACACTTTTTTAAAAATGAGTTACAATTCCCAACTCAAGAGGAACAATTAATATCTTTAAACATATTTTATTTTTTTTTTAAAATAATAATTTAGGAGGGAGTTACTCCCATTATTATCCAAAACTGTCTGACTTGCTCTCTTTAACTTACACTAAAATTCTATGAAAAGATGAAATTAGAAAGCTTAATTAGCTTATGCAATTCTGAGAAAAAATATGCATCATATTGCCAATTCCATTAAGGTTTAAGAAAAATATAGCCATTTAAGTGAACCTACCATTTCCCCACTCCTCTATTTAACACAGATTCATGGGGCTCTCCTTTAGTAAAACATATTAACTTAATCTTTTAGACATCAATTGTTGTTCAACCTCCTTGAATAAGAAAACTTATTCAGTACTACATACATCTACATAATATATCAATGATAAAAGCATCAATTCACGTAGAAATACTATTACACGTATTACACTCCCCGTATTTTGATTGTCAGAAAAAGCATTTATAGTTTGAAATATTTTACCTAATATTATGAAACTTGTGGCAATTTTCTTGGGTCATTTCTTACACATATATTTGAAATAATCATCACTGATGCTAAGAAATTGCTCTTTTTTGGTAAATTGGATGATTTGTAGCATTTTTATTCACAACTTATAGACATGCCATCCTGCATGTGTGTTTTTTGTTTTTGTTTCCATAATTGAATATGAAAATGAAGTTAACAATCGTATTTAGTGAATATCTTATCTATTCTGGTTTCTAGTCTCCTTTTGATAAACAGTAGGACCTGCAAGTATGATATGCCTACCTTTAATTTAAATAAAATTCTCCAAACACACCAGGGTATAGCTGAGATGGAAAAGAATTTCATGAAATATGTTCAATTTTTACATGTTTACATGTATATTTTTGACGCATATATACAATAAAGGGGTAAAAATATGTTGATTCTTGTTCATTTCAATAGTAGTACCGTAATTATAGTAGCTAGATGTTATTTGAAGGTCAAGTGTACCTTTACATATCATACATGTATACGTAATGAAAGAAGGCCGGAGATGATTTTTTAACTAATGTAAAAACATCTTAAATATCACTTTTGCATAGCATACATACACTTGGGTTTTTAAGGTTGATACTATGATAACTACATTTGTTTACATGTATTTACTACATTTGAAAGAAACATATTCTTTTTAAAAAAATGGGTTTATAATTTGTCAGGTTTCTTTTATAATGTTATTTCATAAAACCAGAGAGCAACTTCATTGCAGATTTATAAATTTAATGATTAAATTGATAAAAACTGTTTTAAAAGTTTTAATTTATTCTTATCTCAGTAATTAACTTAAGCCTATAAATTGTCATCAGGATAGGAAATTCCAACTAAAATTCTGGGTAGGCCAAATTTTACTCAAGTGTAGGCCATTCTACACATGTAACCGAAGAGGGAGTATTTATAAACTCTCCTTCTGTATGTATATAAAAACAATTGTTTACATTGTACCTTTTGTAATTAAGTATCCCAAAAGAAGTTTGGATCGACATTGTTTTTGAAAGTGGTTTCTTCTTTTTCTTCTTTCTTGCCTCTGAACTTGTCCATCGCGTTTCTCAGAGATGGCTGAACAGAGTTGTACACAACTCTAGATCTAGAATATGATAGGCCTGCATACCCTGTTTTAAATTTTAAATTTATTGTTTTTAAATTGGGGTTGGGCAACCATAGTTTTGGGGGGTCAAATAGGGGTGGGGTCTAACACTGAATCCTTAGGGAAAATATATACACTATATTGTAAATGGTTATCACTCGAAAACCGTTAAAGATATTGACATAGATTTTTCAAATGCTAAATATATTGAGTCTTAATTATGGTCAATAGATGGTACATTATAGATATGATCTCTGGGGACTATATATATATTCCCCAACCCCCAGGTTTGGGAAATTACTTAATATTTAAAAAACCGTGACTCCTCACCCCTAAACCATATATATTCTGGTTCCTTGTGTAATGGGGCATCATATGGTATATAGGTTATGGCCATATGGTTGTGTTTCCGTCTACCCCTGAAACAGGAAGTACCCTAATTTAAATATCTCATTAAATTCCTATGATATCCCCAACCCCAAACTACTTATATTCTTGTTTTTTGTGTTAAAGGGGCATCAAATGGTATGCCCAAATATCTCGAAAACGGTTGAGATCCCCACCCCTAAACCAAATATATTCTTGTTCCTTGTGTCAAGGAGCATCAAATAGTATATAGGTCATGGGCCCCAAGGGTGGTCATGACCCCCCCCCCCCCTTTGAACAGGAAGTGCCCAAATATCTTGAAAACAGTTGAGATCCCCGCCCATAAATCATATATATTCTTGTTCCTTGGGTCATACTGGTTCACCTGATGTACAGTATCAAATCAAATCATATCAATCAATCAAAATTTAAAACAAAGATGAGTCTCCTTGCATCAGTGAAAAGTAAAAGTTTATAGGTTTACATAAACAGAACTATTTTCATTAATATTCAATATTAATGAATATTTTCATTAATATTCAAAAGGACTTTGTCATGTCCGGACTTAAATGTCGCACTGTTAATTTTAATTAGATTGGCACCACCGAAGTGTGAAACAGTCCCGTACAGTGGTAACAACGTTATTGTTGACAAGCTAGTCGTGTTAAATAGTTTGTGTAACGTGGGTGATCGTTCGTGTAACTTGCGGGATCGTGCGTGTATCAGGAAAATTAGTTTGCGTTTTTTACCGTGCGTGATCGTGCGTTTTTTCGTTTTGTAACTTGTTTTACGGAATGGCAGGATTTATTCTTAAAACAACGACAAGTAGTTTTTTGTAAATCAATGTGAATTTTAAACTTTTTTAAATAAAAGAACATTGACAGTTGTTAACATTCATTCTCTCTTTCCTCTTTAAATACATTCAGCAAGTATTTTCACAGCTCATTCAATCCTTTGTTCAGTCGAGTTAGTTTTGCATAATTTTATAATTACATGTAGCCTATATCAAGCATCCATTGTGTCTTGACACATAATTTTAATCATATTAGCAAGAGCGACACGTTGAATGAAAGCGGTCAAGCTTACCCATTCCCCGTTCTAAACTAAACGATTATTCCCAACGTTTTTCTTTCAAATGAGAATACGATACGCATTTCTATCTGGTACATTGTATAAACATTTATTTGAAATACGATTTGTTAAGACGCTATGAAATTTATAATAAATAGAAATATATTATGAGAATATTGGATGTGCAAATTCGAAATTCTATGGAACAAAGTAACAAATTTACCTCTATCCCGCATAATTAAATCGTACGTAAGGGAATTGGATTACATAAACAGTCAACTCGTATGTTAATAATTTCGTGTAGTTTATTCAATATCTTCATTTCTTATACACTTACGGTATTATTTTTTATGGAGATAAAAAATTAATTTGTGTATGAATCCTATATTTTTGTGTATGGATGTGTAAAATTGTTTACTCGTAAAATATAAAACAGTGCATGGCTACTGTACATGCTGTTTTTCAATAAAATACAAACATAAAGCAATACAAATGAATGCAATACGTTTCCTAAATTCTAATCTTAAAAATTAATTTTGATTTTGCGTGTTTAATGGTGTAAAATCGTTCGGTTGCGTGTTTTATCGTTTTTGTTCGTGTATCGTGAAAATTCAGTAAGTTAGTGATCGTCCGTGTATCGTGAAGAATCGTTCGGGTATCGTGCGTGATCGTTCGTGTATCAGAATCGTGCGTGTCGTTTGTCAACAATAACGTTGCTACCACTGTAATTATCGTACAATCCTTCTGCCTGTAATTTCTGTTACTTGTGTATTCCGAATACACAGTAAGCGACTGTTTTCAGGGGTGTACTTCTGATCGGGGTTTACTCTCTGTGTCCACTCTTGGTTTACTTTGGGTTTACTCTGGGTCCACTCTACTAAACCCGAAGTAAACCCAATTGCTTTTGGAGTCAACAATACGCACTGAATGGTGAAGCAGACCTGTATTTTATCTTATCATCTTACCGCCTGTAATTCCTGCCCCTTGTATATTCCGAATACACAGTTAGCGTCTGTTTTCAGAGGTGTACTTCTGATCGGGGTTTACTCTCTGTGTCCACTCTGGGTTTACTTTGGGATTACTCTGGGTTTACTCTGGGTCCACTCTAGTAAACCCAGAGTAAACCCACAAAGTAAATCCAGGGTTAAATTGGGGTTTACTTTCTGTTAGGTTGGGTCTGATAGGTACTGTGCATGTAATGCAAGGGTTCTGGATAGGAGGGCAGGGGGTATATATTCGTCATATTACTTTATTGTGCTCAGAAATTGCAATGAACGAAATGAGTTAATTCACATATTTTGAAAAAGAAAGATTGAACCTGTCTATCAACGTTAAGATATTGATTCTTCTTTACGGAGTTACATGTCCCTTTTTCACATCATGTTTCTTTATAAGCACGTGCAATCGAAGACAGCTGAAATTTGTTATACATTATCTCCATCATCAATAGATAAAGAAAACTAGATCTCGTTACGAGTAACGATTAGGTCTTCCGCCCGATTTTGTTTTCATATGATACGATGAAATATCGATATTCTCTGCCAAATCTGCGATCTTGGTGAATCTAGGTTTTTTGTCTCGAGACCGAAAACGGACGAACAAAAGAGGTTTATGAAAATAAAAGCTAGGTTTTTTTATACATTTGTTTAGTGTACACCACTGTTAATCATGGAAGATGAAACACCAAAGATAATCAGTTAAACTTGTGAAAAAAATAAATTGTTTGAACTCTTCTGGTGAGTACCGGAAGTGACGGTTGAAAACCCGTGAAATATATCTTCAATCGATTGTCTATCATTTATAAAAGTGTGTGTCTCAATCACTTACAGTGACTAAAATCTCGCTGGTATCAATTTTGTAAAAAGGCTAGGTACCAAAGATATTTGAAATCTTGATTGTTTTCAAGTTATCTGTAATACAGTTTACGAGTGTCTTGGCCCCTCATTTAAGGGGCCAGTCCCTTTTTCTTGAGTTCAATCGAAAGGTCTCACGAATACTAACATTTTTGTTCTTACACCCATCTAAAATTGTTGTTCATTTTTGAGATACAAATGATTGAATATTTTAGGGGCCAGCCCTCTAGATCCTTAATGGGGACATACTTTAGAGTTTTGATTAGTGGAATCGATTAGAATCATCAATGCAAACATTTTCTTTTCCACATTGCCTAACAAAATATGTCTCCTTCTCAAGATATATTGCATCAAAGTTTAAGTACTTTGGCCCCTTAAAATCCCTAATTACGTCATAAATGGGTGTGAAAATGATTTTACCTGATAAATATTGCTACAATCAACAACTTTGCTTCTATCTTGCATTACAAAATTTTGATCGTTTTTAAGTTATTTGTAATAGAGTTTACGAGTGTCTTGGCCCCTAATTTAAGGGGCCAGCCCCTTTTTCTTGATTTTGTTGGAAAGAACGTTTAATTATCTACTACTTTTGTTATATATGTCTTAACAAAATACCAACTGATAAAAAGATACAGATGAAAACGTATGAAAATTTTGAATGAAAATTCGTATTCAGTTTTCGAGCCCAGGCGAGCTCCAAGAAATGGCGCCACTGGCGTAAAACAACATAATAGTGCACAACTTCAAACTATAGACTACCTATCCTGAAAATTTCATAGTCATATCTCTGATAGTTTCTGAGATCAGCTCTGCACAAAATAGGTCGTGAAAATGTGCAAAATGGCCGATAAATCGGTACCGGAAGTGACGACAGAAAAAATCTCAAAAATGTATGAAGTTTACATCAAGTCCCATCTTCTGTGAAAAAATGATTGAAATCGGTCGAATAGTTTTCGAGAAATCGCGTGCACAAAATTTGTGGAAAAAAATAATAAGAAGAAGAAATCGTACGAAAACTATAAGGTCTTCCGTTGGAAACGGAAGACCTTAATAATTTTCGTTCTTTACACAGCACAATGTACCAGATAATTAGTAAATTTGCCTCATACACATAAAAACGGAAAATGCATTTGCTAAGACATGCAGTTTATGTCATATTTGGATAATTCAAAACTCCCGAGTTGTCTTTCATGTAAATTGTCAAACTACGTCAGCTTGAGAGAAAAGAAAAAAAACTAGATACGATCTCGTTACGAGTAACGAGTAGGTCTTCCGTTCAATTTTTAAGCGATACGATTAAAATAACAATGAAATTTCAGAGGTCCCTTCAGCCACTCCATTTCAAATAATGTATACAATTGTCAATATCCTTGAAAATGCTTAACAAAGAGTTTTGGTTTTTCACATACAACACATTAAAGATTTAAGATTTTAGTACCCTAAAATCCCTTATTACGTCATCAATGGGTGTTGAAATGAATTTTACAAACTGATATTGCTACGATCAACAACTTTGTTTCTATAATGCATTACAAAATCTTGATCGTTTTTAAGGTATGTGTAATAGAGTTTACGGGTGTCTTGGCCCCTAATTTAAGGGACCAGCCCCTTTTCTTGAGTTCATTCAAAAGGTCTCACGAATACAAACATTTTTTTGTTCTTACACCTATCAAAAATTGTTGTTCATTTTTGAGATACAAATGATTGAATATTTCAGGGGCCGGCCCTCGAGATCATTAATGGGGACAGACATTGGTGTTTTGATTAGTGGAATTGATTAGAATCACCAATACAGACATTTTCTGTTCTACAATGCTTAACAAAATATGTCTCCTTCTCTAGATATATTGCGTCAAAGTTTTAGTACTTTGGCCCCTAAAATTCCCTTATTACGTAATAAATGGGCGTGGCAATGATTTTTTCTAACAGATATTGGTAATATCTACAATTTTGCTTCTATAATGCATTTCAATATCTTTATCGTTTTTAAGTTATTTGTAATAGAGTTTACGAGAGTCTTGGCCCCTAAATAGAGGGGCCAGCCCCTTTTTCTTAAGTTCATTCGAAAGGTCTTACGAATACTAACATTTTTTGATCTTACACTTATCTAGAATTCTAGATCATTTTTGAAATAAAAATGATTGAATATTTTAGGGACCAGCCCTCTAGATCCCTAATGGGGACAAACATTGGTGTTTTGATTAATGGAATTTATTAAAATCATTAATGCAAATATTTTCTCTTCTACAATGCTTAACAAAATAATTTTCCTTCTCTAGATATATTGCGTCAAAGTTTAAGTACTTTGGCCCCTAAAAATCCCTAATTACGTAATAAAGGGGCGTGGCAATGATTTTTCCTGATAGATATTGTTACGATCAACAACTTTGCTTCTATAATGCATTACACAATCTTGATCGTTTTTAAGTTATTTGTAATAGAGTTTACGAGTATCTTGGCCCCTAATTTAAGGGGCCAGCCCCTTTTTCTTGAATTCAATCGAAAGGTCTTACAAATTCTAACATTTTTTGTTCTTACATCTATTTAAAATTGTTTATCATTTTTTAGATACAAATGATTGAATATTTAAGGGGCCAGCCCTCTAGTTCCCTAATGGGGACAGAGATTGGTATTTTGATTGATGGAATCGATGGGAATCATCAATGCAAGCATTTTCTCTTCTACAGTGCTTAACAAAATATGTCTCCTTCTCTAGATATATTGCGTCAAAGTTTCAGTACTTTGGCCCCTAAAAATCCCTAATTACGTAACAAATGGGCGTGGCAATAATTTTTCCTGACAGATATTGTGACGATCAACAACCTTGCTTCTATAATGCATTACTAAATCTTAATCGTTTTAAAGTTATTTGTATTAGAGTTTACAGGTGTCTTGGCCCCTTAATAAAGGGGCCAGCCCCTTTTTCTTGATTTCGTTGGAAAGAACTTTTGATTATCTACTACTTTTGTTATATATGTCTTATCAAAATATTAACTGATAAAAAGATACAGATCAAAATGTATGAAAATTTTGATTCAAAATTTGTATCCATTTTTCGAGCCCAGGCGAGCTCCTAAACTTTGCGCCACTGGCGCTAAAAACTACTTTGTGCACAACTACAATCTATGGTCTACCTATCCTGAAAATTTCATAATTATATCTCTGATAGTCTCTGAGTTTATGTCTGCACAAAATGGGTCGTAAAAACTTACAAAATCGGCCGTAAATCGGAACCGGAAGTGACGATTTCAAAATTTCAAAAAACTTCTAGAATTATGACCACTGGCAATCATCTGTGAAAAAATGGTCGAAATCGGCCGAATAGTTTTCGAGATATCGCGTGCACAAAATTTGTGGAAAAAAATAATAATAATAACTAGATACGATCTCGTTACGAGTAACGAGTAGGTCTTCCGTTCAATTTTTAAACGATTCGATTAAAATATCAATGAAATTCCTGAATTCCACCTCAAACACTCCCATTCAGATAATGTATACGATGGTCAATATCCCTTCAATTGCATAACAAAGTGTTTTGCTTTTTCACATTTTGCGTTTTAAAGATTTAAGAGTTTAGTCCCCTAAAATGCATAATTACGTCATCAATGGGTGTGGCAATGAGTTTTACAAACTGATATTATTCTGATCAAAAACTTTGTTTTTGTAATGCATTACAAAATCTTGATTATTTTTAAGGTATGTGAAAAAAGACTTTACGAGTGGCTTGGCCCCTAATTTAAGGGTCCAGCCCCTTTTTCTTGAATTCAGTCGAAAGGTCTCACAAATTCTTACATTTTTGTTATTACACGTATCTAAAATTGTTGATCATTTTTGAGATACAAATGATTGAATATTTTAGGGGCCAGCCCTGTATATCCTTAATGGGGACAGATATTGGTGTTTTGATTGATGGAATCGATTAGAATCATCAACGCAAGCATTTTCTCTTTTACAAAGCTTAACAAAATATGTCTCCTTCTTTAGATATATTGTGTCAAAGTTTAAGTACTTTGGCCCCTAAAAATCGCTAATTACGTAATAAATGGGCGTGGCAATGATTTTTCCTGATAGATATTGTTACGATCAACAACTTTGCTTCTATAATGCATTAAGAAATCGTTATCATTTCTAAGTTATCTGAAATAGAGTTTACGAGTGTCTTGGCCCCTAATTTAAAGGGCCAGCCCCCTTTTCTTGAATTCAATCGAAAGGTCTTACAAATTCTAACATTTTTTGTTCTAAAGTCTATTCAAAATTGTTTATCATTTTTGAGATACAAATGTTTGAATATTTAAGGGGCCAGCCCTCTAGATCCCTAAAGGGGACAGAAATTGGTATTTTCATTGATGGAATCGATGAGAATTATCAATGCAAGCATTTTCTCTTCTACAATGCTTAACAAGATATGTCTCCTTCTCTAGATATATTGCGTCAGAGTTTCAGTACTTTGGCCCCTAAAAATCCCTTATTACGTAACAAATGGGCGTGGCAATAATTTTTCCTGACAGATATTGTGACGATCAACAACTTTGCTTCTATAAAGCATTACAAAATCTTAATCGTTTTTAAGTTATTTGTAACAGAGTCTACAGGTGTATTGGCCCCTCAATAAAGGGACCAGCCCCTTTTTCTTGATTTTGTTGGAAAGAACTTTTGATCATCTACTACTTTTGTTATACATGTCTTATCAAAATATTAACTGATAAAAAGATACAGATCAAAATGTATGAAAAATTTGATGAAAAATTCGTACTTAATTTTCGAGCCTAGGCGAGATCAAAGGAATGGCGCCACTGGCGCCTAAAAACTACTTTGTGCACAACTACAATCTATGGTCTACCTATCCTGCAAATTTCATAATTATATCTCTGATAGTCTCTGAGTTTATGTCTGCACAAAAGGGGTCGTAAAAACTTACAAAATCGGCCGTAAATCGGAACCGGAAGTGCCGATTTCAAAATTTCAAAAAACTTCTAGAATTATGACCTCTGGCAATCATCTGTGAAAAAATGGTCGAAATCGGCCGAATAGTTTTCGAGAAATCGCGTGCACAAAATTTGTGGAAAAAAATAATAATAATAATAATAAGAAACAGTACGAAAACAATAAGGTCTTCCGTTGGAAACGGAAGACCTTAATAATAACTAGACACGATCTCGTTGCGAGCAACGAGGAGGTCTTCCGTCCGATTTTTAGAATATGGAATGACCTTACTCTTGACCTTCATCAGCGAAACGTATCCGGAAAAGGAGGCGGGATCTATGAGTAATGGGTGAAAGACTATCTATCCCTTTGGTGTCCCTTATTTGAGGGATCAGCTCCTATTCATTCATTTTAATCAAAAGGTATTTTTGTGTACCACTAATAAGTATTTAGAAATTGGTTACCGTTTTTGAGATATCTGGGAAAAATCGTTTTGATATCCGGTCCTTATACTCCTTTTAGGGTCCAGATAAAAACAATATATGGTTGTACATTGTTAAGCTCAATATTTTTAGCATCTTTTGTTAAATATTGCTTTCCAAAGTTTTCCTCCATTTTGAGATATTGAGCATCAAAGCCTTAGACTTCTGGCCCCTTAAAATCCCTAATTACGTAACATAAGAGTAAATGATTGCCATGTACAGGTACATTACATTAGAATGAACATGATCGCTTCTATAACGTATCACAAAATATTTAACAGTAAAACGTTATCATTAAAAGACTTTAGAGCCCCCTCAGCCCCTTATTAGATGGGCCAGCACCTTTTTCATGATTTCAAATGAAAGCTCTTGTCAATTCAAACACTTTTTGTTCAACAAGTAATTACAAATTTTGTACGTTCTTGAGATATTTTGAGAGGGTCGTGTTAGGGGCCAACCCTGTAACTCCTTTTAGGGACCGCATAACAAAGAAATTATAGTTGATTATTGTTAAGCTCAATATTTTAAGCATCTTTTGTTCAATATTGCTTATCCAAATGTTTCTTCATTTTGAGATATTAAGCATTAAAGTTTTGGACTTCTGGCCCCTCAAAATCCCTAATTACGTAACATAGGAGTAAATGATTGCCATGTATAGGTAAATAACCTTAAAATGAACATAATTGCTTCTATAACGCATCAAAAAATATTTCACGGTAAAAGGTTATCATTAAAAGACTTTAGAGCCCCCCCCAGCCCCTAATTTTAAGGGCCAGCCCCTTTTTTATGATTTCAAATGAAAGCTCTTGTCAATTCAAACACATTTTGTTCAAAAAGTGTTTACAAATTTTGTACCGTTCTCGAGATATCTGCAGAGGGTCGTTTTAGGGGCCGACCCTGTAACTCCTTTTAGGGACCTCATAACAAGGAAATTATGGTTTCAGATTGTTAAGCTCAATATTTTGAGCATCTTTTGTTAAATATTGCTTATCCAAATGTTTCTTCATTTTGAGATATTAAGCATTTAAGTTTTGGACTTCTGGCCCCTCAAAATCCCTAATTACGTAACATAGGAGTAAATGATTGCCATGTATAGGTAAATAACCTTAAAATGAACATAATTGCTTCTATAACGCATCAAAAAATATTTCACGGTAAAAAGTTATCATTAAAAGACTTTAGAGCCCCCTCAGCCCCTAATTTTAAGGGCCAGCCCCTTTTTCTTGATTTCAAATGAAAGCTCTTGTCAATTCAAACACATTTTGTTCAAAAAGTGTTTACAAATTTTGTACCGTTCTCGAGATATCTGCAGAGGGTCGTTTTAGGGGCCGACCCTGTAACTCCTTTTAGGGACCGCATAACAAGGAAATTTAGGTTTCAGATTGTTAAGTTCAATATTTTTAGCATCTTTTGTTAAATATTGCTTATCCAAATGTTTCTTTATTTTGAGATATTGAACATCAAAGTTTTGGACTTCTGGCCCCTTAAAATCCCTAATTACGTAACATAGGAGTAAATGATTGCCATAATTAGGTTAATAACCTAAGATTAAACATAATTGCTTCTATAACGCATCACAAAATATTTCACGGTAAAAAGTTATCATTTAAAGACTTTAGAGCCCCCTCAGCCCCTAATTTGAAGGGCCAGCCCCTTTTTCATGATCCGAAATGAAAGCTCTTGATTTAATTAAGTTTTTTTGTTCTACATGTTTTAACAAAATGCTTTCAAGAAAAGAGATATTTAAAGAAAACCAAGAAAAATCATGACGCCTTTTTAATCTTAATTTTCAAGCTCGGGCGAGCTTCGGCGCTCTTTGAGATAAAGATGATTAATGACCATTAGACACTATTTCAGTCTTTCGTCTATCAGCCCTGAAAAGTTCAACATCATATCTTTAATAGTAAAAGAGGAGTTCTCCGCACAAAATACCCCTATAAAAACTGATAAATCCACGATATCTCAAGTCAGGAAGTGAAATTTTCCAACAAGGTTCAGACCAATACCTATCAGAATTGAAAATTTGACGTAAATCGGTTGAGCCGTTTCCGAGAAATCGCGTGCACAAAATCGGTAAGAAAAAAAATAATAATAACTAGATACGATCTCGTTACGAGTAACGAGTAGGTCTTCCGTTCAATTTTTAAACGATACGATTAAAATATCAATGGAATTCCAGAATTCTCCCTCAAACACTCCCATTCCTTTAATGTATACAATTGTCAATATCCTTTTAAATGCTTAACAAAGAGTTTTGCATTTTCAAATATTACATATTAAAGATATAAGAGTTTAGTCCCCTAAAATCCCTAATTATGTCATCAATTGGTTTGGAAATGAGTTTTACAAACTGATATTGTTACGATCAACAACTTTGTTTCTGTAATGCATTACAAAATCTTGATCGTTTTTAAGGTATATGAAAAAGACTTTACGAGTGTCTTGGCCCCTAATGTAAGGGGCCAGCCCCCTTTTCTTGAGTTCTTTCGAAAGGCCTGACATATACTAACATTTTTTGTTCTTACACCTATTTAAACATGTTGATCATTTTTGAGATACAAATGATTGAATATTTTAGGGGCCAGCCCTATAGATCCTTAATGGGGACATATATTTGTGTTTTGATTGATAGAGTCGATTAGAATCATCAATGCAAGCATTTTATCTTCTACAAGGTTTAACAAACTATGTATCCTTCTTTAGATATATTGCGTCAAAGTTTTAGAACTTTGGCCCCTAAAAATCCCCTATTACGTAATAAATGAGCGTGGCAATGATTTTACCTGATAGATATTGTTACAGTCAACAACTTTGCTTCTATAATGCATTACAAAATCTTTATCGTTTTTAAGTTATTCGTAATAAAGTTTAAGAGTGCCTTGGCCCCTAATTTAAGGGGCCAGCCCCTTTTTCTTGATTTTGTTGGAAAGAACTAATCATTCTCTATCACTTTTGTTATATATGTCTTAACAAAATATCAACTGATAAAAAGATATAAATCAAAACGTGTGAAAATTTTGAATGAAAATTCGTACCCAATTTTCGTGCCCAGGCGAGCTCCAAAAAATGGCGCAACAGGCACTAAACAACTACATGCTGCACAACTTCAAACTATAGTCTACCTATCCTGAAAATTTCATATTCATAGCTCTTATGGTTTCCGAGTTTATAGCTGCACAAAATGGGTCGTCAAAAATTACAAAATGGCCGACAATTCGGTACCGGAAGTGACTACGAAAAAATTAAGAAAAATGTATGAAGTTTAAATCACGCCCTAACATCTGTGAAAAAATGGTTGAGATCGGTCGAATAGATTCCCAGAAATCGCGTGCACAAAATTTGGAAAAAAATAATAATAATAATAAATAATAATAATAATAATAAGAAACAGTACGAAAACAATAAGGTCTTCCGTTGGAAACGGAAGACCTTAATAACTAGATACGATCTCGTTACGAGTAACGAGTAGGTCTTCCTTGCGATTTCTGTTTTTAATCATACCATGAATAATCGATATAATTTTAGAATTACCCCCCCCCCCCCCCCACACACACACACACACTTTCAGATAATGTATACAAATCCCTAATTACGTAATAAATGGGTGTTGCAATGAGTTTTCCAGATAGATATTGGTACAATTAACAACTTTGCTTTTATAATGCATTACGAAATCTTAATCGTTTTTATGTAATTTGTAATATACTTTACGAGTTTCTTGCCCCCCCCCCCCCAAAAAAAAGGGGGGCCAGCCCCTTTTTCTTGATTTCTTTGAAAAGGTCTTAAGAATACAAACATTTTTTGTTCTTACACTCATCTTAAATTGTTGTTCATTTTTGAGATACAAATGTTTGAATATTTTAGGGGTCAGCCCTGTAGATCCCTAATGGGGACATACATTGGTGTTTTGATAATAGGAATCGATTTAAATAATTGATGCAAACATTTTCTCTTCTATGATGTCTAACAAAATATGTCTACTTCTTTAGTTATATTGCGTCAAAGTTTAAGTACTTTGGCCCCTAAAAATCCCTAATGACGTAATAAAGGGGCTCGGCAATAATTTTTTCAAATAGATATTGGTATTATCAACAACTTTGCTTCTATAATGGATTACAATATCTTTATCGTTTTTAAGTTATTTGTAATAGAGTTTACGAGTCTCTTGGCCCCTAAATAAAGGGGCCAGCCCCTTTTTCTTGATTTTGTTGGAAAGAACTATTGATTCTCTGCCACTTTTGTTATATATGTCTTAACAAAATATCAACTGATAAAAAGATATAAATCAAAACGTGTGAAAATTTTGAATGAAAATTCGTACCCAATTTTCGTGCCCAGGCGAGCTCCAAGAAATGGCGCAACAGGCATTAAACAACTACATGCTGCACAACTTCAAACTATCGTCTACCTATCCTGAAAATTTCATATTCATATCTCTTATGGTTTCCGAGTTTATAGCTGCACAAAATGAGTCGTCAAAAATTACAAAATGGCCGACAATTCGGTACCGGAAGTGACAACGAAAAAATTAAGAAAAATGTATTAAGTTTAGATCACGCCCTAACATCTGTGAAAAAATGGTTGAAATCGGTCGAATAGATTTCGAGAAATCGCGTGCACAAAATTTGGAAAAAAAAAATAATAATAATAAG
Organism: Magallana gigas; assembly: GCF_902806645.1. Lineage (NCBI taxonomy): Eukaryota > Metazoa > Mollusca > Bivalvia > Ostreida > Ostreidae > Magallana > Magallana gigas. The sequence continues at coordinate 350,702 of NW_022994837.1, read as the reverse complement.
AAACAGTACGAAAACAATAAGGTCTTCCGCTGGAAACGGAAGACCTTAATAATAAGAAACAGTACGAAAACAAAAAGGTCTTCCGTTGGAAACGGAAGACCTTAATTATAATCGATCGCGAGAAACTGTTAATCAAGTTAGCTTAATATTTCAAAGTGCGTTGTAACATAACATTATTACTTGAAATTGTTTTTTGGTTTTTTGTTTGTTATTTAAATGCCCAAAGGGAGAGTTTCTGTCTGCCCATGGGGATGGGAGGTAATGTATAAAAAACATGTAAACAAGCCACCTTTTTTTAGTTTATCTATAAAAACATTTACACATATAACCTATCTTGAAAGTTAACAAATATTGGAAAATTATTTTCTATCAGAGCCTTTGCAATATCAGGTTATGCACTCTATAAAGATCTTTAAGGTTTTCGCTAAAATAATAGGTTTCATAGTCCTTTTTAAAAAATTTCAGGAAGCTGGTCGTCATTTCAATATTATAGGTTTTTTTTTTACTCCAGAATGAAACTTAGTTAAATGCACAAGTGAGACTCCTTGCCAGGTTTGTTGTATAGGCTATGGTACTCAGGTGACCGTTATGGGCTATTTGCTTCTTGTATAAAAGGGTATTAGTGTTGGGGTATGAGTTGAGCTATTTTAAGATTTTGGTGATGGTAGAACCAAATTTCCCCCCCCAAAAAGTTATTTCCTTTTGGCAGCACGTGGAATGTTTTATGTTGTTATACTGCCAATTGTGCTGACAAGTTTGCACTTTTTGGTATCGACAATTTTCTGGGTTTACTCATGAACCCCATACATGTCAGGAAATTACGTGCATGTACTTGTCTGTAAGCTATGTTGTAACATCTTCGGAGATGAAACATGTTGGCCATAACCCTTGTCTAATCAGATCAAAGTAAGCGGAGTTAGACACTGACCACTTGTGACTTAAATGAGAGAGAGAAGAGAGATAGAAAGTAAGGAAGTAAATGTATCGATACAATATATAAATGTAAATAATCTGTTACCTACGGTGTTCAGGGAATCAAATAATTTGTCATTAAACGCATGCATATATTTTACATATCTATGTGAATAAATGCTAAACAGTCTTTCTTCTTAAAAGTCATGTACATGTAGCATTATTGTTAAGATAGCGGCATTTCTTTGATGCCGGAAAATATCATGCATGCGATCAAACTTCAATACTTCCTTGTCCTAATTTTGTTTTTTTTTATATCATGTGCAAATTTTAAGCTCTGCTTGTTTATCATTTTTAGACGGAGGCTCTATGAGCCTTCTCTATTGCTACCGGTCAGCTCACATGTGACGTCGATAGTGGATTTGACGGACACCACCTAGCGGCAAAAATTGCAATATTCGTTTGGGATTCATATTTTAATATTATTATTAAAATAAATATCTTATTTGCAATTACAATAAATAGAATTATACATATTGCGATCAATAAACATAATTTCTCTCGAAAATTTTAGTCCATATGTCAAATTCCAAGTAAGTATGAATATGCATGAGTTTAAGAATATAGCAATGGTCTGAATCGTTTAGTGGCTATTTATACTTTTTATACAGCTTCCTGTCCGTGACGTCAAATAATAAGGATTCCTCAAGAACCATGCATCTTGTGTTGACCGAAATATTGAATAATTATGAGATTCAATGGATAAACACGGCATGGTTCTTAGTCGGTATCGTATATTACTTGCGCATTATCAATAAATCTCCTGCGGAGATATATCTTTCTATGTATAGCTACACTCCCGCCCCTGGTATCAATCCAATAAAATGATGATTCAACAAGTTGAACCACTGCTATGTGAACTTGAGTTATCCTCCAATTAAGTACAGACAACCGTGATCGTAGCATGGCACATTTTAGTTTAGTTTAACTTGGCATGCATACTAAACCTACTTTAAGGATAGTGAAACAAATAAATTAAACATCCAGATAAAACATTTTAACGCAACCCCCCCCCCCCCCCCACCACACACACACATACTGCACACACATATGTGCATAGGTAGAGTACCCAGGCCACTTGCTGTAAAGCTCGATTGATCCTGCATTGTCTGGCCAGCACTGTCGATTTCAAAGTAAGTTAGGAAGTAAGTGTGTTTTTGCAAGCTGATAAGAGAATTTCGCGTGAAAAAAGTGTTAAAACATTTGACAGAATGTTCATATTTTCTTTTAAAAGTGGGGTACGGGGTGTTACAAGATCTACCGCGGTATATTATTTAAATTTAGCTTTAAAGAGATATTACAGCGAATTCTCTTCATCTCGGATATTTCCCTTTTTAAACATTGTTAGATAAAAGAATAGAACTCGTGCATATACTGAAAGATTGAATCTTTTTACTGCAAAAAAAAAAGCAAAAAAAAAGCTCGCAATTGCGTGTTAAATATTTTTCCGAAATTCCAAATTGATATCTCTAAAATTTTGTTTATACCACAAGTAAAATCTGTATAAATTCGTAATATTTTTATCCTCTGCACTGCAGAAAGTCACTATGAAATGTTTACATTTGATGCGCTAAGCTGTTGATCAAAGGGCTAGCAATATTTACTTTTTTGACCGCCTGAAATGATTAAATCAACGGTAATTTTGAGCAAAATTGAGCAAAATGAGCTATAGCGTCTCTTATATATAAATATTTCATCTCCATAACTTTTTGAAACGCTTAGAAATATATTTGATCACTCTCTACAATCGAATCGTACATTCTGCAAAAGAAAAAGAACAACTATGCGAGATTGAGAACATGCATGTATTACCAACATGAAACATTAGGGGTTTTTAAGCATGAACGATTTTTTTCATATAAAAAAAGCTAAGTTCACTGTTCAAAAGATTTTATTGATTATATATAATAAATTTTAGTATATATTGTGAATCATTAGGTATAGTACTAACTAACAAAATATTTTTTTGCTTGTAATTTATTTTTGCATATTCCATAAAAGAGCTTGAATATGTTAGCAAAATAGTTTCTGTCCTGTAGTATTTAGTATTGCAAACTCTTAATTGTTATCTAAACCTTCTATGCCTTAAAATTTGAAGAAGAAAAAACCATTGTAATTTTTGGGGGGTTGATTTTTATCAACTCTCCTATGCAGTTACTCTGGCAAACCGGAAGTGAATCTGTGTTTGGACCTAACCACAGATCATCGCCGCTGACAAGACCTTGTTCTCGAAAATAATCGATAAATTCGATGTAGTGCATTCTGAAGCATTAAATATTATTATAGTTAAATATTGCTTGGATTCGTATAATTTTCCAAAAATATTTGCATTACTGATACATTGTTTGATGGAATTTATTCCATCTTAAAATATTACGCAACATGATTCATATGATGTTTTCTTTGAATTCTTAAAATTGTCGGAAAAGCCCGAAAATTCATATTATGAAAATATGCGTATTCAATTACGGATAAGAAACTACTTGGCCTGCGAAATTACATATCGTTGATTTTAAGATAAATATCAATCGATGAAATCAACTCCCGTCGGTCCTGCAATACTTGGAATTAGTAGAATTATCTCCTCCGCAATGATGCCTCCGTCTCTCAATACTTTGATTAGGTCATATTTTTGCTTAGGTAATCTAATACAATCAATTTTTTACCAGATTTTCCAAAAGTAAAATCTGGTTATCGCAATGGTGAAAATGGCGGGCGGCTGCAAAAATGGAACCTCTATTGTACGGATAACTTCTCCTACAGTTTTCAAGTTAGGGAGTTGTTGGGCGCGGATGTCGACAGTTAGATCCTATTACACCATATCTTTTTAATATGTATGTAGAAATCATGGGTATTATGATAAGACAACATAGACATATCAAAGGAATATATACAAAGAGAATTTTTGTTTCAATATGCGGATGATACAATTATGTTTTTAGATGGAACGGAAAAAAGTTTAAAATCAGCTTTAGATCTTCTTTTTCAATTTTCGAATATTCAGGGTTAAAACAAAACTTCGGAAAAACCAAGGCCATTTGGATATAGGGTCAAAATTAGGTAACAAGATTATTTTGTGCTGTAGTTATAAAATATGAAGGACAAACAATGTTTTCAATATATTGATAATGAAATCCAACTCAAGTCTAGATAGTATTACGAAAAGAAATGTTGATAATCAAGGAATATAAGGCAGTTGAGTCCCTTAGGAAAGATAACTGTTATAAAGTCAGTATTACTACCTAAATTGACGCATCGTTTCACAATATTTCCTACATCCAGTAAAGAGTGATTAAAACAACTGGGGGAAAACCCTTTTTTTAATTCATGTGGAATGGAAAAAATGATAAAATATCGAGAGCATTATTAATTCAGAAGTATGCTGATGGGAGAGGGGGGGGGGGGGGGCTCCAAATGGTTCATTTATATTCCTACACCACATCACTGAAACTGTTGTGGTTCAGGGGAATTTTACATCCAAAAGATAATCTACTGAGTACTCTCTATAGTGTAATAACAATAAGTACAATATCTAAAATTTTGCAATTAGGATCTGATTATTCAAAGAATCTCTCAAGTAGTATCAGTAACTTATTTTGGAAAGAAACTTTAATACCATATAGTGATTACATTAAGACTGTACATAAATCATTGGATGCACAACACATTCCTGTCTGGTTTAACCTTCAATTTAACATTAATAAAAAATCACTGTTTTTTGAAAGTTTATATAAGAAAGGATTTATATATTTGTCTGATTTTTTAAATGAACTTGGAAAGTTTCTCCAGCTTAGTGAATTTGGTGTAAATCCACCATTTACCACTGTACTTGGATAAAAAAAATTCATTTGTTTACATATTAATGACAACCATAATACACATCCTCTCCTCTCAGCATCTATAAATATTTTGCATAGAAATAACAAAGAAGTAATAATGTATTTATTGGAGATATCCAATTTTGCACTAAACATGAACATTAATGGGAAACTTTTCTTGGGTTAGATGATACCTTTAGTTGGAAATCAAAGTATAATGCACTTTTTATTTGTACAAAAGACAGTAAGCTATTATGGTTGGAATAAAGGATATTCCATAGAATATTTGGAACAAACAACTATTTATTTAATTGCAAAATTACATGCAATAACAAATGCACCTGTACAAAAGAACCTGAGTCAATTTAACATATTTTTTGGTCATCAGAGTAAACAATTGTGGGTGCAATAAGAGCATTTTGTCATATTGTCATTTTGATATAAACTTCTCATCAAGTGAAGTAATATTTGGCTATACAAGAGAAAAAAATATATTGCTAATATACTGATATTATTAACAAAGCATTTTTTAATTAATCAAGGTAAAGTTCTGATCTGCATATTAGCGAACTAATGAAATCAATATTGGAATATTATTTGATAGAGAGAAAGTTGTTTGCAATAAAAAGGAGATGAGATGATTTTATTACTAGGAGGAAAATAAATTTTGAGAATCTTTTTGCAAACATTTATGTTTAATTCTTTTTAATCATCTCCATATGCTTACTTGATATAATGGGCTTAACACATATATCTATATCAACATGTATATTGATGCAAAAAAAATATGACATGCATATAACTCCTTAGTAAATATTCATTTAGAATGAGTGAGAGAGTGAAAGTTTGTGTTCTGTCTTTTTGTTGTGTTTGTTTTTATATATAGAACTATTGTATTAATTGATAATAATAGAAATAAAGCATGATTATATATTTATATATACTTTCTCATTCTCTCTCTCATAATTAGGCAGAAAAATAAAAGATATCATAAATTTAATGAATTAAAGAACATGAATATATAAATTTTGTTTTCAGCGACGTATAATTACCCTAGCTTCGTTTAACATCTGTGTATGAACTCCAAATTATGTCATTTTTTCATAACTTAAATGCCATTTTTCTTAATCTGTGCTACGTTTGCCAATCTTTGAGGAGACAAATAACACTTTACACTGCGTTTAGTTGTGTCAAAATGGTCAGTCGGGCTTTATAGATATATTGCCGGGGTAGAATTGTAGCTCAAATCGTGATCATCTTCAATCTTAATCGTTGAAAGAATTTTAGTATGATCATACCCATCCCAACAATGTAATGAACATACCTAAACGTATACGAACGTACATGTACCTGCACATACTAAAGCGTCCCTAATCGGGGACTCGTGTCGTGATGATCGAATCCGATTGAGATCCAATCTGTCAGAACAATCGGAAAGTATTCTATCGTATCATAACGGGCAGTGAGATCGTAACAAATCGAGTCACCTAAATTATGTCTTTCGTGTCTTGTCGCATCAAAGATTAACCAATTGTTTAAAGACGTATCGACTCAATTACGATTTGTCAATCGTAGTGTTCGTTACAGATTACAAGACGGTAGAAACCTAACATTATATAGTGTCTCTCTGCTCCGTTTTGTTTTTGTCCTAATGTAATTTTATCCGGATTTTCTATAAAAAAAAATGTTCGATTTACTGTTATTATCCTGCGTGTTCCGTCAGTCCATCCGTCTGTCACGTTTCTCTTTCTCATACTGCTCTTGCATACGGCGCACTATTCTTTTTATCTCTTAAAATATGATTTGGGATTTTATGCTAAATTGCAATAAGTTTTAAGAAAATTCACACAACATATGAAAAGTCCGATTCCCTAAGACTCCTCGTACATTTTTCACAATATCCAAATCATGTCCTGCGCAGCATTAATTGTTAAAGCATCCCAGACCTCAAATGCGACTGGAAAACAATATTATTTGAATAATTGCAAATATACTATGACAGGCAGTATTTCTTCAAATCTCTATTACATTTATTGACAACGATGTTAAACATTATATTTGATGCATTTTTGTGACGTCATATATAACTAATTCGTAATTACGTGACGGGTGAGTCCTAATTGTACAAATGATCTAAATAAATTGCATCGGCACAGGTGATTAAATAACATTAAATCATAAATATTTTAAAGAAAAATACTTTTATTTTGTCTTATATTTTAAAGTTTTTTAATAAATATTTTATTTATCAAGGATATTGTTGAAACACTCCATTAAATCAACAAAATAAGGCACGTATTTTACTAATTAAAAGCGATTTACGAAAAATTTGGGTAAATTCGTAGATTTGCCAAGCACAATTCACATGGGTACTTATATTCTCTACCAATTATACGTATAATATTATAGAATTGATTTGATCTTTCAGCTGCGCAAAGCTGGTTTTCACATGCATTAACATTTTTTCATTCAGTTTACACGTAGCAGACAGAGTCCCCAAACTACTAGTAAAAAATAGTCTTTTACTTTAAAGGTATATATGCCGTTTCAATGGCATTTTGGCGATGTTGAAAACCAGACCCAAATTTTGTCAGCATGACTAGATATATTTACGGTTTGTTCCCGTTTTGCACACATTTGAAAATTAGGTATCGAAAAAATGTGTGCGAAACGGGAATTTGACAAGGTGAGATAATTGCTTAATTGCTATAGTCTTTATCACAATTCCTGTGAGGGCTATCGACAATAAGATAAATAAAACATATGTACTCCCAATACATATTTACACCTATTTTATGTTACAATATGAATTGCATAAAAGCACATTTACATAACAATTGACCTGCATGTTTTTGATTTCAGTTCAAACATTACTACAGTAATCTAGTCATGAACAATTTCATTAATTTATTTAAACAAGAAAGATTATTGCAAAAATGTTGGATATGAAATGCTTTGTTTAACTTGCTGTCTATAGGAAGTACATATACATGTATACATGTTTGACTTTGGAAAGAAAATGTATTTTTATATTCAATTATAATTGCTTTTGCTGACATAAAGGGAGGAAATGTGTCTAGTGAAAACGCTGCAAAATATTTCTCATTTATGCTGTGGCTTGAATAATCGAAGAAAATAGACAAAGTTTATGATGGTATGATGATAAATCGGCAATTTTATATGCTTCAAAAACTGTAAAACCTATCAAATGAAGACCTAAACCTTCTTCAGATTGAAGTATATCAATTCAATATTCAGATTATTATGTTTGTTAGAATTGTTTGTGCTCCATGTATTTAGCTACTGGTTTGAAAAAAAACCCAGAAAATGTACCGCAATATAAACTAAAGCGGTGACGTCACAAGAACTTATGGAATCAATATGAAAATTATTAGTTTTGTCGGAAATTTTTGTGCTTCATGTACATGTATTTAGCTACTGATTTGAAAAATCAGAAAGTGACCTGCAATTATAAAATGTAATTTATACTAAAGCGGTTATGTCATAAGAACTACTGTCAAAGCTGCTACTTCGAAGATTGAAATATTTTGTGATAAAGATCTGTTTTTCTTTTCATAATATTCTTTCTGTTGATACCAACCAACCAATTATAAACATGCATTTTACATATTTCGCAACCAAGTTGTAAAAAGAGACACGGAGTACCCCATCATATTCACAACGTCTTGACCTGACTGGAAATTTAAGACTAAAAATATCATTATCTTTATTTTATCAAATGAAATAATGGTGATAGTTATTAGTTGTTAGACCTAAAACACAACAAAATACAATTGTATCTATATTCTTCATGTTTCATCGTAAAGGCGCTGATAAAACACAGGTAAAAATCCAGGTAAAATATTTGACTGAAAGCAGACTATAATTGCTATCACAACACAATTCACACCTATTGTTCTATACTCAATTATCAAATGTGTGCAAAACGGGAACACACCATATTTACATGTTTCTAGAAAATTTTGCAATTAATTGATAAATATCAATGAGGCACTAGCCATAATTGGAAAATGAATAACGTCAATTTACCTATGCATATTCATAAACGATTAACGTTTGGGGTTGATTTGCGCATGTGCGCGTGGATTGTAATTCAAAAGAGAAGCTTGCAGAACGAGGTAACACGACAGGTTTGTTTACTTAAGAAATAAACAGCAATTTAAAAGTTCACCTGAATATGAAGTTTGTTGGTCACGTGATCAAATCCTGTGAAGCCCGAAGGGCTTCTTAGTAGATTTGATCACGTACCAACCAACTTCAAATCCCCGGCCGGTAAACTTTTTAAATTGCTGTTCATTACTTATATTTTTTTTAAAAGGTGAATCATTCAGAACTGTTATAATTACCGAGATTTTATGTTTACAATAATCCAAGCAAAACGCGATAAGCGCGTGCTATGAACATTGTGACGTCACAAAAAAGTTCATACAGAATTGAACGTTTTCACTTTTCTGTAGGTTCATATAAGGAAATGTATTTGCAAATGTTAATATAGTTGTTTGAACTTATATAAACATGAATGTGTGCTTTTAACTGAAAAAAAATCAGACATTGTCATCTGAATTTTATGAGGATGGATGACGACAATCGATGACAGCTATTTTGGAATTGTCCATTTTATTTATACATTGGACAAAATATATGATTTTAAAGAAGAACGTCAAAATTATCACTCCTTGGTACCCTCGACTTAAACCATATACATTTTAAAGATTATAACTATTCGAGTGATATAAAATTTTATCATATTCAGACAATAGACATGAGCCTCTTTTCCTATATGATAAAATATCTTATTAAACAACGAAGCACACCGCTGTGTTACCCACCTGTCTATAGCAAGATGCCGGTGTAACGTAGAATAATGACCCCCGTAGAACAATGACCGGAGGTCACTTTTAGACGTAAAATAATGACCCCCCCCCCCGGGTCATTATTTTACACAGAAAAAGTACCCTTTTGCCTGAAGAATAAGTGTCATTTTCTAAAAAAAAATTAGCACTCTCTACATGAAGAAGAGTGACCCCTGTAGAATAATGACCCCCTTATAGTTTTTCAGTATAATTTTCATTATTTGTGAAATAGTCTTTACACTATTGTAATTTTTACTGCAGTTTACAGAAAGTAACAAAAATTATAATTCATATTCAAATAAACTTAAAGTGAAAGTATATCTTGGAAAAAAGAAATCCTTCCGTTATAACAAGATACTGACGTATTGTATAGGGGTATGGTTGTCATCTTAACGAGTTACATTTACATGTATACATCTCATTATAACGAGTGACAACACATTTAAGTTATTTTGAGATACAAGACACTATATAACAAAGAAGATGGGGGATAAGATAGCGCAGATGCCCATTCGATTCAGTCGTGAAAAAACAATTTTCAATTTATTTTTCCAAATTAAATCCATTTGGAACTATATTTTAATACAAGTTTGCAAAAGCGCAAATTCTGACTATATTCATTTAAATTTTAAATATATTAAACAAATGATACGAAAAAAATATTGCATTAAATATTAGTGGTATCGAACCCATAATACACAAGAATAGAATTCTTTGGTCCCCTGCCGGTCAAGCAGTATACTAGTATCGACCAAGGCTGATTTAGGAACTTGACCAAGGTATTAGTGGTATAAACATTTGGTATAAAGAACTATATATGATAAGAGTTAAATTTGGCCCCATAAAATTCCTTAAATACTCTCCAAACTAAACTTTAACTCTGCAGCCCATTGACTTCTGACAGGGCCAGACATTTTGACGTCTGCGAGAAAGACTGATTGTGATTGGACCATCAGGAATATTAACCAATGAAATTGAGTTTAACATTTTCTATCACAATGGCCGGTCTGGTCAGAAGTTGATGTGGCTGCAGAATAAAAGTTCTGTTTGGAGAGTATTTAAGGAATTTTATCGGAAATTAAAGGATGTAAGTAGCGTGTGTTTGATGTAAGATTTTAAAAGATTAGTGCGAAAGTTTCTCGACTTGTTGCAATACTGCTGTTGTCATACTTGGCAAAATCCCATCGTGAGCCCTGGACCGGTAAATTTCCGAGTAAAAATACTCTGGCGACTTTGAGAGAATAATTACGTACGTATATCTCCGCTATTTTAAAACCCATCAATTTGAAATTGCTTATATTATTACAACAATTATTCTTTCATGATTGTTGTTCGTTAATTATCACACGATTTAATTTTTCAATGTTTATAGATTTGTTTTTCATTTGTTTTATTTGTATGCCCTTCCTTCTTTAGGCATGGTGCTTTGCTGCTGTCTGTCGGTCGGTCGGTGGGTCCACCAACATTTTCCGTTCATTTTCTTGGCAGATGATGAACATATTGAAATGAAATTTGGTATACAGGTTTATCATGATAATATCTAGGTCAAGTTCGATATTGGGTACGATCGAGCCATTTTCGACAAAGTTATGGCTCTTGGACGTATAAAAATCCCAAATGTTTGCAGTTTACGTTCATTTTCTTTGTGGATGTTTCCCAGGGAGGGGGAGGGGGGCTTAAGTGTTTCACAAACATCTCTTGTTTAATTACGGAATGGCTTTGCAACAGTAGCTCCACCTGCACAGATTTCTTAACACACAATTTGTTGCCGATTCAATTGTAAAATCGCGATAAAGTTAAGCAAGCTTTGCATACATTCTGTAGGTAAAATATCGTCTTTAAATAATTAAGCTATATGATATGTTGTTAAGAAATATTCACGGTAAAGATTTGAGTTTAATTTGGCGGATTTGTACACAAGTGCAGCGTTATTTCCCGCCATATGTCGACGAGAGAAGAGACGCAACTGTAAACAATCAATTTGTGGCAATGTAAGCGTGTTTGTGTGTGTGTGTTTGCTACGGATAAGAAAAACTATATACACAATTTCTTTACAAGTTGAGTGTTTATAACTTCAAAATCAACTGAACAGAGTGAAAAGTCCAGTAATTTCAAAGTCAGATACCTTGTCGGGATACTGGGTAATCAATTCTTATTCTTGTTTACAGTGGGGGTCATTTTTAAGGGAATTACATGAAATGTAATAACCGCCGAAGAATTATGACCGGGGGTCATTTTTCGACGTAGAATAAAGATCACCTTAATGTATAATAATTGGATTTTTCTGAAGAAAATTGACCCAGGGGTCATTTTTCTTCATGTTAAACGTGAAGACAAAGACCCCTGGGCCAATTTTCTTACAGTTAAATTTTCTTAACAAATATTATGAGCTGAAATGATCAATTATTTGTATTGTTAACATTGTTTTCAATACCCAACAATCCAGTCAATCGGCGCGAACAAATAACACGAAACACGAGAGCAAATAACACGGAAAATAGCGGACTCAATGAAAATACAACTCTTGCTCTAAATGAATATAAAATCTATCATAATTAAATTCATTTCTGTATAAAAAAAATAATGCATTAAAAAATAAAATATATTGCACACCCGTCAAAAAGTATTAACACAGATACACATTCCGCGTACGATTTGTTGACATTATTTTCATTACCGCACACCCAAGCCGATCGCCGGTAACATTTTAGCCCGATATCAAATATCACACGGAAAATGTAGCGGGCTGAATTAAAATAATACTTTCGTTTTAAGTAAATATTGATTATATAATAATTACTTTTGTTCCTATAAACAATGATACATGCAAAACGAATTATGTTACATACAAGTTAATGTTTACACAGGTATACACTCCGCGTACAGGCAATCGGTTTTTAGAACGCAGTTCGCAATTGAATAGTGCACTGCGTACCAGAACGCAGTTCGCAATTCAAAATTAAGAATTCATATTTGGGGCCAGAAATTTTTAGGGGCATCTACTAGTGGTATTTCACTACCTATGTGGAAATATGGTGATGCAGCTATCTCTAGTTTTTAAGAATCGGGCTTATATGCAATTGAATATCGTTCTATCTAGAACGCAGTTCGCAATTCAATATTTAGAATTAATATTTGGGGCTCGAAATTTTCAGGGGTATCTACTGGTGCTATACCACTACCACCATGAACATTTGGTGAGATAGTCTTCTCTACTTTTTGAAATTTTGGCCGTTACGCAATCGAATAGTGAACTGCGCTCTAGAACGCAGTTCGCAATTCAAAATCTAGAATTCATATTTGGGGCCTGAAATTCTCAGGGGCATCTACTAATGGTATTTCACTATCACTGTGAAAATATGGTGATGCATCTATCTCTAGTTTTTAAGAATCGGGCTTATATGCAATAGAATAGTGAACTGTGTTCTATCGAGAACGCAGTTCGCAATTCAAAATTTAGAATCAATATTTGGGGCTCGAAATTTTCAGGGGCATTTACTGGTGGTAAACCACTGCCACCATGAAAATTTGGTGAGGTGGTCTTCTCTACCTTTTGAAATTTTGGCCTTTATTGCAATCGAATAGTGAACTGCGCTCTAGAACGCAGTTCGCAATTCAAAATTTAGAATTCATATTTGGGGCCCGAAATTTTCAGGGGCACCTACTAGTGGTATTTCACTACCACTGCAAAAATATGGTGATGCAGTTATCCCTAGTTTTTGAGAATTGGGCTTATATGCTAATAAAAAGAGAACGCAGTTCGCAAATTAAAATTTAGAATTTATATTTGGGGATTGAAATTTTCAGGGGCATTTACTGGTGGTATACCACTGCCACGGTGAATATGCGATGATGTAATCATCTCTAGTTTTTGAGGTTTGGGCTCCCATGCAAATGTAATGCATTTTCCCCGAAAGTGTGGTATTTGAAGATGTATAGAATATATGTAGATGGAAGATTAGTATTTTTTAATGAAGAAAAAAAACAAAAAAATTCAAAAGCAGGAAAAGTGCTCCATGTTTATTTTACACAGATGTTTCCGCGAAAATCTCTCCTTTTATCTCTTGGCGAATGAGACTCATTTCCTTCTTGAAAAAATACAGTACATGAATCAATTAATAATATCTATAATTTATTTTGATGTTGATTTTGATACGTGCAATGAGAGTAACATTTGTGTATGAATTATTGAGAAGTATAAAATAAGTTAATGAAAATTCGTAAATAAAATATATATGAGTGTGTATGTGTGTGTGTGTGTTTGTGTGGCGTGTGTCATACCCATTTCCTTATCTGCGGGAGTTGTAAAACTTCATTCTTCGCAACCTGGAGAATATACGGGCCACAATGGTCCATGTGACCAACTGGAGGTTTGAATTTCTGCAAGACAATTTTAAGCAAATTAGATTTATTTACAATTCTTATGACAAACTTTCAAAGGAAACAATTTACAACAGAAAATAAGTAGCATGACAGACTCAAACCTGCTCTAATGCTTTTTTCCTCGATGCCACAATTTTATGTCGAAGCAGGAAGCGTCTGAAAGTTTTGATAAACAAGAGGCCCATGGGCCACATCGCTCACCTGAGGAACAATAGGTATGATAAAATCAGCTTAATGGAGTCATAATACAAACTATCTGGACAATGTACAATAATACATGTAGATCCTGTATAAATAAAATCCACTTTTCCCCCTGGATATTCTTATGTTTATAATCATTAGTCCCTTTTCTAACAGGATGATTTTATAGTCATATCACATGTTAAGTATTGCAGTTCTCAAAAAGATCCTTAACAATTGTTTATATATGGGATATAAAGCTACATCAAACTCTGAACCTTCTTGTGAGGCCGAAGAATTGTCCTGGAGCCAAAGTCTTAACAATTATAAAGAATCATCTGGCTGATTAGTTTCTGAGAAGAAGATTTTTAAAGATTTACTCTATATATTACTATGTAAAACTTCGACCCCCTATTGTTGCCCCACCCTACCCCCAGGGGTCACGATTTTCACAACTTTAAATCTACACTTCTTGACGATGCTTCCACACAAGTTTCAGCTTTGCTGGCTGATTAGTTTCTGAGGAGAAGATTTTTAAAGATTTACTCTATATATTACTATGTAAAACTTCGACCCCCTATTGTGGCCCCACCCTACCCCCAGGGGTCACGATTTTCACAACTTTGAATCTACACTACCTGAGGATTCTTCCACACAAGTTTCAGCTGCTGGCTGATTAGTTTCTGAGAAGAAGATTTTTAAAGATTTACTCTATATATTCCTATGTTAAATTTCAAGCCCCCATTGTGGCCCCATCCTACCCCCAGGGGTCATGAATTTCACAACTATGAATCTACACTACCTGAGGATGCTTCCACACAAGTTTCAGCTTTCTTGGCTGGTTAGTTTCTGAGAAGAAGATTTTTAAAGATTTACTCTATATATTCCTATGTAAAACTTCGATCCCCCATTGTGGCCCCACTCTACCCACGGGAGTCATGAATTTCACAACTTTGAATCTACACTACCTGAGGATGCTTCCACACAAGTTTCAGCTTTGCTGGCTGACTAGTTTCTGAGAAGAAGATTTTTAAAGATTTACTCTATATATTACTATGTAAAACTTCGACCCCCTATTGTGGCCCCACCCTACCCTCGGGGGTCATGATTTTCACAACTTTGAATCTACACTACCTGAGGATGCTTCCACACAAGTTTCAGCTTTGCTGGCTGATTAGTTTCTGAGAAGAAGATTTTTAAAGATTTACTCTATATATTACTATGTAAAACTTCGACCCCCTATTGTGGCCCCACCCTACTACCGGGGGTCATGAATTTCCCAACTATAAATCTACACTACCTGAGGATGCTTCCACACAAGTTTCAGCTTTGCCGGTTGATTAGTTTCTGAGAAGAAGATTTTTAAAGATTTACTCTATATATTACTATGTAAAACTTCGACCCCCTATTGTTGCCCCACCCTACCCCCAGGGGTCACGATTTTCACAACTTTAAATCTACACTTCTTGACGATGCTTCCACACAAGTTTCAGCTTTGCTGGCTGATTAGTTTCTGAGGAGAAGATTTTTAAAGATTAACTCTATATATTACTATGTAAAACTTCGACCCCCTATTGTGGCCCCACCCTACCCCCAGGGGTCACGATTTTCACAACTTTGAATCTACACTACCTGAGGATTCTTCCACACAAGTTTCAGCTGCTGGCTGATTAGTTTCTGAGAAGAAGATTTTTAAAGATTTACTCTATATATTCCTATGTTAAATTTCAAGCCCCCATTGTGGCCCCATCCTACCCCCAGGGGTCATGAATTTCACAACTATGAATCTACACTACCTGAGGATGCTTCCACACAAGTTTCAGCTTTCTTGGCTGGTTAGTTTCTGAGAAGAAGATTTTTAAAGATTTACTCTATATATTCCTATGTAAAACTTCGATCCCCCATTGTGGCCCCACTCTACCCACGGGAGTCATGAATTTCACAACTTTGAATCTACACTACCTGAGGATGCTTCCACACAAGTTTCAGCTTTGCTGGCTGACTAGTTTCTGAGAAGAAGATTTTTAAAGATTTACTCTATATATTACTATGTAAAACTTCGACCCCCTATTGTGGCCCCACCCTACCCTCGGGGGTCATGATTTTCACAACTTTGAATCTACACTACCTGAGGATGCTTCCACACAAGTTTCAGCTTTGCTGGCTGATTAGTTTCTGAGAAGAAGATTTTTAAAGATTTACTCTATATACTAGTATTACTATGTAAAACTTCGACCCCCTATTGTGGCCCCACCCTACTACCGGGGGTCATGAATTTCCCAACTATAAATCTACACTACCTGAGGATGCTTCCACACAAGTTTCAGCTTTGCCGGTTGATTAGTTTCTGAGAAGAAGATTTTTAAAGATTTACTCTATATATTCCTATGTAAAACTTCGACCCCCTATTGTGGCCCCACCCTACCCTCGGGGGTCATGATTTTCACAACTTTGAATCTACACTACCAGAGGATGCTTTCACACAAGTTTCAGCTTTGCTGGCTGATTAGTTTTTGAGAAGAAGATTTTTAAAGATTTACTCTATATATTCCTATGTAAAACTTTGACCCCCCATTGTGGCCCCACCCTACCCCCGGGGGTCATGAATTTCACAACTTTAAATCTACACTACCTGAGGATGCTTCCACACAAGTTTCAGCTTTCCTGGCTTTCTGGTTCTTGAGAAGAAGATTTTTGAAAATTTCTCGAAATATTTCTTTAATTTCTAATCATCTCCCCTTGAAAACGGGTGTGGCCCTTAATTTTCACAACTTTGAATCCCCTTTGCCTAAGGATGATTTGTGCCAAGTTTAATTGAAATTGGCCCAGTAGTTCTAGAGAAGATGTTAAAAATGTGAAAAGTTTACGGACAGACGGACGGACAGACGGACAGACGGACGGACGGACGGACGACAGACAAAATGTGATCAGAATAGCTCACTTGAGCTTTCAGCTCAGGTGAGCTAAAAAACATTTAAAAATAAGTGTACCTGAGAATTTTCAAAATGAAAGATGATGAAAGAAAGCAAACTGTAATGTTCTGTTCAATTTTAAAGTGAATACCATGTATTCAATCGTATTTGAGCTTTCTGATACTACAGGTGTCATCGTCTGTGTGCAAAACTCATTGCGGTACAGATTTGCCCTTTTATCCAAACACACACATGTATTATATGTATCTTTTCATCCTATGTAATAGAGTAGGGATAATTTTACCTAACGATTGTGGCTACTTCCTTCCCAAATGCTTTAAGTGTATCAACAACAACGAAGTATCCCTCTTGGATGTACACAATCTGCCAAAATATAAACATAAACTGTAATATGAGACATAGTTAAATGAACCCAATTAATAGAGGTAATTTCAATACCATTAAACTATTTGCTTATTTAAACAGCTGTGATACCAGAACATACCACTAGTCCCCAATGTGCAGGTTTATGTACAGGGATTAGCAACACACGTTAGTGTTCCAAATTGTTTACTTTTCTGACCTGCATAACCCCTTTTTATACCTGCACTTTCTAAAGAAAGTTCGGGTATATTGTTGTTACCCTGTTCCGTCCGTCAGTGTTTACGAGAGTGCATGTATTGGGTTCTTTTTATACTTAATTGGTACTAATTGGGTACTTTTTTCTTATTGGGTATACCCAAGAGGAAGTGTCGCTTAATCTACTTAAAATGCCTTAATTGGGTACATGAAAGTTAGTACCCAACAAAACTTACACACTGCGACTTGTCCAATAAAGTGTCTGAAAAAGTTGCTTCTATGGACGCACCATGTATTCGCTTCTATATCATACTTTCGGAACACTAAATTTAGCTAAGCTGCGGTCCTAGTAACTCCCGAGAGTTCCGAAAAGCAACCTCCGTTAATCTTGTTCTTTCAAGCGTTTGATATCACACACAACAACAATGGCGTCTGCAAGGCATAGTGAGCATGAGGTCAAGATCCAAAAAGTAAGTTTCTTGATTTATTCACACTTTAAAAATAAGTCTTGCTTTGATACATTTTGTCAAACATAAGGATGTTTGACTTTATTAATCAATTGTGAACTACATTCGGATAATTAGAGTTATAAAAGGACTTATGTGTATTTCGAATTTCCTCTGTCTTAATCGTCTTAACATACATTGTATAGCAGATGCCCTTTTTATTGAAAGTAAATTCAATTCAAAACCACCATTGTCCTAGCCTCTGTTTTTTGCAAAGTTAAACCCGAACTTGCTGGACTTCACGCACGAGTGACCTGAGACAATAGACAATACAGTTAAACACTATAGAGAGGCCCAAGCTGAGGGGGTATACACAGCTGTCCTGTTAAATGGGTGATTTGACACCTAATTACTGGTGCAATAATTTGATAAATAACAACTGTATTATCTCCTTGAAATTAGTAGGCTAATTGTACAAGCTAGATTAACACTGAGACATCGTAAGGTTATCTAAAAAATAGAATTAACACAAAAGAATATATTTTATGGAGATAATTTGAAATTTCAACACCGAGGCATCTAAAACCATGATTTGACTAAAGAAACATTTTAATAAAAAACTAAATGTGAAGTTTTCCTATTCTTTTCTAAGCGTTTAAGCTATCGTCAGATTAACCAGAATTTTCTCTGTTTCCCAAAAAACGTAACTACACTTCTTGAAGAATGCAGAAACTTAATTCATAATAAAAGATTGCAATATTGTTTTGCAGATTTTAATGCCACTTGATTTTTAAAAAGCCTAAAATAACAATTTCAATATCCAAATTTCTGTGGTAAAAAGGGTTTAATAATTTTGCCATCAGTTGTCTACTTATTTTCTTTTGATTGAGAAGTGGACAGGCATAGTCTACACTCATGCTATGCCTGTCTACTTCTCAAAAGAGAATATTGTCTACATTATACATGTCCTATGATTCATTACTGGATACAGATGTGTTCAAGTTTACATATAGCCTAAATGAAATAAAGAATTTTTAATGCATTATACTTTAAAACTAGTCAGACTGTTCTAAGGGATGAAAATAAATGTAAATCAATTTAAGAGAGAGAAAAAAATGAAAATAAAATATTGAATAACACTTAATATGTGAATGCAAAAGCAAATCATTTTTTGTACAATAATATTGTTTCATTACAGATCTTGAGGTCACATTTGATTACGATGCAAAATTTTCCTTAAAATACGCTTGTTTCCAAGGATTAATGATTTATAATATTACCGCAAAAAAGGTGCCTCTTTCAAGGTTTTATAATATTTACCGCAGAGAAAAGTGCCCTTTTCACCATTATTTAACATGCCCTTTTCAAATCCTAGATTTAACACTATACCAGGCTATATATTAAAAACTATATTATTTATGAAAGTGAGAAATCGTAAATGTGGATTATGAATTTTTATACTATGCTAACATCTTGTATATTTTTGACGATGAATACATTGTTGGGTAAAATAATATTAATAAATCGCTTGTCCAATTTTTTTGTTGGATATCGTGAATCAGTAAGTCCATTATAAGTATAAATATAGAGATATATTTGCATTTTTATTATGCACAGGTGGATCAACTACCAAGAGAACAAAAGATGTGCTAATTTTAAGGTAAGAGCATATAATGATACGTGCCACATTAAATATTTTACTTTCTGTAGTAATTATTGAAGGTAAAGAACATGGCGGTAGCGTGTGAGGACCAAGCTGCTATGATTTTTGGTATCTTACACTTGTAAATTCATGTGTATTTGTTTGTTTGCATTTTAAACTCTAGATTAAATGGCCATAAAGAAACAAGAAGTTTGGTTTCTATGGTTAGAACACTGACAGGTGTACATCAAATAAATAGTGAATGTAACCTTGGCTTGAATTTAAGCAGAAGCATGACACAATGATCAAGCCTTATGAAATTTTTTTTAATCGATTTCCTTGTATTTCAGGAGATGCTGTAGCTCTTCTCCTGGATGGGGGTGTTTGGTGGCCAGGAGCATGTTCCTTGACGGAAAAAAGTAAGTGTATGTAATATTTTTTGTGCTTTTTTTCTTTTCTTAGAAACATCTTAATGCATGTTATCTTCAAGTGAAAAGCACATTAATTTGCTATTTCAAAAGTTTTGAAAAATGGATTCCTGTATTTAATTTTCTTAATATTACAGTGTGAATGCAGACAAAGGAAAAAAAATTGTAATGAACATTTTTTTACTGCTTGCTTGTTTACACCATCATAATTATATTCCTTTGATGAACAGTTAGATGTAAACCGTTTGTTGTAAAGGTGTTTGAAAATTTGGTTTCTGGAACTTGATAAATTGGGAAAAAAAACACTTTTCAGTTGCAATTAATTGAATAAAACTTTCTTGTAGTGATAGAAGAAGAAGACATACAGGAAGATGAATAAGAGGGTACATCACTTCGAGGAAAGAAAACCTCCTCATCTAGTAAATATTTTTTTTCTTCATATCATACCACATGACTGATTTGAGTTAATCTATTATTTCAATTAACTTTTCTAATTTCAAACTCCATCCAAACAGGATATTATCAGTCAAACTTTGTGTGCAAAGTAATTAATTGTAAATGAGGCCAAGTGTGTGTTTCAGTCCTTGTTAAGATATGATTTGAGTTATTTTATTTTCTATCTTTATTTAATTAACATATTTTATGTGACGTAAAAATTTGTTTCATTGCAGCATGAATGAAATGGACGGAGGCTGAACTGGAGGAGGTTAAGGAATATTTCAGAGAATGTCTGATCTCGAACACCACTCCAGGAAGAATAACTTGCAATATGTGGATAGAGGAAAGCAGAGCTAATATAATAAGCTATGGGAAACTCTAAAGAAGAAAGTGTGGAGTCTGCCCCCCCCCCCCAAAAAAAAAAATAAAAAATAAAACCACCTTGACAGTTTTTGGATCTAAAACCTACAGCAAAACTTAATTATGTAATGATGTTTGTTTTCATCTTCCTCCTTGCTCTTATTACAGTGAATTTTTATTTTTTTAGTTTTGAGACAATTTTTTTTCATTTTCATCACCGTTTACCATACTTTTCACTGAAATTGAATCAATGGTAATTTCTTTTATTGTGAGAAAGACATGCATTGTATCTTTTTAGAAAGGATGTAATCAGTTTGAGAATGTTATCATTCAAAAGTACATTTTCATTTAATTGGACATTTGATGAGAATTTTGTTTGATCAAGTCAAATTATTGCAAGATTGCAATTTATTTAGCAGTATGGTAGTATAAAATTATTTGTAGTATTTTCATGGATTTTCTTCATTTGATGAGAACTTCTTTTATTAAAGGAACTGATTGCCAATTTTTGTAACTAAGGACTTGATTTATTTAAGACACCTTTTGCCCTTTGTCATAAATATATCTTTGTATCAAAGCCTAGATTATTATCTTTCTGTGTTTTGAAGATAAAAACAAAAGAAAGTTGACACCTCTTAGTTTGGTAATTACATATACTTTGTGGTAGATGAATTGAAGGTTTGTGGACAAAATATTTTCATTATATTGCTTGAATTTTCTTGAACTGTGGCCATGTTGCAATTATTTAAGATCCATGCTTAGAAAAATTGTTTTAAAATTGCTAAATTGTCATTTGCATAACAACCAGGTAGTTGCAAAATGATGGTACATGTACCTTGACCTATCATAAATTGATATTTGTAAAGGTTTCAAGACCAGATATGTAGTGTTAAAAAATATTTGAACTATTTAATGCTTATTATGCTTATGAATGCTAATTGTTTTTTGAAAAATAAAAACGAAATGTTAAAATCTTGTGAGATTTGCTTCTTGTGATTCAATGTGGTTATAAATTCCCGTATTTAATTAGGAATCTTCAGTACAAAACAAGGGCTATATAAATGCCCTCTACTGATTGGGTTGTATTCTAATGCAGGAGAACAGATATTGAAGAAAAATGCCGACAGATGTTCCAAATATCTGTTAAGTTATATATCAGTTAAGGAAGATAGGTAACACGGAGGATTTGGAGAGCCAGGTGTCCAGATCTTGTTGGGTTGTATTTCAATTAGAGAAAAAAAGGTTACCTAGAGGATTTGGACCGTGTCCAATTCTTGTTGAGTTGTATTATAGTTAAGGAAGGAAGGTAACCAAGAGGATTTGGACAGGTGTCCAACTTTTAGTGGGTTATATTCCAGTAAAGGAAGAAAGGTAACCAAGAGGATTTGGACAAGTGTCCAACTTTTATTGAGTTGTATTCTAGTATTAAAGGAAGAAAGGTAACCAAGAGGATTTGGACAAGTGTCCGACTTTTGTTGGGTTATATTCCAGTAAAGGAAGAAAGGTAACCAAGAAGATTTGGATAAGTGTCCAACTTTTATTGGGTTGTATTCTAGTAAAGGAAGAAAGGTAACCAAGAGGATTTGGACAAGTGTCCGACTTTTGTTGGGTTATATTCCAGTAAAGGAAGAAAGGTAACCAAGAAGATTTGGACAAGTGTCCAACTTTTAGTGGGTTGTATTCTAGTAAAGGAAGAAAAAGTAACCAAGAGGATTTGGACAAGTGTCCGACTTGTGTTGGGTTGTATTCCAGTAAAGGAAGAAAGATAGCCAGGAGGATTTGGACAGGTGTCCGATTCTTTTTGAGTTGTATTCCGGTTAAGGAAGAAAGGTGGCCAAGAACATTTGTACAAGTGCCCAATTATTGTTGGGTTGTATGCCAATTGGAGAAGAAAGGTAGCCAGGAGAATTTGTACAGGTTTCTTATTTCTATTGGGTTGTATTCCATTGAAGGAAGACAGGTAACCAAGAGGATTTGGACAGGTGTCCGATTTTCATTGGGTCGTATTCCAGTTAAGAAAGAAAGATAGCCAGAAGGATTTGGACAGGTGTCCAATATTTATTAGGTTGCATTCCATTTAAGGAAAATAAGTAATCAAGAAGATTTGGACAGGTTTCTAATTCTTGTTGGGTTGTATTTACATTGATAGGATACAGGTAACCAAGAGAAGCTGGACAGGAGTAGAATACCTGTTGGCTACTTATTTGTATCAAATATGAATTGGACTTTATCATAAGACTTGCTTAGTTTTCTTGTAATGAATAACATGCTTTTCAGTAGGAAGGACTTTAAGGTAAATTGTAGAAGGAAATAATATTTTTTTATCTTAGGAAAACAACTTCACAAAAAAATATAGTTTGCCTCACACAAAACATTTGCAGTTTTGTCACAATATACCTACAAACAATAAAACAAGCATTAATTTGGAATGAATAAAGAAAAATAAAAAATAAATTCAATAAATGTGGACACTTAATTATATTTACCCAATTAGATTAAAACAGTTACAACCCAAAAACTACACTCTCGTATGTACGGTTTTTTCATATCCAATAAGCAATATCCAACAGAACTTGGACTTGACGAACCCAATAAATAGCCTAATATGTGTCCGTCCGTCTGTCCGTCCGTCCGTCCGTCCGTCCGTCTGTCACGTTTTACTTTCTCAAACTGCTCTTACATCTTATAAACCAGCAAACTGAACTCTTGGAGTTTGATTTGGGGTATCATGTTGTTTTGTAAAAAAGTTTCAAAAATTCTCTGTTAGTCCTGGGGGTCAAATAATTGGTAAAAAATGACGTTTTTTCACAAAAAACCTTCTTCCTCGAACTCCTCCTACATTTTCAAAAGTAGACAAATCATCTTTTGGAATATGTTTTAGGGTATCCTATAGATGCGCAATAAGGTTTCGGAATTTTCAATTTTGTCCTGGGGGTCATTTAATGGCTAAAAAATGACGTTTTTTTTACAAAAAAACTGGTTTAAAAAACGTCATTTTTTTTAAGCAGTAGCCAAATGATCTTCTAGAATATGATTGGGGGTGTCATATTGAGGCATGATCAGGTTCCAGAATTTTTTTTTTAATTAAGGGGATCAGTGGGCAACAAAAAATGACGTTTTTTGGCAAAAAAAATATGGTTTCCAGAACTCCTCTTACAACTTTTGGAGTAGCTACATCATCTCTTGGGATATAATTGGGGCTGTCCTATAGATGTGCAATAAGGTTTTAAGAATTTAAATTTCATCCTGGGAGTCAAATAGTAGCAGAAAATTGACGTTTATCACTAAAAAATCAAACATTGATCAAAGAGCTCCTCTTATGATTTAATGGATAGACAATCATATCTTGGGATATGATAGGGACTGTTCTATAGATGTGCAGTAAGGTTTTCAAAATTTAAATTTCATCCAGGGAGTCAAAATGTAGCAGAAAATTGACGTTTATCACTGAAAAAAAACATATATCCTAGAACTCCTTTTATGATTTAATGGATAGACACATCATATCTTGGGATATGAAAGGAACTGTTCCCTAGATGTGCATTACGGTTTTGAAAAATTAAATTTAACCCTGAGGCCCATTACCTACCGGTACATACCTTTTGATGCCCTTTAAGGATCAAGAATATATATGGTTAAGGGGTGGGGATCTCAACCGTTTTCGAGATATTCGTGCACTTCCTGTTCAAGGGGGGTCATGACAACCCCCGGGGCCCATGACCTACATACCGTTTGATGCCCCTTGACACAAGGTACAAGAATATATATGGTTTAAGGGTGGGGATCTCAACTGTTTTGAAGATATTAAGGGACTTGCTTTTTGAGGGCATCAGGACCACCCACAGGGCCCATGACCTACATAACATTTGATGCCCCTTGACATCAGAAACATGAATATATATGGTTTAGGGGTCATGATTATAACAGTTTCTGAGATATATGGTAATTTCAAATTCCTGGGGGGTGGGGATGACCCCAGGGGTTAGATCTAATAAACCCTATATATTGCCAGTAACAGCCAATATATGATTATGAAAACCCTATATTATTATCTATGTCCGTTTTCAAGTTACCATTTACAATAGAGTCTATGATTCTTTCTACAAGGTTCAATGTTAGACCCCACACTCTTTTGACACCCCCCTCCCCCCCCCTCCCCCGAAAAGTGGTTGTCTAACCCAAAATGAGAAAAATCAAACCAGGGTGCACAACTAGATTTGCAGGCCTAGCTAGCTACTGCCCATGGCAAAGTGAAAGGCAGTTTTTAAGCAGTTTCTTAACCTTAACAGTTAAACCACCTTAACAGTTAATAAACAGTTTCTAAACCCTCTCTGCACTGCTTAGGGGCATGCTGGAACCACATTAAACCCTTCAATAAAATAAGCAGTTTCATAAGCCTTAACAGTTGATAGGCAGTTTCTGATAGTTCTTAAGCAGTTCATAAGCAGTTATTTTGGAAAGATTTTTTCATTTCTTAACTGCTTACTTTCTGCTTTATAAACTGTTAAGCTACTGCTTATTTACTGCTTCAATAACTCCTAGTCAACTGTTTATGAACTGCTTACAGAACTGTCAAGCTGTCCCACATTTTCTGAATTATTTGCCTATAATCATTTTAGTACACAAAGGTGCATGTACATTGTACCAATTATTTACTAGGTCAATGCATTAATTTAAAGTCAACTTGAATCTACACTGCATGATGATACTGCATGCATGCATGTAAACTTGCTTTTAGCATATACGGTAGTCAACATAAATAATTATAAGACTTATCATGACCTACTTTGCTAGCTGTTCTTGAGATGCTGTGATTTAAAATGTTACTCTGATATTAACATTTTATTGACCATAGTGGTCACATGTACCTACACGAATTTAAGGGTCAATTCCCTTTCACAACTCCATTGCTTTAATGTACATCAGATCATCTATAATTTAAGTGATCTATATAACTATAGGCCAATCATATAAAACTGTTCACTGAAAGTTTATTTGAAACATTTTAAATTACCTTAAGAGAAATAAGAATGTGTATAAATATCCAAAAAACATATTAAAATTCCATAAATTCACTTGAGTTTGCCCAAGCAGAGACACAACATTTTTTGTCTGAATATCACTTGCACTCTAAACTGCCCCTGATGGCACTGATACATTCAAAATTTGCAACCTAACTTCCTATTATCTCTGATCTTGATTCTGAGTGGTCAGTTTATCTGACAGCGGCCAGTGACCCAAATTTGTAACTCGGTTGGAAATGAATTCTAGAATCATACAAGACCCCTGTGATGTGTGTATTAATTAAGCTATAACTGCTTATATTGCAAAGACTGCTAAGAAAACTGCTTAGAATAACTGCTTATACTTTTACCTGCCACTAAAATCCTTACTGTTTGGTACTGCTTAAAAACTGCCAAATAATTTGAAAACTGCTTAAGAACTGCCTATCAACTGCTAAAATAGGCAGTTCACTTTTCCATGGAGCTATCATAATTATATCCTAGAGTTTTGTACAATTATGTTCAGCCATCTCTGAGAAACAAGTTCAGAGCGGGAAAGAAGAAAAAGAAGATGAAGAATATATACATGTATTAAGAACCGTACAAAAACAATAAGTCTCCAAACTTCATTCAGGAGACTTAATAATTAATAAAGATTAAATAGAGATAGGATCATCAAACATCAATAATTTAAAGATAATTGAAATTTCTGATTCTAAGGGGGTCAGGATGACCCCTTAGGGTAATGACTTACATGCCATAATGATCTGATGCGCCTGCATGACCTAAGGAGGAATAATATCTTTGGATTAAGGTGGGGATCTCAATGGTTTTTATGATATTTGATAATTTCAGGAAGAGCACTTGGGATCATGACCTACATACCAATAAACAATAAAGAAACAATAATATAATATGTACATGATATATGATTCAATTTAAGAACCCAGATATAGATCAATCATCTGTTTTGTAATACTTCCTATGTATATATACATGTACATGTATTAGTTTGTGTTTTGTTCTATACTATTCATGTTCATGACTGTAGTATGGCTTAGTCTTATTTTAAATTACATTAAAAAATTGTCAAATATATGACTTGGAACCCCCACTCCCAAACAAACTCAAATATAAACTGTTCTCTCTCCCCCCCCCCCCCCTTCCTTGTCGAATAATCTATTAAAATCAAAATATAATGTGGGTGTCTAAAAACTTTTATAAACTGGTAAAAAATGTTATTCTTTAAAAAAAATTACATTACACCTTGCATAATTGACAAATGATCTATTGAGATACGATCAGAGGTCATATTTCTACCTTGGGATCAATAAGTAGTATTCATTGACAAGTTAAAATTAATTAATAACAATAAATGATTCAAATTATAAATGTTTATACTCCACATTCATCCCCCCCCCCCCATCTAACCTGCTTATAAAGATTCAGTCTTCTCAATACATTCTTACATGTGTACAGTAGCACATTTTAAATCATTTCTTGATTGCTTTTTCTCTCGTGATTCACATTAACATTTTGGAAATTGCTTAATTCAATTTTTAAGATTTATAAACAAAATGTTATATGCATCACTGCCATGTGTATTCACCTATTTGGGGCAATTGTAAAGTCTCCTAAACAAAGCAGTGACATCATTAGGCTAGGAATTACCCACATGGATCAAACACTACTGTATAACATATGAATAAGATAAAATACATTATTATTTCTAGTTCTAAAATGGCAGGGTGTCTCCAAGGGGGCATAATCTTACAATACAATTTTACGCGCAATGACACAAAGAGCAAAAATAAATTAAACGGTTTAGGGATGAGGATCTCAGATCTCAGAAGTTAACAAAATATACAGTGTATCATATCATTTCCTATTTCATAAAGGCGGGGGGGGGGGGGGGTTAAAGACAACACCTGGGGTCATTAATGTACTTTACACCAGTTGATGCATCATAATGACTTTAGAAGATATTTTGTATTTTCCTGTTTCGTGGGGTCAGAACAGTCCCATAAGGTCATGACCTACATTGTATTTGATGCATTATAATACATTAAGAAAGAAATACTCCTTCCTTCCTATTATTACTCATATAAAAAATATAAGTGTCTACACTTACTTACATATGAAATACACAAATTTAATAAGAAATTGTTTATACAGGGTCAATATGGGGTCAACTCAACAGTGCATGCAGTCTGACAAATGAAAAAAATAACTTTTGCAACTAAAATGACAGAAACTTTACAAATGCGATAGGATAGGTAACGATGATAAGCTTATTTAAATATTAAAAGATGATGATACAGTATGCTGTCAAAGGGAGATTACATTTATTATATTGTGCTACTGCTACTACATGTATTATGCTTTCCTAAATTGGTCAACATCATAATGATAATCCAATTAAAACACAATAATGAATTCCTTTAGCTGATCGTAACTACCGTAATCCGTATTAACTTTACTACTTACATTAAAAAACAAACACAAACATCAAAATGCCTGACAGCCAGCCGTGGTTGCTGGACGCCTTTGATTTATTAAATATTGCTATCCTAATAGACAAACTTGCAGAAAAATATCATGATGAACTAGCATATATAAATATATGAAAACTGCTAGTATACCGATATACATCAAAAATAAATATCAGAGTCATAAAAAATATCTCCCTTTACACAATGCATCAGGGCCGGCCAGGAAAAAAACTAGAGATAAAACGATAAAAATCGCAGTATAAAAACTCTAGAAAACCTGTGTCTGTTGCCAGGTGCCGCTGGATGCAGGGAGGTTGTGAACAGACCTCACAACATATATGGTATATATTTTACATAAAGATACTTAGTAATAAATTTTTTATTAAATTTTGTCTAACTCCTGACGCGCGGCGGCTAGAAGTGAATACCTGAATAACACCTGTCTAAAACCTGTTCTACTCTTCAATTCTATTGGCTACTAATGGACCCTTCCATAATAATGCACCGTTCCGTAAATACAACATTTTCCCGCTATTACTACCGAAACGCGGGAAAATACAAGTATTAACTTTACTACTTACATTAAAAAACAAACACAAACATCAAAATGCCTGACAGCCAGCCGTGGTCTAGAAAAAACAAAGATGGGGGTGAATACAACTGTACCATTATATCACAAATTCAACGATTTCGATACCAACAAACGTTTATCTATGGAATCTACTATATAGCCATCTTTGGCCGAATCAGTCTTCCACCTGCCATGTCTTTTCAAACATCTTTCATCAACGTTTGAACTTGCTGCCACAGTTGCCCCACCTGACCTAAGAGAATGAATTCCTATGTTTACATGCTCTCCTGCAACTGATTTTAACATAGACAAAAGATTGCTCCTAGCTGAAGTATAACTAAGCTTTTTGTTCTTGTATATTAATTTGCATACATTTTTTGACCTAAAAATTGGTCTAAATAAGAAAAAATCTTTGTCTTCAATAGTACCTAATAAATCTAAATATCTTAAGTACATCTTTACTGGACACGCAGAGGTTACACCATTTGCGATAAGCACCTCATTTCCCTGCCTGTATTGGTCAGTTTTTGATTTTTGAATGTTCAACACAATATATTCGTCATACACATGAACATCTTTAAATTTTAAAGAACTTACTTCATCAAATCTGAGAAAACCCGCAAAACAAAATAAAATCATTGTCAAATTTCTAACAATCAATTAGTCACTATCATCAATATATTTATCACACAATTCAATCAGAACACCCTTGGAAATCGGCTCTTTTTTATTGATAGCCCGACTAGCTTTACGCTTCGCTGCCTCCTGTAGAGATGTAACGTAAGAATATTTTGTTGGATCCGTAAAACCCGCACATTCATGAGCCCACTTAATCGCATAAACAGCATTATTCACTGGATGTTGAGATGATCCGGTCTGGAGCAGATGCGTCAAGTATAGTGCCACGTGTTTTGGACTTGCCGGTAATGCACTGTGTCCTTGCGCTTTAATGAAAACCTCCCATCTTCTATAAGCGTTGAAATAAGATCGGTTGGTATTATCACTTTTACTTGAAAGAATCCAGTCACTAAGAGAAGGACATAATTCTGATAAATAACTTCCAGGTTCAACGCCATGTTTTTCTGCAGTCTTCATAATTCTGTCCTGAAGTCCTATTCCTGTAAATATATTTCCAATATCAAAACTCTATTTTCAAAAAAATCATGTTAAATGCTGAATTCCTTTTCCCAAATATTCCATTGTTTCCCATTCCTCTACAAATTGCATGTACATTATGCATCTTGGAGTGTGTTTTTACATATGTATTAAAATTTCCCTTCATATCAATTAACATCGCCCAAAAAGGAGCTGACTTCCACTCTGGAATTACCAAGGTGCAATTGCATTTTTCTTTTTCAATTTTTCTTACCACCTTAGGAATCAACATTGGCGGGGGTACAACCCAATTTAAATGATCTGTCCATACCTGTGAAAATGCATCAATAGCACTCGATCCTCTACACCAGTGCTTAGAATTAAAACTTTTACACTTGCTGTTATTTAGATCTGCGAATCTATCGCATGTATGTGGCCCCCAGATATTGTCAAAATACTCAAACACACAGTGTTTAACTGACCAGTCGTCACAATCCGACATTCTACTCAAACAGTCTGCCCTTACATTTTCTTCTCTAGGTACCCATTTACATTTTACCTTTATTTTTTGTTCGTCACAAAAAGTATGCACTGACATTGCAATGTCCTGTAGCTTTCTCTTTTTGCTACCCACCTTCAGAATGTGCTGTACATTCTTATTATCCGAATACACTTCAACTGACTTGCCTTCAACAATATCAACTGATTTTGTTAAAATTCTCTTTACTGTCTCAAGCTCTCTCCCAGTAGAGCTTTGTTTATTCTCCCATTCATTCCATACTCCATAACATTCCGACTCAGTTTGTTCAAAATCTGAACCCATAGTCAAATGACCACCAAACCCTGTGTCTGAGGCATCGCAATAAACAACAATAGAGCTAACATCCTCTTTTGTCAACTGACTTAATGTAGCACCAGATTCATTTATTCCATCCAGAGATGTAAACTAATATTTGAGTTCATTCATAGCTTTTTCAGACAACACTATGCTAGAATTCCAACTGGAGCGATTCATAATACAATAATACAAATATCGTGTCCTTAGTCTAACTACACTACCGAACACTGTTTGCATTGAGATTATTTGTCCAACAACAGATGCAATATTTCTAACATCAAACCAGATAAGACCTGCTTCATAACTTTCGAAAACATTCAAAATACAAATTTTAAGCCTATTTACCCTTGTTGCTGTGACCATAATTTTATTGATTTTTGTATTCCAGACCAACCCTAACCAGACTAACTCCTGTACTGGATCCCAGTGACTTTTGTCCTCCGCTATCAAAAAACCAAGCTTATCTAAATCTCCCTGAATTTCGGAACTTACCACCTTTGCTTCTTGGAATGTTGAAGCACCTCCAATGCCATCATCTAGATACAGGACAATTTTATAACCCTTTGTCCTCCAGAACTTTACAATTTCTCTCATTAACTTTGAAAAAATGTAACCAGCAGTACTAATACCAAATGGTAAAACTTTAAACACATAATATTTGTTATTCCATTTGAAACCTAAATACTCCTTGTCTAACTCATGCATCATAATGTGGTGATACGCACTTTTCAAATCAAATGAAAAAATAAAATCACCTGCTTCAAATACATTTTTTGACACTTCTGCATTTTCATACTTGTGCTTGTATTTAAACAAATGAGGATTGACATGTCTAGCGTCTAATACCAACCTCTGTTTTGCTTTTCCGTCAGCCACCGTTAAGGGATTAACCACCCTTGGCTTATCTTTTACCTCTTCTATACAACCTTTGTTTAACAGTTTTTCTATTTCTTGAGCTACAAACCTTTGATTCATTAATGCAGACCTGTTATTTTTTAACTCAATAGGCTCAGGTGTTGTAAACAATGGCATTTTATATCCGTTTTCTATCACGTCCAACACATACCTGTTTGTTCCAATCGAACGCCAGTGACCTAAATTTTCCCTTAAACGACCAATAGGTGAAATATTTTTAATGCATGACTGACTTTTGTTTGTATTGCCAATAGGCGTTTCATTATTGATCTGACTTATCAAATGATTTACTTCAGTAACAATTGTACTTATCTTGTCTCCATTTAGTTTCTCCGTACAATCCTTCCTCCAGTGGCCCCTCTTGTTACATCGATAACAATGCCCCGACTTCCAAGTTGTATTGTCAGCTGATGTCTGCGACCACGAAGGCTTCTGGTACGGCCTTGCTGAATCTCGGAAGTCCTTCCTTTTCTTCGCTTTAGCCTCTTTGACTTTTCTGTCAGCCCTTGTCTGCGCTTTGCTTATTTTCTTTTCGTCCTCGGAGTCCGAAGCAATTGGATTTTTTGTGTATTCGTCCACCGCCCTCCATCCGGCCTCAGATGAATCTGCTAACTTAATTAACTTTTGTCTATTCTTTATAATGTCCAAACCTTCTGCAATATTCCTTTGGGCACTTTGAACTTTATTCTCCTTCAGGTTTTCATTTGCTTCTTGCATTTTTGCAAAGACTTTGACGTTATGCTTGTGTTGTTCTTCATTTCCACGTTTTTTGAATTTATATCCTTCTGAAATAACTTGTTCCATGCGCGCTTCTTGTTTTTCAGCAATAGCTTTCTGGTTTTCACTTATGTTGCGTTGCATGTCTGCCAGTCTTTTATCTAAAAGTTCTGATATATTGCTGAGCATTTCATTACTTGCAAAACGCACGGTTTCGTTTATCTGTCTTTGCACGTTTTCGGCGTCCATTGCGTCTAACTCCTGACGCGCGGCGGCTAGAAGTGAATACCTGAATAACACCTGTCTAAAACCTGTTCTATTCTTCAATTCTATTGGCTACTAATGGACCCTTCCATAATAATGCACCGTTCCGTAAATACAACATTTTCCCGCTATTACTACCGAAACGCGGGAAAATACAATTTTCTGCATACGGAAAACACAGACATGTATGTATGGGTGTTGCTAAAACGCGGAACGGAAAACGGAACGGAATGGAAAATATCATCACGTTTATCCCTTAAAAAGGGTATAGACTGGCCAGAAACGATTTACTTTGTATCTTTTATTTATATCTAATGAATGATTATCAACATGTTGCTATCTTATTAATATTCATATGAATGTCTATCAATTATAGCATTGTATTCATTCGGCTTTAGTTGAGTACGAAACGGAAAAATCAAATGTATACGAATTGTGAAACATTAACATGATTAAACGAGCAAATTAGCTATAACTTTTTACTTATTTCTCTTATATGGTATTGCTGGCATATTAGCGTAACGTACGCAGTTAGTGAAAGCGTTTTATGCGTGTTTTGAGTATTTTTATATTATTTTCAAATATGATGTACATGTATATACTTACATCAAAATTGAATTTTCGGTGTTCTAGACGATCTTTTATCATACAGACGATACAGTATCATTGAGATGGAAGAAAAAAACTGTAGGACTGACGACATTAAAAAATTAAAATACAGTAAACATTAAAATACCCGGTAATTTGTGAAACTAGTAATTTGTGAAACTAGTATTTTTAGCAATGCAATTTTGTTTACGTTTGCATTACAAAGCATGCAGTTGTTTATTCCAGCAGCTATATACATATGATTCGAATAGAGAGCTCTAGACGTTGCCTGGTTTGATTTTCCGATTATATATTGGGACTATAGTCTGTCGATCCCAAAATATTCATGCAGCACATTTGGACGATTTATAATGGAAAATGTTGACATCTTTTCTCCATTTGGAAGTCACTCAGAAGACCTTGCACAATTTTTCAACACCATCATCCGGGTCTGTTAAAATGCAAAACCCCGTAGACTTCTTTATTTTTAGCCGTGTATTTATACCAGCTGATAAGCTAGAGAGGACGTTTTAAAGAAAGAATAATGAGAATGTTTAATGCTTCTAAAAGAGAATCGCTTGAACCCTGAGGTATATATAAATATACAGCAAAAAGTGAATCGAGGATATTTTGGGACAGAATATAGTGGTCAATGCATGTACTGTTAATTTTGAGGAAATAAATATTCTTGAATAAATAATCTAATATTGCTAATCTTTCAAAAAAAATTAAAAAGGTACATAAAGTATATCGTTTTAGCATACTTAACAAATCTCTGAGGTAAATAACATTAGATAAGATTTTCCGTTTTCCTTCCGTTCCGTTTTCCGTTCCGCGTTTTAGCAACACCCATGTATGTATACACGTGAACCCATCTAATCGAAGAGCTGGGTAAAACTAGTACCCGCTAATGAGACATGCAAACCTGTGTTGTGTACGTAACTTCAGACAAAGATCAGTCATTTGTAACATGCATGTATTTTTATGACCTATTCTTCAAATCCACTTGCACTATTTTATTAGGTAAATAACAGCTTTAAGGTCGTGCAGGACACCTGCATATTGTGATGTACATGTATACTTCCTATTGAGATAAACAATAAAGTATGTTGACTATTGATTAAATATTTACCCCCCAAATAATGTTACCTAACATTGAAGCGCAATGGGTTAGAGCGTTTACATGTCTGTAAGAGCATTGGGGTCCAAGGTGTATTTTTGGTAATTTACGAATTTTCATGGGGAGGGGGGGGGGGGTCTGGACCCCTCACTCCCACCCCTTCTCTAAATCTGTGCACACGATGATGTTCATGTAGGCACACAGAAGCAAATCTAAAACCGGCAACCGCCACGGGGAGGGGGCATAATTTAATTTTTAATTTTGTTTGTAATAATTATATAGACCATTATACTTCCTATGACATAAAATGTTAAGATTATTGATTAACTGAAAATTCACTGCAAACAGTTCTACCCCAAATTGCACATAAAGTGCTGCTCATGTCACGATGTGTATTATCATATGGGCAGGGATCTCATCCTTCAGTTATGAAAATTATAATTTTTAAATGTATTACCGGAGTTTGCATGTAGCCTTCATTTTTAATTAAACTGGTATAAAACAGTGTTATTTAGGGGCAAACACATGGTGCAGGTATTACTGTCTAATGACAGCATCTAGTTTTTACAATGTGGAACCCAAAAGGAATCCATGAATGCTGTGTCGTTTGTATATGACTGAATCATATACAAATAGGAATTTACAACCTGTTGGAAAATATCAGCTTACTGTTTGAATCAGCTTTATAGTATGGCTTTAGATAGCAATAATACAAGAAAACATTATTAAAGCATCACAGTTGTAATATATTAGATGAAAGTTGTAATATCTTATCAACAGAAACATACATTCATTTATACAGCAATAGGAATAGACTGTATGATTTATTTGTTATTTATTTGATGATAATTTGTTGTCCTGAAGAAGGGATGTATAAATATCCTCCCATGATTTTGATATGAAATTAAACTGGTCTGTAAACAGAAGACTACTGTGGTTCAAAATCAGTGTCAATGTGGTAAAGGTTAAAAAAATATTTGGCAAAATGTGTGCAAGTACACACTATCATTTGAATATATCATCAAAAGTTCAATGTTCAGCTATCATAAAATCACCACGGGTGATTAATGACCTAACTGAATAAGCCACTTTTTATTGGATAATGAATATTGATAACTTTCATCGGGACAATATTGCAGTAGCCATGAGTTATTAGATTAATCTACCGTGATTAAGGCTGTGACAATCACTGTTCATATCGAACACACCCGATTTTATTTTTCCCATAATTCTTTGCAACGTGCTTGGCCGACCCTAACAATAGGCGCTAAGTTATACCCGGCCGAGCTGTCCAGCAATAAAGACGTGCTTAGTGTGTGAAGGGGGTATCGTGTTAGAAGCCTGTGTGGCATGTTTTAGTTTCACAAGTTCAGCATTTGACGCGGACACGGATAGCTGACCGTGGTAAGTACTTATTTAGTTTGGTGTAGTTTATTTGTAAATTTTTGCCTTTTTATTAGTATTACGCAGTCGTCCTATAAAGTCACCTTGACCATTGTTCACTGTAGAGTTACCTGTGTGTTCACTGATGTGTGACTTTAGCGAGTGTTTAAATGGAATTCGTCTTTTTCTATAGTACAGTTTTTGCTATTGCTGTATAAAGAAACGGTGATTTAAAGGGCTATTTTCTATGCGTTATTTTATTTTACAATTTATTGTCACTTTTTCCACTTAACTACTTGGGCGGAAGTGCGTCACCGGAAGTCTCAGACGCCATATTGTTTACTGTAAACAAATAACTTAGTTACCATATACTTACAATATTTTGAGATGTTGCCTTTAATATAATACTATTTATACATTATCATAGTTTGATACTATCAGTGAGATACTTATAGCATGTATTATACAATATTGTTTTTATTATGGTGTTATGGTGTCACTTGTACACTTATTGTAGTGTCATATTGTTGATGTTGAGAAGATGATGATGTTATGGTGATGTCGATGACTACGATGATGATGATGGTCATGTCGATGAAGATGATGTAGATGATGTCGTTCATGGTGAAGTCGATGACGATGCGATGTTCATGTTGATGACGATGATGATGTTATGGTGATGTCGACGATGATGATGATGGTCATGTCGATTATGATGAAGTAGATGGTTATGGTGATGATGATGATTGTGGTGACGAAACTACTCTAGTTGTGGTTGTCCGTAGTTGGTCCAGGACTACAGCCCCGGAGATTCGGACACTCTTCTAATTTATTTTTGGTCATTTGTATAAACATCATATTTTTTCTTGTTGAGTGAAAGTTGTGTGAGTGTTTGTGTGGTTTAGTGTTTATATTTCTATCTTTTCTTTCTTTCTCTTATTTTTTTTGTTATTAAATTTTGTTAAATTTAAGATGTCTTGTTGTTGTTTGGAGTAGCCTCCGCTCATCCCGTTACAAAGGCATTCATAGGATTTTAATTTTCAATTCAAATTTATTGTGATCATTCATTTGGGATGTTCATCAACACATACCAGAAAGCAAAGAATATGTGTTTGTGTGATTGTGGGTGTGTGTATATTTATCTAAACAATAAATTGCTTTCTTTGGTGATTCATTCGGGATATGAAGGTAGCGACATTGCAGGGAAAAATAACTTAGTTACCATATACTTACAATATTTTGAGATGTTGCCTTTAATATAATACTATTTATACATTATCATAGTTTGATACTATCAGTGAGATACTTATAGCATGTATTATACAATATTGTTTTTATTATGGTGTTATGGTGTCACTTGTACACTTATTGTAGTGTCATATTGTTGATGTTGAGAAGATGATGATGTTATGGTGATGTCGATGACTACGATGATGATGATGGTCATGTCGATGAAGATGATGTAGATGATGTCGTTCATGGTGAAGTCGATGACGATGCGATGTTCATGTTGATGACGATGATGATGTTATGGTGATGTCGACGATGATGATGATGGTCATGTCGATTATGATGAAGTAGATGGTTATGGTGATGATGATGATTGTGGTGACGAAACTACTCTAGTTGTGGTTGTCCGTAGTTGGTCCAGGACTACAGCCCCGGAGATTCGGACACTCTTCTAATTTATTTTTGGTCATTTGTATAAACATCATATTTTTTCTTGTTGAGTGAAAGTTGTGTGAGTGTTTGTGTGGTTTAGTGTTTATATTTCTATCTTTTCTTTCTTTCTCTTATTTTTTTTGTTATTAAATTTTGTTAAATTTAAGATGTCTTGTTGTTGTTTGGAGTAGCCTCCGCTCATCCCGTTACAAAGGCATTCATAGGATTTTAATTTTCAATTCAAATTTATTGTGATCATTCATTTGGGATGTTCATCAACACATACCAGAAAGCAAAGAATATGTGTTTGTGTGATTGTGGGTGTGTGTATATTTATCTAAACAATAAATTGCTTTCTTTGGTGATTCATTCGGGATATGAAGGTAGCGACATTGCAGGGAAAAAATACATAACCCCGTTATCAGTTTCTTGTCAGTTTCAGCCGCTGATTTCGACCAATCATTCAGGGCGTGTAGATATATACGAGGGTTGTTCGGAAAATATTGAGACAATTCAAATATTTCCC
The DNA here is from genome assembly GCF_902806645.1 of Magallana gigas. NCBI lineage: Eukaryota > Metazoa > Mollusca > Bivalvia > Ostreida > Ostreidae > Magallana > Magallana gigas. The sequence continues at coordinate 312,496 of NW_022994837.1, read as the reverse complement.
TTTTCAAATGACGAAGTAGTGTGTAAATTGGTATAAAAATCGAAGAAACCCCAACAAATAATTTTAAAAAATAATATTAAAAGAATATCAAATGTTTCGTTTACGGCGGTAGATAAACAAGTCGGTGATCGGGTTACCTGGTGCAGCCATGAACTCTGAGATTAAAAACTTGAACATCCCCTTTCTAAGTGCCCGTACACTTACAGGTAATGTTATAAGAAATCAAATAATATATGTTCATTTTACAATTTTTGCGACTACCTTTTGACCAAGTTTCACCGATGTTTGAGTTGAAATACGAATATGGTACGAATATATTTACCAAACAATAGAAATCTGACAAATGACCAAAGCTCCCATCAGGACAAAATTACAGGTCACTAACAATTATGAACATACTAAGTATCATTTGGGTATTTCAAAGTTCATTGGGGTTTCATTGGGGTTCATTGGGGTATCATTGGGGTTCATTGGGGTAAAAAGACGCACCCTTGGGACGGGTTGTCTCGAAAATTTGACATTATTTTACTTTATTGTTCGTGTCGTCGGTTATTTTTAGTGCTTTTTATATCTCATCTGATAACCGTGTATCTTTTGATCCGACACTATAGATAACGAGTGTTGTTGCTTTGTTAGTGTTTTATATATATATATATATATATATATATATATATATATATATATATATATATATATATATATATATATATATATATATATATATATATCTAATCTATCTAATCTATCTAATCTATCTAATCTATCTATCTATAAGCCATCTAATTTTAGAGTAGTATTTGTTAGCATAGGTTTGATTGTTATGCTTGCAGATTTAACATTCAGAAAACTGAAAAAAGTCTACCATAGGAATGAATGCCAATTCGTCAGTAAAATGAACAAAAGCATCGTTTACAATCAATCAGCTGTGACGTAGAGCCCTACATTTAAATTGTTGGATTTTCCGCTATTTAGTTCTTTCAGTTTGCCTTGTAGTTCAAAATTTAAATCCCCATTGAATATTACAATAAGCAAGACGATCCAAGGTCAACCGACTTACATATTGGAAGGGTAAGTACAATTTGGGGTTGGTTTTTTTTTGATCACTTTTAGCATTTTATTTTTATGTATCCTGAATTTTGTATCGATTTTATTTGAACTGTTCGGTACTAGATATCATTGTAAACAAAAAGGTACGTAACTACGTAACACAAACAACTTTAATATCGTACTACTTAAAATTTATTTATAACGACATGACGCCATCTTTTTCTAAACGAACAGATTTTTTTATGCGTCAATTCATATATAGTTTTTGAATCTATATGTTTAGGTCATGTGACCCGAAATCTGAAGTGAGCTATTCTGATCACATTTGTTCTGTTGTCCGTCTGTCTGTCTGTCTCTGTCCGACTGTTTGTCTGTCTGTCCGTCTTTAAATTTTTCACTTTTTCAACATCTTCCCAAGAACCATTAAGCCAATTTCAACCAGACTTGCCGCAAAGTATCCTTTGGCTATGGGAATTTAAAGTTGTGAAAATTAAGGACCCTATTCTTTTACAAGGGAAGACAATTAGGATTTATTGAACAATTTTGAGATTTTTTCAAAAATCTTCTTCTCAAGGACCAGGAAAGCTAAAAATTGATTGAAAGCATCCTCAGGAAGTGTAGATTCAACGTTGTGAATATCATGACCCAGGGGGTAAGGTTGGACCATAAAGGGGTCAAATTTTTACATAGGAATATATAGAGTAAATCTTTAAAAATCTTCTTCTAAGAAACCATTTGGCCAGGTAAGCTGAAACTTAAATAAAGCATCCTCTGGTAGTATAGATTCAAAATAGTTAAAATCATGACCCCCAGGGGAAGGGTTGGGCCACAAAGGTGGTGAGGGGGTGTCAAATTTTTACATACATATAGAATTATATACAATAAATCTTTGAAATCTTCTCTAGAACCGTTTGATCAGGAAAGATGAAAATATCGTTTATCCGGTCATGTTTGCAATGATCTAATTTTCGCGATCTCTTTTGAATCGCGAATAATTAAATACGCAGAAATTATATTATGTATCATTTTCTATAAGAAACTCTTTTAATTGCAAAAATAACTGGCGGAAATTGAAAATGTATCAGATTTTCCCCATATTCGCAAATTTTGTGACACGCGAAAAAAAACACCCCAGGATATACAATATAGTGTAAAACATCTTCTAGTAGTGTAGATTCACAGTTGTGAAAATCAAGACCCCCGGGGCAAGGGTGGGGCTACAATGGGAGGTCGACTTTTTACATAGGAATATATTGAGTAAATCTTTAAAAATCTCCTCCTCAGAAACCATAAGGTCAGGAAAGCTGAAACTTGTGTAGAGGCATCCTCAGGTATCCTCAGGTAGTGTAGATTTAAAGTTGTGTAAATCAAAACCCCTGGGGTAGGGTTGGGCCACATTGGGGGTCGACTTTTTACATAGGAATATATAAGTAAATCTTCTTCTCAGATACCATTTGACCAGGAAAGCTGAAACTTATGTGGAAGCATTCTTTGGTACTGCTAATCAAAATTATGAAATCATGACCCTCGGGGGGTAGGGTGAGGCTACAATGGGTTGTCGAATTTTTACATAGGAATATATTTAGTATATCTTTCAAAAACTTCTTTTCAAGAACCATTTGGACAGGGAAGCTGAAACCTGTGTGGAAGCATTGTCAGGTAGTTAAAATTCAAGTTTATATTCAAAAAATGATCACCGGGGCTAGTATGGGGTCACAATGGGTGGGGGGGGGGGGCAAATTTTGACCTATGAATATTTGAAGAAATATTTTAAAATCTTTTTCTGAAAAAAACACTTGCTTAGTAAAGCTGTTACTTTAGTGAAAGCAACTTCAGAAAGTGCAGATTCAAATTTGTTCAAATCAATATCTTTAAGAGTAGAATGGGGCCACATTGGGGACCCAGTTGTACAAAGGAAGATTATTAATTTGATTATTAAAAACTGTTAATAAGGTTTCCGCTGAGAGCGGAAGACCTTACTATTATTCTGAAAAATTTTCAGAATTCTTATTATGTCCTCCATTTATCTTATGCTAAAATGTGTGGAAACCAGTTCCGTCTTGGTCTTGCAGCTTTGTTAATTTTTACTCCTTTAAACACTACAAGTCATGATTTGATAAATATTGTCATTTATTAATGACGAAGATAAACAACTAACTACAAATGAACTACCTTAACTACTAGGGAGATCCCAGATAAACATAAAGAGACTTATTAAGCACCTAATTTCAGACAGGCAGTGGGATCTCCCTAAAGACTAAGTAAGATATAATTATCATTGATGAATACACATTTAGAAGATGGAAGATCCCAAGATAACATATATCCAAACTAGACTACAACAATGGCAGGGGGATCTCCCTGTCATATGAAAAACCAAAACAACGTAAAAATTAAAATGGCATATACAAAACATTTTGAAAACCAAAACAATGTAAAATTTACTGTGACATAAACAAAACATTTAGGAGGGTGTAATGGGGATGGTGGAGGGTTAATTTTTACATAAATAAACTCTCTGTTTACATAAAAACGTCCATCAAATACCAGGGTAATAACAAAAGTGGCTTTCACGTGATTACAGTCCTGCAATTTCATTGGTTGTTGACAAGTTACAAGCACAAATATTCTGAAAATAGATATAATGGACCCTCAGGTTAAAAATAACTATAAATAATCAGATTCTAAAAATAGATTATCTGACAAAAATAGATGGTTAAGATACAATGATGCCATAAAACATATTATCTAACAATAATATTTCAGTATGTCCTCCATTTATCTTATGCTAAAATGTGTGGAAACCAGTTCCATCTTGGTCCTGCAGCTTTGTTAATTTTTACTTCATTAAACACTACAAGTCATGATTTGTTGATGTCGTTTATTAATGACGAATATAACAAACTAACTACAAATGAACTACCTTAACTACAAGGGAGATCCCAGATAAACATAAAGAGACTTATTAAGCACCTAATTTCAGACAGGCAGTGGGATCTCCCTAAAGAGTAAGTAAGACATAATTATCATTGATGAATACACATTTAGAAGATGGGAGATCCAAAGATAACATATATCCAAACTAGACTACAACAATGGCAGGGGGATCTCCCTGTCATATGAAAAACCAAAACAACGTAATAATTAGGGTGGCATATACAAAACATTTTGCCACAAAATCCAATGACAATTGGATTCCGCCACCCAAAGGACAAAAAGGGGAACTGGTTACTTATAAGACCATTTCAAAATATCTAAAAAAAAATCATATTTATTTGCAGTACATGTTAGGTTTTAAATACAACTTTTAGTTTTAATTAAACAACATGTCAGGTGGCCAGCAACACAAAGAAAAATAAATGGTAAAACACATATCATAGTATGATCATATTAGTATCTATAGTAGTTATTGATAACCAAATATTGGGGTGGATAAGGACTTAAAAACATGAGGAAGGGGTAGCAGACATAATCTGAACTATCCAAATAAGACGAAAAGGGGGGGGGGGGGGGGGTAGCAGACATGACTGAACATAAGGTAGGTTGAGGGTGGTAGCAGACATAATCTGACCTATTGTGGGTTTAGGGTGGTAGCAGACATAATCTGACCTATTGTGGGTTTAGGGTGGCAGCAGACATAATCTGACCTACTTTGGGTTCAGAGTAGTAGCAGACATATCCTGAATAGTAAAACCCAATGTGAAAAAACGGTGTGGTAGCAGACATATATCTGAACTACCTGGTACTCTAGCAAGACTAGGATTTAAGAACATAATGAAACCGTCAAATTCTCAATCATTTTTAACAGAAAATGAACCGATACGAATGTAACGCTTGACAGCATCCGACTTCCATCTACCCATATTTTGAATAACATTTTCTGAAAAACCCACTTGTGCTGCATGTGTAGCAGCTCCGAATCTAAAGCTGTGACCCTTGTATTGTTTTTTAAGGTTTTCCACTGAGAGCGGAAGACCTTACTATTATTTTGAAAATTTTTCAAAATTCGTTTTATTTTTTTTTCTTTTAGACGCCAACTTTGATCCTTAATATCTCGCTCGTTCGTTCACCGATTGTTTTGAAATTTTCAGTTCTGAAAATATGCCGTGAGATAATGTCGTTGTCGTTACATTGCCGTTACATATTTTAGTTGATGAAAATCCCCATCCGGCGTTGAGTTATTCCCCTTTTAGTAAAATTTAACGACCACTTTAGTCCGGTCGGTTTAGCTTTAACGATGACTGGCAGAGTCTCAAATATGGGCTGCTTTTTGAAACTGATGCATTGAATTTGTGCAAGACATATTTTATTTGTTGTTTAAATGCAAATAAAAGGAGTGGTATAGATGTTGAAACAAAGGTTAGAAAAAAATGCAAAAAAAATCGCGTATTTTCCGTTTTAGTTTTCTACCTGATAATAATTTGTTATAAGATGTATCTTAAAAGTGTTTGGTCTAACCGAGACCTTTAATTCGGTATACAGAAAAAGGGGCTGGCCCCTATAATTAGAGAGTTAGAGGCGTCAACAGATTTTTGTCAATAACTTTTATAGGAATAAAACTTTCTAATGCATTATTGAAACAAAGTTGTAAAGAAATTAATTCCGAATCCTACCGTTGTATTCAATTTGATGCTTTCGTAATTTATAGTCAGTCTTTGCAGAAACAATGGTTGTCAGTTTGGTCCATTTTTGTGGGGGTGTGCACGTGTAGGAGGTTATGGAAGGGGTTCTTGTAATGCACTAAGTGATACATGCAGCGCGTAAAGATTATTCCACATAAAATTCTTAAATGTTTTTGCGTTGACCCTGAGGTCCACGCAGAAAATATATAAGCGAGGTTAAACCGGATGCTATGGGGAAAATTCAGCCTGCGCATGAGCTAGCCTGGTTCCTGAGCGTAATGGGTAGCTCAGGGAACCAGGCTAGTACACGTTTATCTGAATCAGGAACGGGATTCCATGCCATATGCGCATATAAGTTCCAAGGCGCTATAATTGTAAAGTTGTTGGTAAACAGTGTAGAAACAAAGTCCTCTTTTTAAAGAAATGATTGACATGTGCTATGAACTGTCAGTACTATGAAATAAGTGAAAGAAGGGACGTATATGCGTCCCTGGTGTTTTCAATACTAGGTTTTCCCACACTCATGCGCAGTGGCGTTACAAATGGCGTATCCCATTAATATTCATCAGATGTGTAGCAAAACTTCGAGACAAAAAAGTAAAGAAAGAACATGTTTTACGGGCCTAGAGTTTGTGAAACGTCTAATTATAAGAAGCATGATGTAAATTTTTACTTAAACTCATGTCAAAAATTTTACTCCAAATACGCCACATATACCTTTAAATGTTATGCCAAAACTACAACATGCATCAAATAGCATAATTGCTTATGGCGTTAACGTTTCCGTTGGAAACACATGCATATGGTCCACGTATTGCAGTCCTTTTTTAAAGGACAGCAACTTGCTATTCATATGTACATTTTCATTTCATAAAGATGAACCTATTTGACTTTATTTTTGTTGTTTGTTTCATAACTGTGCCCCTTTCTATATTTAGATGCATTACGAGACTCAGGTAACCGATCGATAGTTGAGTCGCTAGCTGTATTCAGACCGTCGCCCAGACGACAGTGCATGTGCTTGTAGATCTGGACGTACACATGTTTAACGCCCCACTGTTTTACTGTAACGGAGACATTTTAAACTTTTTCAGTACTGGGAGATGTGTTAATAAAGTGGTTCTAATGCATGGTAATTAAACTCAACTTTTCTACAATACACGGCCTTCATATAAAGCACAATGTGTATTACTGACATGACAAATCTACGCTGGCAATTTAAACGAACACGAGATTGCTTTCGACAGAACATTTCTTTTAAAGCAAAACAAATACTGATTTACGATGAAGATAATATTATCATCGTGGAGATGATTTTGAAAAGTGAACTTAATATTCGTATACGATAATATTTGAATACAAAGCCGCTTATTTTAAGTTACGGTTACTAGGGATATTAATTATGACTTGCCCTGCGTGTTGCGTTTTTTTAATTTGCAAAACATCTAAAAACGAAAATACCAAACAACCTTCAGAAGCAATTTATAAATTATTTATTACAGACACAATTCTTAAGAGGTAATCAAATAAATTTTATAAATGGTTTATAATTGTACTCGCTATCTTCCATTGAAAAAAATGTTGTTCATTGTTAATCAAATACGCTGTAGCCTTAGCAATCGAAAATAATTAACAAACTGTATATTGAAAGATAGGCACATAAACAAACATTCAGACCCGCAATGTGTGGGGTTTTTGTTGTTGTTTTTTTTTTGAAAATTCTATAAAATGTAGACTCAATGACTGAATTCTTTACCGTTTTCCACCTGGGTTATTCTGAAACACGCGTGTATGCTATGTGTACGTACAGATTAATAGCCATATATTATATATATTATAATATCAATATTCTTAAAAGAAATTGTGTTCATGCAAAGCAATGCAATGCTCTAGGAGATAGGTAAAGCTTGCTACTAGTAACTGGCTACTAGTAACTGGCTACGAGAAGTAAGAAAAGCTAGCTACTAGTAACTGGCTACGAGATGAAATCAAAGTTGGCTACTAGTAACTGGCTACTAGTAACTGGCTACGAGAAGTAAGAAAACCTAGCTACTAGTAACTGACTACGAGATGAAAGAAAGTTGGCTACTAGTTACTAGTTACTGTCCAAGTAAAAAAAAACATACCTAGGATTTCTATTTGTATTCTTGATATGTACATTGCACTATATCATTTTTTACTCATATTCCTATCATACTCTCATCGGTAATTGGTGCATTTCGTTTAAAATATCTCTATTTTAGACAATATTGTCCAGTTGACTCAAGTAGCTGTACTTATAGATTGAAAATATCAACAAATGTTATTATTTTAAACAATCGATCAAGTTAACCGCATGATATAACAACAAAATTACACAGATATCTCTCTTAATCTCGTCAGCTACACTGTACCAGTGCACTTCGTTTCAACTACTTAGTATCTCTATTTTACAGACAATTTTTTCATGCAACTCAAGTAGCAGTGCATAAAAATTGAAGACATCTTCAAGGGTTTTTAATATCAACATTGTATCAGGTCATCCACATAATATTACGACACAATTACTCAGATATCTCTCTGTATGTAGTCAGCTACTAGTGCTTTTTGTTACAAATATCTTTATTATTTGGCAGTTTTGTCAATATATCTCAAGTAGCTGTATATATATATGAAAATATACACCTGTCTTGCTAATATCAACATTCCTTCAAGTCATCCACATAATATTAGGACACAATTACTCAGATATCTCTCTTTATGTAGTCAGCTTCTAGTGCATGTTGTTACAAATATCTTTATTTTTTGTAGGTTTTGTCAATATATCTCAAGTATCTGTATATATAAATTGAAGATTAACACCAGTTTTGCTAATATCAACATTCCTTCAAGTCATCCACATAATATTACGACACAATTACTCAGATATCTCTCTTTATGTACTCAGCTACTAGTACATTTTTTACTAATATATTTATTTTTTTGCGATTTTGTCAATATATCTCAAGTAGCTGTATATATTAATTGACAATATACACCAGTCTTGCTTATATCAGCATTCTTTAAAGTTATCCACATAATATTATAACACAATTACTCAGATATCTCTCTTTATGTAGTCAGCAACTTGTGAATTTTGTTACAAATATCTTTATTTTTTGTAGGTTTTGTCAATATATCTCAAGTAGCGCTATATATAGATTGAGGATATATGCCAGACATACTAATATGAACAATCTGTCAAGTTATCCACAAAATATTTTGACACTATTACTCAGATATCTCTCTTTATGTAGTCAGCTACTAGTACATTTTGTTACAAATATCTTTATTTTTTGGCGGTTTTGTCAATATATCTCAAGGAGCTGTATATATAGATTGAAGATATATGCCAGTCTTGCTAATATCAACATTCCTTCAAGTATTCCACATAATATTACGACACAATTACTCAGATATCTCTCTTTATCTAGTCAGCTACTAGTGCATTTTATTATGAATTTCTTTATTCTTTGGCGGTTTTGTCAATATATTTCGAGTAGCTATATAAAGATATTGAAGATATATGCCAGTCTTGCTAATATCAACATTCCTTCAAGTCCTCCGCACAATATTACGACATACATACTCAGATATCTCTCTTTATGTAGTCAGCTACTAGTGCATTTTGTTACAAATATCTTTATTTTTTTGGCGGTTTTGTCAATATATCTCGAGTAGCGCTATATATAGATTGAGGATATATGCCAGTCTTGCTAATATCAACATTCCTTCAAGTATTCCGCACAATATTACGACATACATACTCAGATATCTCTCTTTATGTATTCAGCTACTAGTGCATTTTGTTACAAATATCTTTATTTTTTGGCGGTTTTGTCAATATATCTCGAGTAGCGCTATATATAGATTGAGGATATATGCCAGACATACTAATATGAACAATCTGTCAAGTTATCCACAAAATATTTTGACACTATTACTCAGATATCTCTCTTTATGTAGTCAGCTACTAGTGCATTTTGTTACAAATATCTTTATTTTTTGGCGGTTTTGTCAATATATCTCAAGGAACTGTATATATAGATTGAAGATATATGCCAGTCTTGCTAATATCAACATTCCTTCAAGTCATCCACACAATATTACGACATACATACTCAGATATCTCTCTTTATCTAGTCAGCTACTAGTGCATTTTGTTACAAATATCTTTATTTTTTGGCGGTTTTGTCAATATATCTCGAGTAGCTATATAAAGATATTGAAGATATATGCCAGTCTTGCTAATATCAACATTCCTTCAAGTCATCCACACAATATTACGACATACATACTCAGATATCTCTCTTTATGTCATCAGCTATTAGTGCATTTTCCAAAAAAACATCTATATTTTAAAGTTTTGTCAATATATCTCAATATATATATATATATATATATATATATATATATATATATATATATATATATATATATATATATATATATATATATATATATATATATATTATTAATTTTATCCGTCTTTATGTCGTCAGCCACTAGTGCATTTTCCTAAAAATATATTTATTTTTGACAGTTTTGTCAATATATCTCCAGTAGCTGTAAATATAAATTGAAGATATCGACAAGTGTGGTCAATTTGAACATTTTCTAAGGTCACCTACATGACACATTTTCTCAGATATCTCTTAAAAAAATCTTGTCAGCCACTAGTATATTTTGTTACAAATATCTTTATATTTTTAAGTGTTTTGTCAACTTTTCTCAGATAACTGTATATATAGATTGATGATATGTATAAGTCTTGCTTATTTGAACATTCGATGAGATGGCATTACGGCACAACTAATCAGACATCGCTATTAATATCGTCAGCTACTTGTGCAAGTCGTTACAAGAACCTCCATTTTTAACAGTTTAGTTCATATACCTCAAGTAGCTGTATTTTCAGATTGAAGATATCTACAAGTGTTGTTAATTACAACATTTTATGAGGTAATCAACATGATATTACGATACAATTTCTCAGATATATCTCTTACGAGGAGTAAGAAAAGCCAGCTCCTAGTAACTGACTGCAAGATGAAATAAGGATTGGCTACGAGTAACTGGCTAATAGTAAGTAGCTTTAAATTAGATTTAAAGAGATATCTTAGTAATGTGTCGTAATATCATGTAGAAGACCTGATACAATTTTGAAATTGACAACGCTTGTAGCCATTTCAATCTATTTGTACAGCTACTTGAGGTATATGGAAATTGTTTTTAAAAAATGGATGTATATATTTCTAACGAAATGCACAAGTAGCTGACGAGATTTAAAGAGATATCTGAATAATTGTATCATAATATCATTTAGATTCACCCCACCTGTAAATATCTTCAATCTATATGTACAGCTACAGTACCCATCAGACCCAACGTAACACCAGAGAAAACCCCGACTAAACCCTAGGTTTACTTTTGGGGTTTACTCAGGGTTCACACTGGGTTTACTTTTTGAAAATTTGGGTTCACCCGGGGTTTACTTTGGGTTTACTCGGGGTTTACTTTGGGTTTACTTAGAAATTGCTTTTAAGGTCAACTGTACGTACTTAAGTGTAAAGCAAACAGTCTTTAATCTTTTTATCCTACTGCCTGTAATTCCTGCCCCTTGTGTATTCTGAATACAGAATTAGCGTCTGTTTCAGGGGTATACTTCTGACCAGGTTTATTCTCTGTGTCCACTCTGGATTAAGTTTGGGTTTACTCTGGGTCCACTCTAGTCAACCCGGAGTAAACCCAGAGGTACCCCAGAAAGTAAACCAGGGGTTTAGTTGGTGTTTACTTTCTGTTAGGTTGGGTCTGATCGGTACTGAGATATGTTGACAAAACCCTAAAAAAATAAAGGTATTTGTAACAAAATGCACTATTAAAAAACGACATAAAGAGAAATATCTGAGTAATTGTGTTATAATATCATATGTATGACCAGACAGAATGTTAAAAAAGCAAGACTAGTACGTATTATCAATAAATATATAGTTACTTGAGATTTGTTAACAAAACCCCCAAAAAATAAAGATATTTGTAACAATTTTTACCAGTAGCTGACGAAATTAAAAGAGATAGCTGAGTAATTGTGTCATAATATCATGTAGGTGACCTTAAAGAATGTTCAAATTAACAACACTTGTAGATATCTTTAATATATATATACAGCTATTTGTGATATATTAACAAAACCGCCAAAAATTAAGATATTTTTATGGAAAATGCACTAGTAGCTGACTACATAAAGAGAGATATTTGAGTAATTGTCTCGTAATTTTATGTGGATAACTTGAAGGAATGTTGATATTAGCAAGACTGGCATATATCCTCAATTTATATATACAGCTACTTGAGACATATTGAAAAAACCGCCAAAATATAAAGATATTTGTAACAATATGCACTAGAAGCTGACTACATAAAGAGAGACATCTTAGTAATTGTGTCGTAATATTACGTGGATATCTTGACAGAATGTTAATATTAGCATGTCTGGCATATATCTTCAATTTATATATACAGCTACATGAGATATATTGACAAAACCGTCAAAAAATAAAGATATTTGTAACAAAATGCACTAGTAGCTGACTACATAAAGAGATATACCTAAGTAATTGTGCCGTAATATTATGTGGATGACTTGACAGAATGTTGATATTAGCATGTCTGGTATATATCGTCAATTTATAAATACAGGTACTTGAGATATATTGACAAAATCGCCAAAAAATAAAGATATTTGTAACAAAATGCACTAGTAACTGACTACATAAAAAGAGATATCTGAGTAATTGTGTCCTAATATTACGTGGATATCTTGAAGGAATGTAGATATTAGCAAGACTGACATATATCTTCAATCTATATATAGAGTACTTGCGATATATTGACAAAACCGACAAAAAATAAAGATATTTGTAACAAAATGGTTATAGTCCACTACTGCATTTTCCATGGGCGGTAATGTTAACGTTATGGTTCATAGCTCCGGCCCTAATTTTCGTTCAGCAACGAGGAACCTCTTGAATGAAAGCTCATGAAATTGTCGCTTTCCTGTTAAAATTTCGTGGTTTAAAGTCAGATTCCGGCAAAATGCGTCTGTATAGAAAAACTCTGAAAATGAAAGTAAAAGTAGGGAATTTCTCAGTTTTGGAGAGGGTGTACATCAAACAATTTCAATTCTTTTCTTCAAAAGATAATTCAATTTTGACAATTGTTTTTAGAATTGCAAATCTTCTTTTCTGACATGTGTCAAGCATTCTGATTTAAAATGTCCCAATAAATGTTTAAACACTCTGCAAGTATAGGGACTATTTTGCCTAAAGGCACTACTTTGTTGTCCTACCGATTCTAAAAATAGTTAGAGGGATATACCCAATATAAAACAGTCATTGGGGTTATTTACAATTCTTAGCTTATATATTCACTCTAGACACTATACAGAACCATGATTCCAAATTTGGAAAAATTCAATACATAATTATGGCTTTTGCAGCATTGATACACATGCATGAAATTTGAAGAAACAGTCCAGTCATAATTTACCTAAACAACATATAGGTAATTGGCACTCGATACTCTTCAATTTGCATAAATTGAGGAAACTTTAATCTCAAGGATTAAAATACATGTAAAACATAAACATTCAATATTTTACCAAATTTATTTTGTTCATATTCTTATGAAAAAGCTCAATTATGTCTGATTTTATAGAAATTTTGTCGTAAAAATCATGAGGTTTTCTTTAGTTAAAAAAAGAATTGTTTTCAAACACCAAGAAAAGGTAAAATAGAAAAGTATAGGAATTGCCTTATCCATCAAGGTATTATATGTAGGTATTGGTTTATAAATAATAAAGTTATATGACTATATAATGTGAGGCCCTTAATTCAGTTTTAGCTCCATTTTGATGCTAGCTTGAGATTACCTCTCCTATGACGTCATAATGACGTCAAAGTGATGAGTTGTTTTTACTCATATAAGTGTAATATTTGCTTAACTTCTTTAAAGCCTAATTTTGGTACAAATGCACCATGACTAAACTCATTAAATATATGTCATAGGAAAAAGAAACTTGTAAATAAGGATATTTTCTTTTACTCTTGTATATTGTTACCATGGTAACAAATTTAACAAAAATTATCAAAAGACATATCCTGTTGAAGAGAGTATACATTGAGCTAAAGTTCAAAATCCAGAAGAAGAAGAAATACCCACTGAGTCTGTAAAGTATGTATAATCAATGTAAAGTTTCCCAGTATCTAATATTCTAAATTATCTGCATGTAAAATACTGGCCGGGGTATATAGTTTTTACAGGTTCCTTCTTTCGAACTTGGACGAGTGTAGTTACAAAAAAAAATTATTTACAACAAGTGTGGCTCATTGTTGTGTTTTATTCTTTGAAGAAGTTCCATTTCAATTTACATGTTATCTAAAATGAACTGTTTTGAATTGAATTCTACATTATCAAACACTATCCCCAACATTTGCAATTCGATGTCAAAAGCAGCCATATGGAGAGAGAGAGAGAGAGCGAGAGAGAGAGAGACACAGAGAGAGTTAATGAGAGGGGGAAGGATACAGAAAGAGAGAACAGATAGGCAACATTAACTACATCTTCACCCACAACACATCTATACAGCCTAAAGACCAACACCCCCCCCCCCCCATAACATTCAATATCAACCCCCACTCTAACATATTGATCTATTTTTTCAATAGTATGAATAAATAAATGCTAGTAAATGTCTACTTAAAATGATTACTGATAATTTCATTCAATTTTGATTATGTTAAACAAAGATAAGTTTTGTGGATTAAGTACTAACCAACATGGTAGGCTTTTACATGTGAAAGAGTGCATACCTACATCTTCGGTACATTATTAAGTCATGTCACATGCATGACAAATTAATTTACTCAAATTTAATGCAAATCTATCATCATAAATAAAGATTGGAACATACCGAACAGCAATACAATTCCCTTACAATACAAGCTAATCTTAGATAGCTGGACACTGCTAGAATGAAGTATATTTCCTCACCGGAAACTTTCTGCTTTTCTACTTTCACTTTTGCTCGCTTGAAATGATCGCACTAAAAATGCGAAGTGATATTTGGTCTCAAAATTTATAAAAATGTCTTCTAAACTCATATATAATTAAAAACGCACATACATTTTCATTTTTCTTAATGTAAAAACTCAAAATAAATTACATTCAAGTTAAAATCACAATTTCTTTAATTTCAATTGGTTTTTTTGAAAATCCCAGGGGGGGGGGGTGGTGTGATGGATATTTTCTTAAGAGATGTGCTATTAAAATGATTAAACTTGTTGAACTTGTTGGAAATTTAGTTTATTCACATAAATGAGAAGATATACAAAAGAAAAATGCACGTTTATCATAATAATTGCAAATAAACAAGAAATATGCATTACTAGCATGAAGCTCAATCTTGGTATACTCCACTACTGCATTTTCCATAGGCGGTAATGTTAACGTTATGGTTCATAGGTCCGGCCCTAATTTTCGTTCAGCAACGAGGGACCTCTTGAATGAAAGCTCATGAAATTGTCGCTTTCCTGTTAAAATTTCGTGGTTTAAAGTCAGATTCGTTTTCCGGCAAAATGCGTCTGTATTGAAAAACTCTGAAAATGAAAGTAAAAGTAGGGAATTTCTCAGTTTTGGAGAGGGTGTACATCAAACAATTTCAATTCTTTTCTTCAAATGATAATTCAATTTTGTCAATTGTTTTTAAAATTGCAAATCCTCCTTTCTGACATGTGTCAAGCATTCTGATTTAAAATGTCCCAATAAATGTATTTACATGTACACTCTGCAAGTATAGGGACTATTTTGCTTAAAGGCACTACTTTGTTGTCCTACCAATTCTAAAAATAGTTAGAGGGATATACCCAAATGCACTAGTAGCTGACTACATAAAGAGAGATATCTGAGTAATTGTGCCGTAATATTACGTGGATGACTTGACAGAATGTTGATATTAGCATGTCTGGCATATAACTTCAATTTAGATATACAGCTTCTTGAGATATATTGACAAAACCGCCAAAAATAAAGATATTTGTAACCAAATGCACTAGTAGACTTCATAAAGAGAGATATCTTTGTACTTCTATCGTATTATTTTGTTGATGACCTGATACAATGTTCATATTTATAACCCTTGAAGATGTCTTCAATCTTTATGTACGGCTTCATGAGTTGCATGAAAATATTGTCTTTGAAATAGAGATAGTTGAAACGAAATGCACTGGTAGCTGACAAGATTAAGAGCGATATCTGGGTAATTTTGTTGTAATATTAAGCGGATGACATGATAGATTGTTATAATCAATAACACTTTTTGATATCTTCAATCTATAAGTACAGCTACTTGAGTCAACTGGACAATATTGTCTACAATAGAGATATTTTAAACGAAACGCACCAATTATCGATGAGAGTATGAGAGGAATATGGGTAAATAATGATATAGTGCAATATACATCTTAAGAACACAAATAGAAATCCTAGGTATGTGTTCTCACCTGGACAGTAACTAGTAACTCATTCATCTCGTAGCCAGTTATTAGTAGCTAGCTTTTCTTGCTTCTCGAAGCCAGTTACTAGAAGCCAGTTACTAGTAGCCAACGTTGATTTCATCTCGTAGCCAGTTACTAGTAGTCAGTTACTAGTAGCTAACTTTACCTATCTCATGCTAGGGCTATTAAATTCGAACAATGTACAGGTGAATCTCGATAACTCAAACTTCAGGGGACCATGATTAAACTTCGAGAGATCAAGAGTTCGAGAGATCGAAAGTTTTAAAAAATCCGGAAATTTTTGTTCTGGTCATTTTGGTTCTAAAACTATAGTAGCTGGAAATTTACATTTATAACACGGAAGGATAGTCTGACATGATTTCAATCGTATTTTCTGCTACAATGTACAATGCTTCAATTTAAACAATACAGAACTTACTTGTGTGGTTATTAAGTGTATTTTTTCACGTTAAAAAACTTTTAAACATATAATGTTTTCTTAATCCTTACGTTTAGAATATTTTAAATAAAGAGCATTTACCGTAACTTTCACATGTTGTTGAAATTAATAGATCACTTACAAATTACCCCTCTACCCTTTGAAGGAAGCAAGGGGTAATGTCACTTACTTAATCAACCAGTTAACACTACCAAGTTCAAGTTCAGTTTATTCGCTCAAACCAAATAATTTGGTACATAAGGAACATATATATAATACACACAAATACAAATCGTCAGAAGTACATACAAACAGGTACATTTTCATACAGGGAAAAATATAAATAAAAAAGAACAGACTACTGGTACTGTACCAGTTATCGGCTAAGACCAGTTATCGGCTAAACTGAGAGTTCGGGTTTATAGCACGCGACAATCCAAGATTTTTTATTTCAGTCGTCTTTTTCGAATAAAGAAAAGGAAGTTTGCTTGAAATCTTTCTTGAATATGTTTTATACATGAGCTGAAACGATCATTGTTTACCGCTGATTTTACATCTTTGCACTTTCAGCAGTGGGGGAAGTGACGTAATAAGTTAAAAATAGAATATTACCTCTTTGATATACGTTATTATATCCCTTCTTTGATTTGATATAAAATCAATACATTTAACATGTATAAACAAAAGGAATTCACGAATTTCCGAAAGATTCGTAGCGCAATTGAACGCCTGATTGCACAATTATGTATTGAATAGTATACGATTTGTTGTATTACCGTATGATAATAAACGAATTATTTTATGAGTTTTGTTTATAATGTATCATGACCCCGATTACTTTAGTCTGACCTCACAAGGAGCATAATTCAAACTACATTTAGCAGAGTATAAAATCAACATGAACACGGATTTTTACTATGTTATTATCACGAAGCCGATAACTGGTACAGTAAATCGTAAAAACTCGGCAAATTCGGGGCGTGCTTAAAAGCACAAAACAAGATGTTTTGGGTTCTAAATAATGATATAAACTAACAGATTGATAAATAAGGAGTTCACTTTTTAAACTATGTCAAGTTTTATCCTAAAATATCAAGAAATAAGGAATTACGAAAAGAAAACGTTAAATTTTAGCCGATAACTGGTACAGTGCCAGTATAGAATCACTACTTATGTTAGATTTTAGTATAAAGGATCATAATAGGAAAACAACTAAGAGGAGCAAACAGCATCAACAATATTTGAAATAATACACATAATTTTCTTAGCGATTTACAATTGCAATTAGTCATGAGTTCAGAAAACTTGGTGTTAATGTATTTTATCCTTATTTCTTCAAGTGCCGAACATTCTAAAATATAATGAAATTCATCACCAATGAGACCTTCATTACACAAAAGACATAACCTCTCATTCAAAGGAATGTTATACCATCTGCCTGTCTCTACAGGAAAACGATGGTTTGATGTACGAAATTTAATGAATTTTTTTCTTAGTTTTACAGGTAAAATATCAAGATACTTCTCAAAGCCAAATATGTTTTTAAATTTTATACACTTGACCTCTGGAAGAACAATTTATATCATTGGACCATATTTGCATAAATTGGTCTTTTTATCTTTGGTTTAAAGTAGCAGATAACCATTCTATATTGACAAAATTATGGTTCTGCCAGACATATTGTAGCCCGCACATGTTCAAAATTCTTTGAATACAATCAATCCATGGGCTTTTACAATCGCTATTACAATGTTGTGAAAATAAATATCTGTACACTGTATATACAATTTTGTTCTCAGGGCTAATTAGCATTATCCCCCAATATGTAATTATTCTTCTATAAACATTAATATACAACGGGTAGCGCCCTGTTTCTTCATATATCATAAAATTCGGTGTTGTGCTTCTTAAATTAAGTACTGTTTTCAAACATTTCAGATGTACACGTTCAATAATTAATATCTAATTTTTCAAAGCCCCAAATTTCGCAGCCGTACAATAAAACTGGTAAAACAACCTTATCAAACAAATCAAATTGACAATTTACTGGTAAATTAAAATTTCTATTTTTTCTTATAACACCATACATAGCCTTTTGAGCCTGTTCACACAAATGCTTTAATAAATGAACCAGTTCTTGACAGAACGATACCCAGGTATTTGAATTCTTTAACATTTTCAATAACTTCTCCTTTATAATAAAAAAGCTTTTTCAATGTTGGACCTTTGGAGAAAACCATTATTTTTGTTTTATTAACATTGCCATTAAGTTTCCACTGAGTACAATAACTATAAAATTCGTTGAGGGCGTTTCGAAGGTCTTCTGTCGATTCCACCATTATGACGGTATATGCTTAATCATAGTCTTAGAAAATATAAATATATAAAAACTTCTTCATTTAGGGCATTGACATAGTGACAGTGAAAGTGAAAGGAAATTAAGACAGACTCCGTGCCCATATAAGTATCTGTGTATAAATATTGTATATATACTGGTATGAATTATACTTTTTAAAACTTTATGTCATTTTGAATTGTTATTTATGTTTTATACAACCATGTCTTGATGAGTTTGTTATAAAACAGTGCTATGTGTCAAAATAAAAAGAAAATTGTATATAAAATGTTATGCAATTTTAAAACATTATTTTATTGTTCTGAATTATATGTAGTGCTAATAGATTAGATAAACATATTAAAATTGATTCAATGTTTTTTTTTTTATGCAACAATTTTAATTATAAAGACATTCAAAATTTTAAAAATAATGACAAACTGTAAAATTCCTTAAGAAGTTTTATTATATTAAACCCTCTGTCTTTAAATTAATTTTATTATTGTCAACACAAAATGTAAAGGATTTGTGCAATTTAGGTGAATATATTAAGAATGCTTTTGTAATCAATAAACTTCATGTATAAACTTGCCTTTTTTCAAGTGACCAGTATATGTATTATAACATGTGTATATTAATTATATATGTCTATGAGCTGTACAGCTGTTGACTAATAAACAATACAAACAATATTTTTTTATTCAAGGAAACACAGGTAAAGTCTACCTATGCCCCTTTAGAAGGCCCCATAATTGCCCAGTATAATTGAATAATGATAATTGGGCAGTAGGCTTTCGGAGAATCAGCCAATCTTTGATACAATCATCCATTGTTCTCTACCACGCTAGCCCCCAGGATTTCACTCAACCATCCAGGTAAGGTCCACGCGGAGCTATAATTATACGCTTTATCGGTCGCGTGTGTACAGAGCAACCACTTCGAGTTATCAAGAGTTAAAAACAATGAAATATGTGTAACGGGACCCAGGTGTTACTTCGAGAGATCAAGAACTTCGAGAGATCGGAGTTCGAGACATCAAGAGTAAATTTGCTTAGTTAGATAGAGAAAAAAGTTGGGACTGTGAGTTCACTTCGAGAGATCAAGAACTTCGAAGAGATCGAAGTTCGAGACATCGAGTGTCACCTGTATATGGTGAGGGTTGGACTGATACTGGTTCTGCTCGTTCTACAAAAAGCGAATGTAAGACGAAGTATTGGGGTGTTATTTTTTAAACAAAGATAAGCACAACTTTCTTAAAAGCTTGCAATACTAAACAAAGTATTTCATTGGAAGCATTATTAGTTACCTTAGCTGCATATATGTAGCTCTCGGTCTGGATCCCGGAAAAAATTGACTACCATCCGAAATTTTTTCGTAATGAAAGCTTTAACTTCAGAAAGCAATACTTATATTTGTTTAAAAAATAACACCCCAATACCTCGTCTTACATTCGCTATTTGTAGAACAAGCAGAACCAGTATCGGTCTGACCCTCACCATATATATTGTTCGAATTTAATTGCCCTAGCATTGCATTGCTTTGGATGTACACAATTTCTTTTAAAAATTAAACACTTAAAGTGTTTATAAACACTTAAAGTGTATATCTATATGGCTATTAATCTATTTGTACACATAACGTACACACGTGATTCAAAATAACTCAGACCGAAAACGGTAAAGAATTCAGTCATTGAGTCTACATTTTACAGAACTTGTAAAAAAAAACACATTGCGGGTCTGAATGTTTGTTAATATGTCAATCTATCAATATACAGTTTGTTAATTATTTTCGATTGCTTAGGCTAAGCGTATTTGATGAACATCGAACAACATTTTTTCCATTCCACTTTTTTCCGTGGAAGATAGGGAGTGCAATTATAAAGCATTTATAAAATTTATTTAATTAACTCTTTGGAATTGTGTATGGAATAAATAATTTATTAATTGCTGTTGAAGGTTGGTTGGTATTTTCGTTTGTAGATGTTTTGCAAATAAAAAACGTGAAACGCGGGGCAAGTCATAATTAATATCCCTAATAACCGTAACTTAAAACTAGCGTATACGAATATTATGTTCACTTTTTAAATTCATCTCCACGATGATAATATTATCTCCATCGTAAATCAGTATTTTGTTTTGCTTTAAAAGAAATGTTCTATCGGGAGCAATCCCGTGTTCGTTTAAATTGCCAGCGTACAATTGTCATGTCAGTAATACACATTGTGTTTTATATGACGGCCGTGTATACATATTGTAGAAAAGTTGAGTTTAATTACCATGCATTGGAACCATTTTATTAACACATCTCCAAGTACTGAAACAATTCAAAATGTCTCCGTTACAGTAAAACAGTGGGGCGTTAAACATGTGTACGTCAAGCTCTACAAACACATGCACTGTCGTCTAGGCGACGGCCTGAATACAGCTAGCGACTCTCCTATCGATCGGTTACCTGAGTTTCGTAATGCATCTAAATATAGAAAGGGGCACAATTAAGATACAAACAACAAAAATAAGGTCAAAGAGGTTTATCTTTATGAAATGAAAATGTACATATGAATAAAAACATTTGGGAATTTTATGTGGAATTATCTTTGCGCGCTGCATGCATCAGTTAGTGCATTAAAAGAGGCCCTTTCATAACCTCCCTAACGTGCGCACCCCCACAAAAATGGACCGAACTGACAACATTTGTTTCTGCAAATACTGACTATAAATTACGAAAACATTAAATTGAATACTACGGAAGGATTCAACATTAATTTCTTTACAACTTTGCTTCAATAATGCATTAGAAATTTTTATTCCTTTACAAGTTATTGACAAGAAAGTTTTGACGCCTCTAACCCCCTAATTATAGGGGACAGACCCTTTTTCTGTATACTGAATAAAAGGTCTCGGTAAGACCAAAAACTTTAAAAATACATCTTATAACAAATTACTATCAGGTAGAAAACTAAAACGGAAAATACGCGAATTTTTTTGCATTTTTTTCTAACCTTAGTTTCAACATCTATACCACTTCTTTTATTTGCATTTAAATAATAAATAAAATATGCTTCGCACAAATTCAATGTATCAGCTTCCAAACCATCCCATCTTTGAGAGGGGATTTTCCTCAACTAAAATATGCAACGACACCATCGCGCGGCATGTTATCAGACCTGAAAATTTCAAAACAATCGGTGAACAAAAGAGCAAGATATTAAGGATCAAAGTTGGCGTCTAGAAGAAAAAAAAATAAGGAATCTGAAAATTTTTCAGAATAATAGTAAGGTCTTCCGCTCCCAGCGGAAGACCTTGATTAAACATGAATGTTTGCAATAAGATTCTCAATAGTTTTCTACCTAGTAATAAAATCATCACATCTAAATTTTAATGGAAACAACTTTCTCTCCATCAAATAATATGCAAATATTTATTTCATTTATTTGCTAATATGCAGATCAAAACTTTTCCTCAATTTGTAAAAATATATTGCTTTGTTTATAATATCAAGATATTGGCAATATCATTATTTTTCTCTCTTGTTTAGCCAAATATTACTTCACTTTATGAGAAGTTTAACTCAAATTGACAAAAATATGACGAGAAATGCTCTAATTGCACCCATAATTTTTTACATTTTTGACAGTAAAAAAAACGCAAATGTTCAATTGAATCGGGTTTTTTTGTACAAAGATTGCATTTGTTATTGCATGTAATTTTGTATTAAATAACTATTTGTTTGTTACTAGAATTCTATGGAATATCCTATATTCCAACCATAATAGCTTTTTGTATTTTGTACAATTAATAAATGCATTATACTTTGATTTCCAACTAAATGTATCATCTAACTTAAGTAAAGTTTCCCATTTATGTTCATGTTTATCACAAAATTGAATATCTCCAAAATACATTATACATTTCTTTGTTATTTTTCTGTAAAATATTCATAGGTGCTCGCATGAGAGGAAATTGCTTATGTGCATTATAGTTGTCATTAATATGTAAACAAATGACTTTTTTCATCCAAGTACAGTGGTAACAAGCAGATTAACACATAATTGACCAAGCTGTATAAACTCTCCAAGATCATTAAAAAAAATAAGACAAATACATAAGCATTTCTTATATAAACTTTCAAAAAACAGTGATTTTTTAATGAATTTTGATTTGAGAATTAAACCAGACAGGAATGTGTTGTGCACCCAATAATTTATGTGCAAAGTCAGTGTATATGATATTAAAGTTTCTTTCCAAAATACGTTAATGATACTATTTGAGAGATTCTTTGGATAATCAAACCCTATTTGCAAAATTTTAGATATTGTACTTCTTGTAATTACACTAAAGAGAGTAGTTTGTAGATTATCTTTTGACTGTAAAATTCTCCTGAACCAAGACAGTTTCAAGTGATTTGATGTAGGAATATAAATGGACCATTTGGAGCCTCCCCCCCCCCCAATCATCAGCATACTTCTGAATTAATAATGCTCTTGATATTTCATCTTTTTGTCCATTCCAAATCAATTAGAAAAAGGGTTTTTTCCAGTTGTTTTAACCACTCTTTACTAGGTGTAGGCAATGTTATGAAAATATGTGTCAATTTAGGTTGTGATAATGACTTTATAACAGTTATCTTTCCTTAGGGAGTTAACTGCCTTTTATTCCAGTTATTAATTTCCTTGATTATCAAAGACAGTTTATGATCAAAATTTATTTTCGTAATATTATTTAGACTTGAGTTTAATTTAATTCCTAAAGCATTGAAATCCTCTTCTGTCCATTGTATTTTATAACTAACGCACAAAATATCCTTGTTTCCTAATTTTGACCCTATCCAAATGGCCTTGGTTTTTCCGAAGTTTGGTTTTAACCCTGGATATATTGAATATTGAAAAAAAAAAGATCTAAACTAATTTTAACTTTTTTTGTTCCATTTTAAAACATACATGTAATTGTATCATCCGCATATTAAAACAAACAAAATTCTCTTTGTATATGTATTTCTTTGATATGTCTATTTTGTAATATCACAATACCCATGATTTCTACAAACATATTAAAAAGATAAAGTGAAATAGGATCTCTCTGTCGACATCCGTGCCATATATTAACAAAATCTGAGAAAATTGCATTTTGAATCAAACATAACTTTACATCTGTATATAGTGTTTTCCATCCATCTAATAATATTTGGACCAAAATTGAAAAATTTAAGTGCTTTGAACATAAAAGACCATGATATCGAGTCAAAGGCCTTTTTAAATTAATAAGTAATATCATTCCAGAAATTTGCCTTATTTTTGTTTCGTAATAATATCACTAACAAAACGGGTGATTTCTTTGATAAACCTACTCTAAAAACCCCTTTTGATTTTAATTTATAATGTAATCTAGTACTTGTTTTAGTTTGTTTGTGATACATGGTGATATAAGTTTAAAAGATACATTTAAGGAGGCCGATTTGGGTTTTTTTGCGGAAAAACTACAATAGCAAAACTCTTTATTTTTTAACCATATGTAATTTATACCAACTCTAGTTTATTTGCGAAGGTTCATGAAAATCGACCGTCTGATTCTTTTAAGGGACCATCTCAAAATAGAGGTACATTTACTATAGGAATGTATAGGAAACTGTCATTTTCCGCACATCAAAGCAGTTTTAAAAAATACTACAATAGCTTTTTTTTCTCAAATTGTTATATATGATAAGTAATATCATTTCCTACCTTATATGTAAAAAACACAAAATTCTACCGTCTGGTTTTTAGTGGGGGCCATCTCAAAATATTAAAATGCACCAAATTTTGCTATATATTTGGATCATCACGAATGATGATTGGTATAATGGATTCATTCCAAAAATGAAGAAAATATTCTTGAGGATAGCATCATTCTGTATATGAAATTTCAACAGCGTACAATTTTTACTTTTTCTTTTATGTTATTTCTTATAACGTACTCCTACAAAGCTTCATTTTATCATAACGTCATAAAAGCGCAATGGCAATGCTCCCCTACCGCACAACGTAAAAATCGTGTTAAAAATAAAAATTTCCTTTAAAAATCTAAATATTTTTATCTGTATTTTGTTTATTGTGTTCAATTTTATAAATGATATCGAAAAAAATTCATAAGAAGTATAAAACAACTGTATTATATTAGAATGCGCAAAAACATGCGCAATACAAACTAAAGTCGGCCTCCTTAAAAGTGATTTTAGTCTCCAATTTTTTTGATATTCTCTACATTTATATTCTTTTTGGCAAGATTGCTATTATTTCTAGTTTTTGAGTTGTTGATAGTAGTCCCTTTTTCAAAACCTTCATTAGCTGACATTAGCCAGAAGAGGCATATATCTTTCCAGAAAACTTTAAAACATTCTGTGGTAAAGCCATCTGAACCTGGTAATTTATCGTTTTTTATATTTTTAGAGCTTCTAAGGCATCTGTTTAGGTTATTTTTCCTTCTAATTTTTTACCCGTATTATTATATATGTATGCTTACCAATCTTTTACCTATGAAATTTTCTATATTAACACCATTCAAGTCATTATCTTGATTGCTATATAAAGTTTGATAAAAGGATTTAACTTCATTAACTTAAGTATTTCTTTTTGATTTTTTTTATTAAAACTCAACTGTCATTGGCAATTTTGGATACTGTTTTGTTTTATTTCAAGTGCAAGGAAATATTTAGTCGGCTTTTCGCCCTCTTCAATCCATTTAGCACGAGCTCTTACCATTAAACCGTTTATGTGTTCGTTTTTGATTCATTCTAACTCATTTTGCAAAATAATAAGTTCATCATTATTAGTTAAGTATTCATTAGTTCTTATAGTATTCATCGTTTCTTCTATTTCTTTTTGCTTGTTTACTCTATTTTTTCTGGAGCTGTTCTCAATTGTAATCTTCTAATATGGAGTAAGACCTGTTCAAAGAAGGACTGGTAATCAATATTTAGAGATAATATGGCATCTGGTATTTGTTCTTTAGCTTCCAGTGAGTCTGGTTTTTCTGCATATTGATGTTTTAAAGAAACTATAACTTTTTTCACCCAACTACATATTCTTTTTCTTTCAACAGAGAATTATTAAATTTCTAAAATCCCTTTGTTTTATATTTAAAAATTATTATTAAATAAGATTGCTCTCCTCTGGAGTCAGTTTTACTTGGGCTTATAAAGATTCCAAACCCCCACATTGATCGAACCATATTAACATCATCCTCTGTGAAAGGATTATTTTGTAAAAAAAAAAAAAAAAAAAAAAAATCATTTTTTTGTTTCTGTTTCAAATTGTAAACAGCATCCCTTCTCTTTTCTTTACCGTGCAGACCTCTACAATTAAAATATAGCAAAAACAAACTCATTTATTATAATAATAGAAAATTTAAAGAATTTTTTTGCATCATTATTTTAATAGAGAACATGTAGTATGTAAGACTGAAAATGGTTCATGAGAAGAGAAGAGACACGTACATTGACGTAAACGTGTAACTCCACTCTATACATTTTTTCTCTCATACTAACACACAAACTAAAATAGCATACAAACAATGAAAAAATAACACTGAGCATGATTAAAACCAAAACACTGCCTTATCAAATCGATAAGGCTCTGAAACTTTTCCGAACCCATTAACAAGTAACTTACAAATGCTAGCATCCATTCACATTGTGTCTCTAAACCGGAAGTTCTATTGTGCACAATTCTTACACTTGGAAACCATGCTTGTGCATGCCTCGGCAGAAAGCACAACATTTTGTAAAAATTCCTAACTTTACCATAGGTTTTGACGGGGGTCCCGATAGCCACGAATCTACTCCCACGTTCACGTTTTTCTTCCGAAGTAACCACTGGTATTTCCTGTCGCTTGTCTAATTCATCTTCGTTGCATGTAGAACATCTTCAGCACAGGGGACGAATACTTTTTCTCTTTATACATTTCCGTTGTTTTTGAAAACAACTTTGGTTCCCCTTACACGTGTTTCTACGTTTTGAGACGTGTATTTACGCTGGAGCTCAAACAGCTGTTTCCTCTTCCCCACTAGGGCTGCCGCGAGGGTTGGATAAATGAAAAGAAGTTTCTTTTGATGAACGTCTAAAATCCCTTCGAGTTTGTAGAATTTCCTCCTTTTTGTCGTAATGTTCTAACTGTCCCACTATTGTGAGTGGTACCGGTCCGCGTCTGGGTGGGCCAATAGGATGTATGCGGACAAACTTTAAATCTACACCATAAACCTTCTTAATGGTACTTGAGATATCCATCATAAGGTTCTCATTGGGACTTTCCTTGAACCTATGGATTAGTATATTGTCTTGCATGGAGCGGCTTTTTAGGTCAACAATTTCTCTTTCTTGTTCGCTAACTTTTCTATCAAGCTTCATGACTCTCATGTAAATTTTAATTAGTGAATGCCATGTGCAGTTGAACGGTTTGGTACATGTTATCAACTACATTATGCATGCTCATAAATTTACCATAAAATATTCTATGTAATAAATTTCTTTGACTCGATTTAGGATTTCCTTTGAATTATAGATAAAGATTTTCATTTTTAAAAGGTACAAAATACAAACATTAAATGGTTGTGCGATGATATATTTGCCTTTCAAGTATTCAATAATTATTAAAATGGGGAACTGCAAACTCATAATATGATCTTGAAATTTTCAAATTGGTTTTAAAGCAGCGTTGTTCTATCTAAAAATTTCCTTTGTTTCCTCTACCAATTTCCTCGATTAAACTACAAAAATGCGTTATATTGTGTATCATACAACCTTTGTTAAAAGGTTGTATTTGCTTGTAAGACAAGTAATATTTTCATTTATTTATTTAAAACGTAAATAATGTAATACCAATAATGTTTATACATTACAACGTGAGGAACGGCAAACAAAAAAAGGAGACCTCAGTTGTTTCACATACGTGTGTTCATCCACACATCTGTACATGTATTAGTTACAGAAACGTTGGTATGTACCGAACAATGAACACCATTAATCCAACACAAGACACAGGTTAGAATGTCTAGTATTATCATAGAAAAGCATTTCTGTATACATGTTCTAGGAATTTCACTTCTGTTATATGGTAGGCGTGGGTATTGTAAATTAATTGTTACAGTGTACTTATTTTCTGACGGGTGTGATCATAATACAACATCATTATATATAATATATGATACAATAAAGTATTACAGTCGGTTCAAGCATATCTTTTACAACATACACCATAGCATAGCGTAGCATTGAAATCTCATAGCATAGCATTGAAATCTCATACATACAATCTCATAGAATCGCATTCGACCTATCATATCATAGCATGCATGAAATGACTGTATTTGATACAATATCGTATCATTTAAAACATCACAATATTGTACATCATGACATCATATTGTATAATATAGTATGATATTGTATTGTATAATACTGTATCATATTTTATACATATGCTATTGTACCATATAATTTGTAAAACAACATGATTTCAGACAACATTATTTCATTTACTGTTAATTTTACACCACAACGTTGGCATTTAATTTATATATTGTTACCTCTTGTATTCATTAATACTTGGGTTTAAAATTTGTCATAGATTTAAATTCGTTGATTTATATTGCCAACGAAAATAACAAAACTAAATCCTCAACGAATATTTCTGTTTCTACAGTATGATACAATATCATGTGATCTATTAAAGAATGATATAATACAATATAATATTATACATATTGTATAATATGATACAATATTATATGAAATAATATTATGTGATATAATAATATAGTATATGAACTAATATGAACTAATATAATATTATACAATATCATATGATACGATATTATATAATATACCATATGGTATCATATGATACAATATTTTATATTGCAATATCATTTGTAAGAGTATCATTTGATAAAATAATATATTAATGATACAATATCTTATTATATAACATTGAATCATAATATACAATACAAAACATAAAGCCCCTTTCACAATTGACGCACGACCACTTTACACCACTTTGCGATCGAAATTTTTGAGCTTCGCACGAGCTCTCGCATACGTTGCACGAGCCCTCGCATTCGTTGCATACGTTTTACTGGTCGCATCAAGTCTCCTCTGAATAGTGGACATGCACACTATTCAGACGCGACCCAACGCGATCCAAATTATCGCAGTGCAACGCACGAACGTTAGTACGAACATTTTACAATGTTTTGTGTACTCGCAAGAGTAATGCACGATTTTTTAAAGGTTGTAAGATGAATTGCTGTTGTAAATGCGTGTTTTTTGCGACCTTGAGACTGTTGCTCAACACGTCTCATGTGATCTTGCAACGTTTTACAATCATTGCACGACTTATCAGCCTCAATATGCCACTAGTATACGGTATATACCCTGTATAAGCATCTCTGTTTCAGACCACAATTGACAATATACATTCAATGTATGATGGTGGGGGAAATATGAAGATTTATTACTCCAAGAAAAATCATATTTACCGAGGGCTTCGCCATAGGAACATGAATGCAATAAACGTTTTATTATATCGAACAATATATGATTACTAGTAAACAAAATACGTTGATTTCTAAAAAGTGTCTGACTTTTCAATAGCAATAACGTCGTGATTGTTTGATTTCATATGTTACTGTCTCACTATTCTTTCATAATTTCGAATCATATATAAGTTGGTTTTGTGATATAAAGAGAATCATTATGACTAAATATTTTTGATTTAATCATTTTTGTCTGCATCGTATGCTCATGTCGGCTTTTTCATTCCTATGAAATGGCCCTGTCACGTGACTTTCTAGACCAATCAGACATAATAGAATAATCATTTTGAGGTATAATAATAAAAGATGCTGCATCTCTGTTTCTTCTTGGGCGGCATGATCTCTCGCTTTCAACTATGTCTACTGAAGAGCGTCGGAAATAGGATGTATATACCCCCTCTGACTCGCACGAGCATTCGTACCATGGAACGCATGATCGCACGTCCAATCGCAATGGCGCACGTTCAATCGTCCGATCACCTGGTCTCTCGCGCGATCCTATCGCATTATCTTTCAACAGTCGCTTTCATTGCACAACAGTCGCATATAGACGCAAGATATGTCGCAAGGTTTATTGCGTTTACATCGCACAACGATCGCTTAGATCGTGCGAATTTCGTACGAATACTTTTTCAAATGCGATTATTTCGGCAACAGTTTACGATTCATATCTAATTTTTTCGGTCGCACGAATATTTTGTCGCCTCTGATCGTGCGCCAATTGTGAAAGGGGCTTAAGGAGTAATACATACCCTTTTCCATATCACAGCCAGTATCAGCCCGAGACTCAAATATCAGCCCATGGACCGAAGGCCCAAAGGTTGATATTGGTCGAGGGTTGATACCGGCTGTGATATTGAAAAAGGGTATCTAGTATTATATTAATAACATACTTAGTTGATAGTGTATCTCAGTGTCGTATAATTGGTTGCTTAAGATTTATTAATTACGACATGTGATAGTGTATCTCAGTGTCATATAATTGGTATTGAAAAACCTCTAACATGTATTAGCCTACGTTAATATCTGGTTATTTTTGTGACTAGAACATGTTGCCTAAGAATAATTAATAAAGACATGTGATAGTGTATCTCAGTGTCGTATAATTGGTATTGAAAAACCTCTAACATGTGTAAGCCTACGTCAATACCGTCCATTTTTGTGACTAGAACATGTTGCCTAAGATTAATTATGCATAATATTGAATGCTTGTCTTCCCCCTCAATGTCCAAGTATCTCATCCTTATAGTGTTCCGCACAATGCTGGAAGAATTTTTTTTATTTACAATTGATTTTCAGCACGCTAGAATGTATGAATGTGTTTTTGTTTATGGGCTTGTACTAAATACTTTGAGTGATAATGAGTGAATTCAAGATTTTATCCCTAAATTGTAGAGGGGTCCATGATGTTAACAAACGAAAAGATGTGTTCAAATATTTGCGAGAACAAAAAGCATCCCTGTACTGTTTACAAGATACTCACTGTACTGAAAATGATAAAAGTGTTGTATATGCACAATGGGGCCTGGATTTTTTAATGAGCCCTGGTAATTCAAACTCAAGGGGAACACTGACCCTTACTAATAATAATTTTGAATATACTGTTTCAAAAGTTAAGTCAGATCCCAATGGAAATTACATTGTCTCTAGTATACTTGTTGATAACAAATGCTCTTTAACTATTGTAAACTTGTATGGTCCAAATAGAGATTCTCCAGATATTTTAGAGAACTCTCTTATATTATTGTAAAGGTTTTTGGAGATTCAATAATTCTTTATTAAGAGACCCCACCTATGTCCAAAAAGTTAAAGACACAATAACAGAAACAGAATTATAATATAGGGAACAAGGTAATCCAGTGGAAACCGAGATATCTACATGTATTGATGATGACCTATTTTTAGAGATTTTATTAATGAAGATAAGACAAATTACTATTTATTATGCTAGTAAAAAGTCTAAGGAACGGAAAAAAACAAAAGGAGCTCCTTGAAAGACAAATTAAATTTACACAGGATCTATTTAATACATATCACCTAATTTCCTACGCCCAAGCCCTTTCTGATTTTCAAGATGAATTAGAAAAGATTAGAAAATATGAATTGGATGGACTTTTACTACGTACTCATTGTAAATGGATTGAGAATTGTGAAAAGCCAACAAAATACTTTTGTGCCCTTGAAAAAAGAAATTATGGAAATCTTTATAAAATGGGTCAAAATATTATTTTCAAAACCAAGTCTTTGTGTTATTCAAAATGGTTTTTTTTCTGACTTTTTTGAGATTGGAAGGGGATGTAGGCAGGGTGATCCAATTTCACCACACTAGTTTATTCTATGTGCCGAAATAATGGGTCTATTGATCCGAAATAATCTCAATATTAAAGTTATAGTTATAACAGGGAAGGAATATAAACTACTACAATACGCAGATGATACTGTTTTACTATTAGATGGTTAAAAAAAATCATTAAAAAATGCCTTATCTCTTATTGATCAGTTTGCAAAATACTCAGGTTTAAAACCCAATTATGATAAAACATTATGTGTTAAAATAGGTTCACTATCAAATTGCAAGCAAAATATACCCCCAGAGGTTAACATAAGATGGTCCCAGGAGCCGTTTACAGTTCTTGGTATAACCTACTGCATAGACCTAAACCCTATGGCCATGCAAGAATTGAATTTTTTACCTAAACTATGTGAAATGAAAAAACTTGTTGCTTCTTGGTCGAAACGTCTGTTAAGCCCAGTTGGAAAAATAACTGTAATAAAATCTATTATTTTGCCAAAGATTATCCACTTAATTATTGCTCTTCCAAATCCTCCGTCTTGTTATATGAAGGAGTTAGAACAACTTTTTTTCAATTTTTTATGGAATAATAAACCTCCAAGAGTGGCAAAAAAAAATGAATTACACAAAACTATGAAAATGGTGGACTTAGAATGATAGATCTTAACAATTTATGTACAAGTTTAAAGATCACATGGATTCGTAGATTTCTAAATTATACTTCCTCTTGGAAATCACTATTACTCAGTACGTTGCCAAAAATTAAAAACATTTTTTTGTACGGAAATATGTTTACAAAAGTTTTGTCAAGTTGCTGTACAAACTTGTTTTGGAGAGATGTATTTGATGCTCTATTTAAATTTAGGAAAATTGTTGAAACTGAAGTGTCTGAATCTGTTGTTCAGCCAATCTGGTATAATGAAAATTTTAAAATTAACAACATTTTTTTTTTATGAATGCTTGGCTCAAAAAGGTGTTCTGTATGTATATGATTTTTTTAGTACTAATGGTCAAATACTGCAATATGAAGATTTTTGTGATAAATTTGATGTACTGATTCCATTTACAACCTATTATGGTATTGTCAACAATATTAAAATGTTAAAACTGCCTTACGATGTAAATACAATTATGTTCAACAATCCATATTATCCAGTTTTCTTAAAGCCAATTCTCAAAAACATAAAGGGTTCAAAAGAGATATATGATATAATCACAGCTACATCCTGGGAAAAAACAAAATATGAAACTAAATGGGAAAATGAACTTAAACTTGATGTAGACAGATTTTGGTGGAAATTACATAACCGTGCAATTTTTAAGATATCCACAGATGTACAAATTCAATGGTTTCAATACAGAATTGTTCACAGAATTTTAACTACAAATGTATTTTTGAAAAGAATTGGAATTGTGCAATCTGATTTATGCTCTTTTTGTGACCTTTATCCTGAACACTTGTCCCATATATTCTGGGAGTGTACTTATGTTGAAGAACTATGGAATTCTTTTTTTGAGTGGATTAATGATCAAACTAATACGATGATTGATGCCAATATTGTTGATATTTTGTTTGGTAAACTGTCAAAGCACAAAAATATAATCAATCTTTTAATCATCTTAGTAAAACGCCATATTTATAAGAAAAGAAATAACAAAATGTTACCTTCTTTCGAAGGCTTAAAGAGAGAAATACTGTATTATAGAAATTTAAAACATTATATGTATAAAAAAAATGACAATGAAGACAATTTTTATAAACGATGGGATATTTTCTCTTCCCTTCAATAAGTGTCCTCTGTTTTAATTTACACTTGGGATACTCTATTTTTTCAAACTTCCGCTTTCTTTTTCTCTTTTTTTAAACTTGAACAATCTTAGTATATATAGTTACTCTGTGTACATATCCAAAAAAAAACTGGATGAATGTGTGTGTATATGCAAAAAATGTCCTATGTACAGCTTTTTTCACAATAATACTGTAAATTTGATGACTTCAGGGCCTCCCAACCCTGACATCAAATAAATGTTTAAGTTGTCTGGGACAATAAAATATTTAAATTAAAAAAAAAAAAAAACATACTTAGTAATAAAATTTAATAGAAAATCCAGCAACTTGAACAAATTGATTTCAAACATCATTTGAAAGTAGTCTGTACATGTACAAATGTATTATATAAGAATTTGAGATCTTATTGTATTATTAAACATGTAGCTACAGAACAAGAATTTCCCCAGGTTTTCAAATAGTTTGCCCCCAAACATTTGATAGCATTTTCAGTTTTAAGCTGAACTTTAAAATGTCGACTCTAACAAATGTTTTATTTTCGGTTTGTAAAACATGCACAAATACCGAAACGAAAGAAGGCAGAGGAGTTCCTGAAGGGATATGATACGTATCCGTATCAGCTCTAGGGCTGATAACCTGTATTAGCCCCGGAGGCCGATAGGAGTTTTGTGATGTCATCAGTATCAAATATGCAAAAAAAACCTGTATTAATCACTAAGTATGTAATAAATAACAATATCATTGAACATCATCATATCAATAAATATAAAAAATTGATACAATATCATATCGTATCATAAAACTTTTTACAATATATTTCAGATATGATATTGTATCATATTAAACAAAAGTGTATCATATCATACAATACAATCATAGGAATTATGGTATATCATTTAACAA
The DNA here is from genome assembly GCF_902806645.1 of Magallana gigas. Taxonomy (NCBI): domain Eukaryota; kingdom Metazoa; phylum Mollusca; class Bivalvia; order Ostreida; family Ostreidae; genus Magallana; species Magallana gigas. The sequence goes on along the minus strand of NW_022994837.1, from coordinate 277,928 downwards.
CAAACACATCTATCAAGCAGGTGTGAATGAGGAGGTAGATTTTGTTTTTAGCATCCTTGATAATGGAGATCAGGTTCTGCATCTGAAGCTACCTCTACGAATCATTTATATTATAGTTAAATCAACTTTGCAAGCTATTATCTTTAAAACATGTGACCTGTTCCAAAAAACTTAACCTCATCCAGTATCTAAAACCTATGGCTCAGATTCAGCATTCAAGCCTCTTTGGTGCATCCGTATCATAAGACACACCATCCATGCAAGTTTGGTGACGTAAGGATCAGTAATAACTAAGATTTATTCATCAAAGGGCACCTGCTCCAAAAACTTTAACCAGTTCTCAAAATCCTAACCTCCTCCAGCATCCGAAACCTATAACTCAGATTCAGCATTCAAGCCTGTCAGGTGCATCAGTATCATAAGATGCACCATCCATGCAAGTTTGGTGAAGTTAAGACTAGTAGTACATGTAACTAAGATATAATCTCAGAGGGCAACTGCTCCAAAAACTTTAACCAGGTCTTAAAACCTTAACCTCCTCCAGCATCCGAAACCTATGGCTCAGATTCAGCATTCATGCCTGTCTGGTGCATCAGTATCATAAGATACACCATCCATGCAAGTTTGGTAAAGTTATGACCATAAGTAACTGCCTGCACCAAACAATTTAACCTGCTCCAAAACCTTAACCTCCTCCAGCATCTGAAATTCAGGATTCAGATTCAGCATCCAAGTCTTTCAAGTCTATAAGTATGCTCAGATGCATCATCCATGCAAGTTTGGTGAAGATAGGAAAAGTAATAACTTAGATACAGGACCTGTAACAAAATCTTTAAATGAATATCCGAATTTTCACTTATTTTTGCATATACTTAATCTTTGACATTTTTACCTATATGGAATACCATTTTTACCGAAAATAAGATCATATGCAATATAAATAACTAAATTTTCAGTTGGTGTTCACGGTTTACTTACAGTTCTCTTTATTTTAGCCCCCCCCCCCCCCAATCACTTTATAAAACGATTAAAATAGATGAGAGCATAAAGGTACATTTTCTCCCTCCACTACTTACTAATTATTGTATTTTAAAAAATTCTAATGTAAAAGAGGAAAAGTGTACCTCAGTGCACCAGAATGAATGCGCTCAATTCCTCAAATTAGAAACATTGAAAAATTTAATTGGCCTTCTCCATTATAGACGATTGTCATTTTCCAGGCATGAATTCATTTCGTATGACGTTTCATATCCTTACTCACTTGATTGAAGAATAAACTTAACTGGAAAATGTTGTCACATATGTTAAAGAGCTATAATTCAAATTAATGGATTGGCAGGCATGTCGCTCATTGTACCAAGGCCCATCCATTATTTTCATCTTTATTAAAAATCAACAAATGTCTACAAGCAAAGATGATTTTCCGTTGCAATAAGATTTTTAAGAACACTGATAGTGCTTTTATCCTCATGATAACAATAATGTGTCAGGACTATGGAAACTGTTTAAAAGACGTCGTTTTCATTTTCTAGTGTTTGAAAAACTATCAAAAAATTTGTGTAGATTTTAGGCAATTCATCGTTGAAGAAGGGGCACCAGAAAGTAGTTACAGTATATCATCCTTTTAGCAAGACATTTCTATTGATCAACCAAAATTTCAGCGTCAATCGTAGAATTATAAGCAGGATACATAGCTTGGTTTGAGTCATGTTTTTGTTCACATGAGTTTATTACATTCAACTTAAGATGTTTAAACTTGGTATTTCCTATTCAGTATAGCTGCATTTAAAATATAAACAAAGTAAAGCATGATCTCAGCTTTGTGTACAAACATATAGTAGCATTGTGCGCAAAGCTCTGTATCTTGCTTATAACTCGAAGCTTGACTCTCAGGTTAGTAAAATTATAGGAATTTGTAAACAATTAAAACAAAAGAAAACTGCACTTAAACAATGAAAAAACTCAATTTTTTTTTCATCACATATATACTTTAGTTATATATTTCTAGCAGCGAAAATAATCTCCGTTTAGATTGAAATTGCTGAGCATCTTAATAGAACATGTTGGATTAATCAACCATTATGAGATCGTACCAAATTACAACTTTCGACCCCCATTGTGGCCCCACCTTATCCCCGGGGATCACGATTTGAAAAAAATTGAATCTACACTACATCTACACTGGAAGATGCTTCCACACAAGTCACAGCTTTTCTGGCTAACTGGTTTTTGAGAAGAAGTTTTTTAATGATTTTTCTCTATACATTTGTATCTAAAAATTTGATCCCCCATTGGGGCCCCGCCGTACCCCCCGGGGATCTTGGTTTGGACAAGCTTAAATCTACACTACTTGAGGATGCTTCCACACAAGTAACAGCTTTTCTGGTCAATTTTTTTTTGAGAAGAATATTTTTAAAGATATTTCTCTGTATATTTCATTTCAGGTGAGCTAACAATTATTTATGTCTCTGCTACATGTACACACACTTAGTATTTCCATCAGCAAAATTAATCTCCGTTTAGACTGAATAGACTAGAGAAAACACTGACATCTAGCCTAAAACACATTGCAGTAATCAACTATCACGCAAAGACCATACCGTATTACCATTAGAATTTGTATCTTAGTTGTTAAAGTACCGTACCTGTTAATGTATCTTATTTTCCGCAAGTACATTCAGCTGTCTTATTTTCCGATGTCTATATTTGATTGATACGTAAAAATTACAAAATACAGGCGATAGTTCCCCTAAATTACAAACTGTAACTCATAAAAACGAAACGAAAATCAAAACAAGCTAAAACCACCGTCAAAGGTGAAAATGTCAACGCATTGGAATATTTAATCTCAATTTACTTCACAAAGTCGGCATTAGTGTATCTTGCATGTTTCAAATATTCCTTACGCACACAAACTGTTCCACACAACAAAATTCATCTTTGTCAGATTGACCCATTTCTCATACGCTTCAAAGAGGTTTTTGAGATATGGAATACCGAACCCGAAGTTAAACTGATTGACCCCCATTTTCTCTGTCTTATTTTTAATTTCGTAAATTACTCAAATTTGAAACAGAATTGGCCCTTAATTTTTGCAATTTATATTTTCCTTCCCATAAGGATAATTTATGCTAAATTACGTTGAATTTAACTCAGTAGGTCTTGAGAAGAAGATTTTTAAAAATGCACATCCCTTTTTCCAAAGTTTCGAGGTTTTCTCCGCTTTAAATAAAGATAGGTCTTTCATTTTTGCAATTTATATTTGCCTTACCATAAGGATGCTTTGTGCCAAATTTGGTTGAAATTGGCCAAGCAGTTTTGGAGAAGTTCAAAATGTAAAAAGTTTACAGACGGACAGACGGACGGTCGGACAGACGGACGTCGGACAAAATGTGATCAGAATAGCTCACTTGAGCTTTCAGCTCAGGTGAGCTAAAAAATAACATACCCGATAAATTCACTAATATAGAATATTCTATACTTGACTCCACTCAGGATTTCCTTGGAATCACAGATTAATATTTTGAACAAGCAAAAAAAATGTGCGGTATTTGCCTAACGTTTTTTCAATGCTGATCAAAATGGCAAAATATGATCTGGGAATTTATTTTCAAAAACAGCGCTATTTAATATGTCTCTGTTGTTTCCGCTACCAATTAACTCGACTGAACTAGAGAGAATGTAATAAATTGTTTATTATTTAACTCTTGTAATAGGTTTGTATCTGCTTGCAAGACATGTAAATAGTTTTCTATCGTTATATATATTTATTAAAAACGTAAACAATGCAATACCAATGTTCGCTTAAAACATTTACATGTGTTTATATATTACAGCGTGAGAAACGGCAAATATTAAACTGATAATGGGACCTCAGTTGTTTTGCATGATTGTAATCATCCACACTTCTGTATTAGTTACAGAAATTTTGGTAAGTACCATACGAAGAACAACAATTCAAAATAATTCAAAGGTGAGATAGTTTAGTATTATACTAAAACGGCATTTTTAAATACATATTCTTGGCATCTGAAATCTGTTATAAAATAGGCATGAGTATTGTTAATTTTAAATGTTACAGTACACTTATTTTCTATAGGATTTGATCAAGAGTAAAATATTTTAAAAATAATTGTTTCGTAATTGATGTGATAGTTTAGAATAGTAAACGAAATAAATGGTATTCTAAAAAATCAACCAAAATTTTAGTCAGAACATAGGTTCATGTTAACAGATACCCGATTTTTAAAGTTATTTGTTATGAAAGCAAACTTCAGGCCATTTTTATATGATAACCCATGGATTGCTACATACAAGTAAAGAAAACACTACAATATCGGTAGACATTTTAATTTGTTTTCAGGAAAACAGTAATGATTCTGATTGAGACAATACTTTACTTTTCAATTTAACGAATACGTAGATCGAGCCTTGTTTACATAGAAAAAATTGACGTTTAATTCAACTTCTGGCACTGATGCAGGTTTATGATTGGAAATACCTTGGAATAAACATTTACAATGTGAAATGTATAGAAATCACGACAGAAGAATATTATGAGTAACTCAGCTATGTTAAGGGCGTCCTTAAAAAATAGCGATATTTATCAAATGAAATGTTAGCCTTTGAACAATCTTGGTATTCTACTCCAAAAAATTGTTAAACAAAGTGATATTTTATCGATTATACAAATTAAATAATTTGTTATCGCATTAGCAATTTTTGAGTCTCTTGGGAATACCCTGTCCCGTGATACTGCTAAAAATAGATGAACCAGGAATAATACGAAAAAATGCAAAGTGCAAGGGCATAACATAAACTAATATAGTTATTTCTGTTTCTAACTTGTAAAATGAACCTTCAACATTTCGAAAAGTGCTTGGAAGCTTAAAATATTCAAGTAAGAACAATTATTAAATTGAATGTAAACAGTGTATGAACAGCAATTTACAGGGATTTCCCGCAATCAACGCTTATTTATATGAAATGCGTAACGATTTCATACAGCTCCCAGCACTTTTTGATATAATGGGGATACAATGGTAAGACATGGAAATTTTCAATATATTTGATCAAGTGTATGCCCTTGCACTACTGCATTTTATCTGACCCATTTCACTTTCAGCGTCATTTGCGTGAATTCAAACGCAACACTGACTAAGATCATAATTTTAATTTTCATTCTTAAAATAATTAAACGCTGTGAATTTCACTAAAATAATGTTAAAATGTTGTTTCTGTTCACATCAATCATCATTACAAAATTGTTGAAATTGGAAAAAAATAATTTCATCAGTTGCCTTTATTGGGGGGGGGGGGGGGAGTGTTGAGTTTTTAATTTACACATTTATGTTTTATAATAATTTATGTTATTATGCTGGTGAATAAATTCTTTTAATGTATAATCAGGTTTACTTGTAATTGTAATTGATATTTTAGTATTAATTAAAGAAAGCAAGAAGAAATAATATATCAATATTATCAAGAATTTATTTTAATTATCAACTTTACAAATGCTATAGAGATTGGTTTAAAAAATTTCTGTGATAAACTGTTCAACAAGTCTAGTGTTTTCTGATTTTTAGTATTTTTCAGTCGTAATGTGGAATTTATGGAAATTGACAATTCTTCTTGCACACTACTTGTTCTTCTCTTCTGTCTTTTTGATATTAGGAGGCAGTCAAGTTGATAAGAAAACCAATACCTGAAATAATGAATATATATCAATTTCAAATTTCATTTCAATAGATATCAATGCAAATCATTATAATAGGTTACATTTATATCATTATCAATATGATATTAAAAAACAACAAACTATACATGGAGTTGAATTTAGTAAGTAAAAGAAATATTTATATTGTACCTACTTTTTATCAACATCCCAACAAGTGTTTTCAGTGGACCATATACTGCTTAAGTAACCCTGAAAATGAATAATGTGTCATAATTAGCAAGCTATTGTGTTAAAAGATAACATGAAAACGAAACATTACTCTATTATTGGGCATATTGATAGCGGTTTCAATTTCAGTGATATTACAACAGGCATAATCAAATGTTCATTCTTTAAAATATGTGGAAATTCAGTTTGAACACACTTTAATTTTGTCTTAAGGAGGCCGACTTTAGTTTGCATTGCGCATGTTTTTGCGCATTCTAATATAATACAGTTGATTTATACTTCTTATGAATTTTTTTCGATATCATTTATAAAATTGAACACAATAAACAAAATACAGATTAAAATATTTAGATTGTTAAAGGAAATTTTTATTTTTAACACGATTTTTACGTTGTGCGGTAGGGGAGCATTGCCATTGCGCTTTTATGACGTTATGATAAAATGAAGCTTTGTAGGAGTACGTTATAAGAAATAAGATAAAAGAAAAAGTAAAAATTGTACGCTGTTGAAATTTTATATACAGAATGATGCTATCCTCGAGGACATTTTCATAATTTTTGAAATGAATCCATTATACCAATCATCATTCGTGATGATCCAAATATATAGCAAAATTTGGTGCATTTTAATATTTTGAGATGGTCCCCACTAAAAACCAGACGGTAGAATTTTGTATTTTTTATCAATCACATCATTCGTGATGATCCAAATATATAGCAAAATTTGGTGCATTTTAATATTTTGAGATGGTCCCCACTAAAAACCAGACGGTAGAATTTTGTATTTTTTACCTAAAAGGTAGGAAATGATATTACTAATCATGTATAACAATTTGAGAAAAAAGCTATCGTAGTATTTATTTAAAAACTGCTTTGATGTGCGGAAAATGACAGTTTCCTATATATTCCTATAGTAAATGTACCTCTATTTTGAGATGGTCCCTAAAAAGAACCAGACGGTCGATTTTCATGAACCTTCGCAAATAAACTAGAGTTGGTTTAAATTACATATGGTTAAAAAATAAAGAGTTATGCTATTGTAGTTTTTCCGCAAAAAAACCCAAATCGGCCTCCTTAAATGAAATTAATTAGATCTTCATAAAAGAAGGCTGAATAAAATAACACATTTCGATTTACTTAAACAACATTCAATCTTGTCTATAATCATCATATTATCATTCCAGATCCTCACAGTAATCTTTGTAGTCCTAGCACATACAGTGTTTGGCCATGGACTTTTAATTGTGTACTTTGAACATGGAGGAAATGCGATCTAATATCATCGCGATATGAGACCAGTAAAAAGCTACAATGAGCCTCAATGCTCTTTATGATCAAAACTAGCGAAACGGAGAACAATTACTTTGCCTGACTGAATCACCAAACTGATGTTTGAACACAATATTACATGAAAAATAAATGTAAACAAGTAAACAAATTCGAAGCCGAGGAATTTCACTTCGTTTCCGTTCCATCCAACAATATATCAAATAATATAAAACAATATATAGGGGAAGTACAGATAAATCCTACCTTGTTCAGTTGAATCCTATGCCGATTTCTGTCCACACTGGTTGTAAACGAGTTAAATTCCGAGATATATCACTGAATTCCACATGTTTATTCTGATCACAGCTGCAAGCGCCGATGTGATGTAGTCAGTCTCGACACGTCATTAGACGACTTAGGAATTTCATGATTTTGCGAGATATAAAGAATAGTTTATGATTTTATTTCAGTACACCTTTCTTGAACCATTCAAACCCAATAATTAATCATATTCATTTTGGTAGATGTTTGTTAATTACCGAAATACCCATATCTCGTAAAATCTCATGATTAAGGGGCGGGGCTTATGCAAATTTTTCTAAATCACACGTGGTAGAATTTTTAGACCTTCCTAAACATAGCTGAGTAAATGTATGTTTTTTAAATGAAGGTTTCGAATAATGAATTATATAGAATCGCACAGTTATAACTGATTAGTGTTGAAATATTAAAAGAAGTGAACATAAAGAAAATTAATTGTTGCTTAATAAGTTTTGAAAGCCTTTTGAAACTTAAAAATGAGACCTGCAAACTTTTTGTTTATTTCTATCATGAGATTTTATCAATTTAACACTCTCAGTGAAAGGTTTATGGAGGTAATCCATTTTCCCCCAGCATGCATCTGTTCTCTGACGAAGATAAGCCACAATGCTTCTAACGACTGGGTCATTGTTGGGCTGGGCCAGAGTCACGTTTATAGAGAGTTGATAAAAGTTAAGAAAAATTATGCCTGGATGTGAAACAAAATGTACTGACATGAGCATGATAAGAGGGCAAGGATTTAGAGCATTTTTATAAATGAACCTTAGGTTACTATATATTATTTGTGCAAAAAATGAATAAATAATTCGTGAAAAATGAGACCATCGCATTCAAGATGTTTGTATGGAGATGTGGCAGTCAGTTTTAACATAAATAAAATGCTGTTTGTAGATTTCAAATGAATATAAACATGTAATTTTCATTTCTGTGTGTGGTTTCTTACTGTTACTTTTTATATAAATGCTCTAGAAATCTTTCTGCTTTTTTATATTAGATTAGATGTTGATGTTACGTATGCCGATTCGGTTTATGCTGTCAGAAAAATAACAGAATTAAGACACTTTTTAAATACCAGGATGCTGAGCAATGCACCTTGTGTGCTCATTTATGTAGCACACATATTGTTCAAACTCAGAACAACACATCAAGAAATTCCCGAGTGCAAGAAAAAATAGGTCACAATAACACTGATCCAGGGACATTCCATTCTACTCACATGTAACATTAACTGCTGGTGGGAATGCATCATTCTGAGATCCAAAATACTCCTCCATAAACCCTGTTTCAAAATGACAACTCTTTATATCCATTTCAAGTTTCAATTCATATTTTGATGACAATTTATCTCTGTTACTAAACGTGTGTAAAAATGCAATGTGTCTCACTGACGTCAGCATTGGTGCTGTCCTCTCTTAGATGCTTAGAGATAACCAAGCAGGGAGGTAATGATTTTAACAATATGGCAGCGCTCCTGGATTTCAAGAATTAGTTATTCTAAGTGGTGTATCTTCTTACTGACGTAAGCTGTGTCTAAATGGTTTTCAGGTATCAGTATACACATCAAACAGACACATTTAAGCCCTTGATAATTTTTTCATGTCCACTTTCTTTAAGAGAGGTTACTCAACTTTATCAAAGATCTGGTTAATATTATGATATATTATTGTTTGATGACAGTATATGCCACATAGAAGTATACCGTTGCGTTTCTTGCTAAGGCAAATTCTATTATAAAATTAAAGTGATTTATGAAATTGATCATACATGGATTTCGATTTAAAATATATTCAAAATAAAAAAAACAAATAGACCAAAAAGACAAGTAGCTCATCTGAGCAACAATGGCAATAACTTATCAAATCTACTTTTTACAATTTGGTAGAGTAAACCTTAAAAGAAATTTTAAATTCTTCATATATAAGTATTAACCCCTTTTGTTGTTTCAGTTGATGAGAAGTTGATGAGAAGAATTTACAACCAAAAACATGGTCCAACTGTTACAACGGACTTTGAAAAATTTGAAAAAAAACTCTCATATATTCATGTATAACCCATTGTGACTCCATCCTATCCTTAGGGATCATGCATATGATTTATTCAAATTTGACTCCATGATGCATCCTAACAAGTTTCAGTTTTTTTACGGTAGAGTTTTGAAAAGAAAACTTTTTTTCATTAACCCCCCCCCCCCCCCATTATCTCACTTTTTAAGAAAGCATACCCCCGATTTTTATATTAAAAAACGTGCGTTTTCTTTGCCTAGGGATGCTTGATGTTAATTGTTGTCAAAGTTTGTCAAAAGTGGGGATGGAGTCAAACATGTACAAAGTTTACAGACAGGCAGACAGATGGACAGACAGACAAACGGACGGGCGGACGGCAGACAATTATATATATATATATATATAGATATATATATATAATCTAAACTGTTGATTTAGATATAGGGTTATACTATATATATATATATAATATATTATTATTATTATGATTATTATTATTATTAACTGCGAATTTTCGAAACAATTAGATCAACTAAGTCACTCAGGTGACGTATTGTTATTGGTCTTTATCTGTCGTCGAACTTCGTGCGTCCATCGTGGAGACTTTTACTTTCTTAACTTCTTTTTAAAAACACATGACCTCTTGTTTTCCATTTTTGGTCAGAAGCATCTCTGAGGTAAGAAAAAACTGAAATGTAAATTTTATAACTTTACCACGACGGGGTCTAATGAGCGGGACCAAATATGCAGAAAAAGAGCAGACCATAATTCAACAATCTTCGTCTCTTCTGCCACACGTGTTGAAAGACAAATGCATTGATGTCATATTAATAACGCCCTCTACCAAAATAGTGAAATTTTTTTGCCCCTGATGTCAGGGATTCAGAGCCAAGGGCGGGTCAATATGGCCATATTTTCAATATGTATTATTTTGAATATTTAGGCAAAAAAAGCTTGGAGTTGACAACTATTTTATTATAATTGAAACTATTTTCATTGTAAAACATTCCAAATAAAATTCCACAATTTAAATTTAATATAATGTATAATGAATAACATTAGATATTGATTACAAGAACCTCTGAAAAAATAAAATATTATATTCATTTGAACCCCCTGAATCATTTAAATTAACTTTAATAAAAGCGGCAGGTATCTTGATCTTTATAATCTTACCAGTACAAAGAGAGGAGGCTAAAGACAGCTTTCAGTTAACAACTGGAGAGCTGCTTTCCCCGCATTTCCTTTTTGTACGCACGGACATTGTACCTCAAATTTCCGACCCTTATTAGTTAATGTGGTCAAATTTATACTAATGATCTGACACACTTCGTTCAGCAGTAGCATTTTATTTATATTTCAGACCCAGCGTCGAGAGGCTTATCACTGGACTAAATTACCCATGTCTCATCTCTGTGAATGCAAACAATGATACACTATTAAATTTTATATAGCAAATGCAATTAACCAATTTCTGTAGAAATTCCGTTATTATAATATGTTTGAGATAAACTAAATGCATGGTTATGATATTCATGATGGCTTTTTCCAAAATGGTAAAATAAATGGCCCCTATGTCGAGGGTTCAGGTCCTAAGGTGGGACCAATCTGGTTATATACTAGTATTGAAAATGTATTAAATCTTCATCCATCTTGCTAACCACAGCGAGATCAAATTAAACTGAATGTATGAATCTAAAGTTTACTTAGCCCTTCGTGGCCCCTTTGTCGAAGGTTCATGACATAGTGTGGGGCCAAATATTATTTTCTCTATCCACAGCAGAATGCGATATACTTAGTATATGGTAATGATATTTATGAAACTCTCAACCTACATGTAAATTGTGAAATCCATGTTCCCATGGTCAGGGATTCAGGACTCTTAGGTAGGTCCGATATGTCCACAAATCGAAATTATTTTGAATTTTATAATATGTTTTTCCTGTATTTTCACAGTTGTGGCAAATATGGCCATGAAATGAAGATGTGATTATTTTTAAACTTTTGCAAATTTTGCCAGGATCTGGGTAATCATATTAATGTAACAAGATTCTTTTGACTATCGCAGATTCCCTTTGTATAAATAACTGGGGTTTAAAAATCGAATTTGGATTAAGACTTCAAATTAAAGCTTAAAATGAGCCCATCCGACATTTCAATTTAACGGCGTTGGTGCTCTGGTGACCGTCAAACTCTGGAATTCTTTGTTTTGCCTTTTCTTCGTCGGACAAACAGCATTGCACAATCTGACTAGTGTTGTTATTGTTCTGAATGGAGTACTAAATAATAAATGAACATATAAAGGATCACATTTACAGTGATATGAATAAGCGACGACTATAAAATTGGCATTTGACTTGCTTTTGAATGACTCTGCAGCTCATTATCAACCCAAAAACTTAATACTTTTTACAACGATTAATAATGTAAACATTTATAAAGGAACTAATTGAACTTTTCTTGTTTGATAAACTTATGAAATGAATCATTGATCTATTATTCTTAGATGTATTCCTACCGATTTAAAGTATATCCTGTGGATGAATGTCCTATGAACAGAACAGAGTTTGAGAGAGCAGCAAGAAGAAGAAATTGTACCGGGAACACACGTTACCTTTGTGCTCCGGATAAATACTTGGCATCTCTAATAGAATTCTGCACTGACCAAAAAAAATCCCTTTACGTAAAAGGTATATTTGCGAGCAGCTTAATAGCGTTTCAAAAGTAAAAATTTTAAGATTTCATTTTAATTTTATTGAATTGAGAGTTGAATAAAGAAAATGCAAATTCTTATAATTTTCTGACGTGTTTTATTATTTGACTTCTCGCAGGCGATTAGAATCTATACAATTAGCATATAAGCATTTAAATGAATTTTTAAATGTCTCACACTGAGGTCTTAGGGTATCGATTTTGAAAAAATTGAGAGGATTTTTTTAGTTGGACATTTATTTCGTGTGATTTTTTAAGTATTTCAAATTCGTATTCATAAGTACTTGACATCTAAAATACTCAAACATATTTCAGGTTCGTAATAAATTGAGTATCAAAATTAGAATTCATAGTCTCAACGTGAGGGGGCCATTGTAAGGTGATTTTTTAAAATAGAGTAGAGATTATGATCTCTATTTTTCCTTATTAATGTACAGTAAATGGTGAAAACTAGCTTTCACTTATATGTTTAACTGTTTCTGTATTGTTTTAAATAGTGTTAAAGTTTCTTGATTATTTGATAGATAATTGTATAAAACTGGAGGGTTCTGGGTACTTGAATCACTATAAATGCGTTGATAAATTCATCAGTGGTTGTCCAACGGCGGCTTATACTGACGAAGAGATATATAAATGTAAGTACAAAATTGCTATGCAATACATTTTTTTAAAACCATATATATTTACACCACCACTTAATGATAATTAAAAATAAGCATTGTAATTGAAACCACCAATGAGTAGACATTTTTGTAATTCGCCGCTTCATGATAGAATTGTATCATCAAGCGTTAAATTATGATGCACAGCAGCCCTCACCCATATATTAATGAAACAAGCAAATATTTACTCTTTCAACCGCTTGTGATACAGGCTTTTTATCATAACAACTAGCAGTTTTGGCCTTTAATGACTCTTTTATGAAATAATACAGATTATTTGCTAAACATAAGTAATGTTATTTTAAACTATTACATTTACAAAATAATTAAAAGACATTAAAGACAAACTCTTTCATACTAAAAAAAACATCACAAATGAAGTTTTTTTAAGATGGAATATACTATATTATAAAAGGTGAAATCGAAAGTATCTTAATATAAAATGGCGTGGAATTCAGTTCCCCTCGTAATATGTCAGGTAGTAGGTGAAAAATCCCTTTTTTGGACGTTTTGGGCAATTGGTTATCTGATAACCATCAGTATGTCATACTTAAAATTAACCATACAAAATGCCCTCAAATTAATTATAAAAAATCATTAAACGGCGATTTACAGGACTAGTCGTGAAAATGTCAACTTTTAGTGCAGCATTTTTTCAATTGGTGGTTGAAATTGCAACGCTTAATGATATATCATGAAGCGGCGTTAAGTAATTAGTGGTTGTAACACAGTAAGAGTTTGTATTTCTCCTGGTTCAAAGTCAAAACCAACGTGAAGTATGTTATATATCACTACTGGCCTTCATCGGGTTGTCTTTTTAATCACAATTTAGAAGTTTTTAAAAGTACCGGTAGCATTGTGTTTATATTGTTAATTATTGGTATTATTGATAAAGAAAAAATAAATAATGTATGTACATCTAAACAGCGCATTGGTACTCAGTAATAAAAATGGAGTTTTAAACATAACATGAAGGACAAGTAAGAAATAAACAATAAACATAAAGTTAAAATGTCCACCGGGATATGGACTAGGTTGGTCCCTTCATCATATCCTGTGAAGCCCGGAGGGCTTTTCAGATGATTTGGTCACGTACTAAACAAGTTCATATATCGTTGAACTTTTTAACTTTGCTGTATATAACTTATATTTACTTTTTTTTAAAAGGCAGATCGTTTAGAATCAGTAATATAGCCTAACGGTTCTTAACTTTACAATATTACAACCGTCAAACGAAAAGCGCGTGCGATTATCATTGTGACGTCATGAAAATATTTGCAAATCCACTGTTCTTTCCCACTGTAAGCCCATACGGAGGAGCTGCAATTATTAGTCTATAATCGCAATTGCTCTGTCTGTATGCGCAATTGCCCCCAATGACTTTCGGGTAGCGAATTCTCAACATTAATCAATGATTTTTAATCATATATATAGTGAATATTTCTAATAAAAAAAAATATGTGGTGTTTAATATAAATTATCTAAAGTTTAAAATAAAATACAAGGTATTATAGTTTTATTCATATTTAATTTTAATCAATTTCAAATGTTATTTATTATTGTATGATAAAAATGTGCCTAAATAAAACGAAAGTGTTTGATTTTTATATTTTCATGTACAAAATTCAATGTAAAAGGAAAGATAACTCTTCCGATCTATACCAAGATTTATGTACCTTACTGTTGGCGTACTATGACGTCATAAAGGTGTGACGTCATATATTATCAATGACGTTATAGATTTAAACCACTATACGATACATCATGTGTGTTTTTCCAACTGCCTAAAATTGATGTATTTAAAACATGTCTTCTATTAACATTTTAAAGGAATTGCTGTTATAACATATCATTGATTTTGTTAACAAATCTATGTGAAGAAAAAAAAATACATTTACAGTCTGAACGTTTATTTTTTATGCAATAGCTAAATGTCGAGGTTTAGGCTAATGCAAGGTATTTGCGAGTGATAAAATGCAAATATAAGTAATAAACAACGATTATTTAGTGAACATGGCGTTATGAATAGCAACTGCTCTGCTGGCATATTTTCCATGATGCGCTAGCGCGCATCATGGAATATGCCAGCAGAGCAATTGCTATTCATAACGCCATGTTCACTAAATAACGTTGTTTATTTCTTAAATGGTCACACAGAATTACACGTTTTTTGCTATAATAGATGTTTGAGGCAGCATATTTGCAAATGTTAATATAAGTGTAAGACGATTAAATTGGAGGTTTACATGCCTAGGCAGTCTTAAACTTAAAAGATTTTAGTTCACCAATGTTAATGTTAACCTTATCATCAACAGATCATTTATGAATAATTTAATGTTATATTTTGTTTTTACATTCAAAATGTTAAACAATGTTCAATTATGTATCTATGAAATGAATTTTAGGGCATGTGAGCTCTGAACTAAACATTTTTTTTAATTTTCATTTAATTTTATGTTTAATTTTTATATTTTATCCTTAAACAGACCCAGCATGCTTATCAATAAATAGACAAGTGATGTGCTTTCTTGCTGACAAAAATTGCCAAGAGAAGTATCTACATTATTTTACATTATCAATTTATTGCTAAAGGTTACGTCCAATTTGAAGTAAACTAACGCCGTAATACGTTTTCAAGATGATTTCAACACTATCAGATTATAGCGTTTTCGTAGGAATCAATCGCGTTCACTTTTAATTTAGTTTTTTGAATAATTCATTTTGATAAATAGATAAAATTTAATCAAACTTCTTGTGAGAAATAAGCTTGAGTTTATTCAATGAAAGGTCGCACGTTATTAGTTTTCCTTAAATTAACCTTTTTAAAACCAATCACTAGTAATTTGAAAAAATATCAATTTCAAGAGGTAAATTTTCTATAAGATTTTTCAGATTTTTTAAAGGTGTTATTTCTGTAAAATAGCATGGCAATAAATATTTAGTATTCTCAACTAGTTTATTCATTTGCCGATCGATTGTTTCTTGTAGACATTCTGCAACAACTAAAGCAAACGACAATGGAACTAGTGAAGACCATGAAGGAAATGAAATCAATCAAGCCGGCTCTGATACACATTCCTTAAATGTTGCCATAATAGTGCTCTCTGTGCTAATACTTGTACTGTGTGGGATAATATTTTACATAGCTCGAAAAAGGAAAAGAGGTAATTATTTCATTTAAAATTTCATTTTAGCTCTCTGGGGTCCATCGAGTGTTTATTTAGAAACATTATTTTGCATTGTACCTTAAGAATACGGCTGATAATTTTCCTCATACAGTTTTCAAATATTTGAGAGGGTTTTCTCAAACAAACGTCGAGTAATCTTATGGATATTGTAAACTGTAGAAATTTTTTTCGAGTAAAATATGCTACTGTCAAAACGTGTCTGTGTGAAATATTTAAATTTAATGGACTTTGGTTTTAAAATTTTTGTTTTCAAATTCTATGACTTTCCCTTTTGCCTCGAGACACTAAAGGGTAAAATAATTGACATACATAGTTTAAAAGCATCTCAAACATAATTTTGTCCATGTTTAATCATTGACTGTTTGTGAAAACAGTTGGTTACACAAACTTACATGAACAAACACTTGGAGATATTTATTAGAATAGACCTTGGTACATGCGTGCACGGGTTGACATTGCATATCGGACATTTACGAAATAGGTACATCAACACACCTTATTATTGACATTTACATGAAAAAGCTATAAGACTGCAATAGTGCTATTATTTTCATTACACTTTCCTTAGTTTGAATAATCTAAATGTGTCTCGGGAAAGTTAGAATGTCCCCCTTATACCCGTAGTGTAGCAGTAAATTGCAGAATCGCTCCAGAACGATTTTGGAGAAAATAAATGAAGTTGCCTTGAAAATAACAGTCAAATTCACCACAACAAACCTTTTTGATTCTGTAAATACCTTTCACCTAAAAATTCAACACATTTTAACCAACGTACACGTATTTTTTTTCTTTCTTTTTTTTTTTTGCTACAGAGAAAATACATGGAAATCATTAGTATATATAAACAAAATATATAGCAAATGTCCAATGGAAATTTACCTTTATTTGTATTATCATTTCTGGCTTTATTCATGCAAAATGATATTGTGGAAACATAAACTAAAGAACCCGTTAGCGTGAGCGTGAATGTTTTGCGCAAGCGCTAGATTGCAAAACCCCAAAAATCCAGATGATATTTGGGATTTTTTTAAGGAAATTTCGTTGATTATTAATTAGCGAAGCTTAACTGAGAAAAAATAAAAACAAATTATTAATCTTCAAGTACCAATGATCTTCAAAATATATAAAACGAAGGACAGTATTCTTCCGATTTATCGGTATTAAAGACCAAAAATTCGAGTTTATTTTTTTAATATTGTAACATACTAGAAGATATGTTAGACCATAATAATTCGCCTAAATGTCTACGGACTATTCAGTTTTTCCCGATTACGACAAAGAGCACACGGCGGGTGTGACCGGTCAGCAAAAGATGCTTACTCCTCCTAGGCACCTGATTTTACCTCTATCTTTTTAGAGGTCCATGTTTCTATGCTTTGAATTTGTATTTTGTTTTATGGTTTTTGAGATGGTTGACAGTTTGTTATTGACATTTTCTTTAGTAATAAAATGAAATTTTAATCACTGATATAATCGAAAAAATGAATGAATTGATATTGAAATATAAAGAAACACAATAAAAGGTTTAGATCAATTTCCCAAGTTACTTTAAACTATACATAAATATTTGGTCCAAAACTATGATTTGATCAATAAATCAAGGCAAGACCATGGACACCAATCAACTATACAAGCCTCTTTTTAATAAATCTACATTAAAGAGGCGGATCATATGAAAAAACTGGTACAGTAAAACTCGGTTAACGCGAAGACCAGTGGGTTTATTTTGTTATATTCGTAATTCGTTATATCCATATAACAAATTCGTAATATTAACTATAGCGAATTCACCATATACATATTTTCTTTACCCAGACAACAATATTTCCTAATTTGAGGCTTAGAATAAAAAAAATCATTAATTTGATACCTTTAAAAATCTGATTGTAAATAAAATAATTTATGTAAACTGTACTGTTAATTGGTAGTCAACCTTTTTTTACTACAAACAAATTCGTTATAAATGTGTTAAATTTCGTAATTTTTCACCTCTATGGGATTCAAAATCAGTTCGTTATATCCGTAAAAGCGTTATATTCGATTTCGTTATTCATAAAATTTTGCAAAGATTTCTTAAGTATTTTACCGGTGACTCAAAAAAACTTCGCTATATCCGGGATATCGCTATATCCGTGTTCGTACTTAACGAGTGTTACTGTACTTACAAAACAAACGTTAACTTTCTAAATGATAATAATAAAGCTGGTAAACATATTTGTAGCTCAAACACTAATTCTCAAAGAAAAACAAAACACAAAGTACAGAAGTAATCATTTTACAAATTTTCTCACAAACATTAGTAGAACCATTGTTGAACTCAAATATATGTAGATCTAAACCGCCATGTAGTAGTCATATTTATTGATTTCAACCTGTTACAAATGTAAACATACGTTAAGTTCACAGGAATTGATAAGTATTATAAATACATGCATTGCAATAATATGCAACAATAGGCTATTTAGTTTAAACTTACACATTGACAGGTCTACATTTCAGATGTTGTTGCACGATTTTCTGTAACCGGAAATAAGACAATCACACTAAATTTAGATTCCATGAATGGAGTTTACAATTCCGAATAAGTTCACTATGTTAGGTCTTGGTTTACCTTTTATAAGAAGAATACGTCTTGATTAGGTTCTTTGAGCATCATTCTTCCGCAAGAAAAAAAAACCCTGTAAATGAATGAGAATGTATGGCGCTGTATTTTGTAGAATTATTTAGTATTAAATCATCTTAGATTACATGATACAATATTGTAACAACGACATTAGAGCTCAAAAGGAGCATAGTGTTAAACATCTCTGGTCATCGCGTTAAAGTTGCATGCTCCAATTTTTTTTTCAATTACAGTATCAATTAATTTCTCATTCAAACCTATTATTTTAGAAAGATATAGACTTTTGTCTATTTACACCAGCAGCATCGATCTCCTTTCAAATTTAGAAATATTCAAAGTAAATAAAATTAATTTCTTTATGGGCATACAAAACAACCCGAAAACCAAAATGCATTATGGAAATGTTTAGGAAAGGGAACCGTTTGCTTTCTTCCCCCGAATGTTTGGGTTTTATTCATCCCGGATGTTATGCATGGATTGTAACAAAATAAACTTTAGAAATAATAATGAACAACATGTACACACTTTTATTTTTGATTTGCCAGAACACTACCCATATATAGACGCTATTAAAACTCGATGAGATAGTTGTAATAAAATCATTCCGCCTCGACTTCAGAGGCAAATTATGATATGAGGCGAATTAACATGATACCCATTTAATGGCGAGTGTTTTGTTAAAAAGTTTGTACATCCTTTTTTCATTAAAATATTGTTTATTGATCTGGAAAGCTACTGACATGTCTATTATCATACACAAACGTAGCAAAACCATCGTTTAAAGGGGCATGGTCACGATTTGGGTCATATTCTATTTTTCTATTATTATTATTTGCAATGCTTTAGAAATTTGAGAGTCATTCTTTAAGTTTTAAGCAATATACAAAGCTCACAAATCTGTGTCATGTAAACAAGGCTTGTGCCCTGTTTTGTTTACATAGGTTCAATATACCAATAAAAAAACTTTTTCAAGCTAATTTTTCTATCTTATTATTCATTTTAAGCATAGATAAACAGTTCCTAATGTTTAACAAATTCATTTTAGGTCTAGAATTGAAATTTTCACTTCAATATTCAAAATGTAAACAAAAGCTTTGTTTACATGGCAAAGAATTCTAAGTTCTGTAACTCGCCTAAAACCCAAGAAATTACACTCAAATTTTGCTTGCTTATTAAGAATGCCTCAATGAAGAATCGGAAAGATAATTCAAAATCGTGACCATGCCCCTTAAAAAAACGAAAACAAACTTTGATATAAAATCGGCCTAAGCACCTTTAAAAAGGTCAAATGATAAAATCAATCCTAAATGTGTGTAACTTTTTGATCGACCTATTCTAATATATCACTACATCTGTTTGATTTGTGGTATTATTAAAACTCACCTGATCGCTAAAATTAATCGTTTAAGTTACATTGCTCAATTGACTTTAATAAAAGCGTTTTTTTTAATAATAAAAACATTTACTTCGAATAAATCAAATAGCTATAATACAATGTTTACTCCTATAAACTAAATTGGATTAGATTTAAAAAAAAAAAAACAAGAGCATCGCAAAGCGGAACATCCCCTTACGAAATGAAAATATTGAGCGGGGAAATGCATTATTAAAAAATAAACACATAAATTTAAGAGACCAAATACTTAACTTGTTATAAACAATTTTGAATTAAACTACATGTTCTTCGTTTATTTCTATCCCCAAGCACGTTCTGTGTGTATCCATGAGAGATAGGTGCATTTACGTGGTTATACAATTCCTCCCATTGCTAGCGAAAAAACACCAGAAAAACGTATAAAACTTTAGTAATATATTTTAACAAATTATCTTCATCCAGTAACATACGCATTTAGACAATTATTGTACGCAAATTTAGATTTCGTATTGAAAATGAAACGGAGCTAAGATCTGCCGATTTAAAATCTGCTCTATGAGAAAATTTGAGTTAACATGTCGTAATTTTAACCCCAATATTTAAAAAAAAAAGTAACGTATTTTCAGCAATTTACATGAAATGAATTCCAAGTTTATCATGTTGACGATATTCATCAAGTCTCTCCTAAATTATGAACCTGTCCTATCTAAGTAATTCGTTAAGTATAGCCCGAAATTCGGCGTTAAATATAGCCTGAAATTCGGCTCAAACGGCTGCTTGTTTTGATTAAATTAGGGTGAACTTAATTTTCCGCCTTCTTCAGTTTTTCACTTTGAACATATTTTTAACTCCCCATTTCTCAAAAGTGTTTGCTTCTTACCTTTAGAGACTTTACATCCGACAAAATATCAAGTTGTTAATTTGAAATGTAAACTTTCACGAACCGTAAGTCGTAAAAAAATTTCTTTGTGTTGTAATTTTTACGATATTTGTAAAGATATATAAAGTATTCCTTGAAAAAAATAGGTTTGTCTTTTAAACATGCTTATGAATTGTACGAAGTTTGATAAACATGCGTGCGAGGGTTTTCTTTGAATATTGCTAAAAAGGTTGAAATAGACACAAACATGTACATACATACATGCACGTGCACACACACGCACAGCAGCGATGCAAAATCCCCTTCGCAACAAGTTGCGCGAGGGGGAAAATAGACTCGTGAATTCTTTATTAAGATTTTAATTTGTAACAATTTATTACAATAAGAGATATAACTAAGATAAAAAACGTAGAAGAGGGACGACAAAGAATAAAGAATCTGTTAAGAGACAATGTCAGTAACAATTGAGCTTCGTGGAAAGTGAAAATTTTAAAAATCATTTAAAACCATACTTAGTCAATAAAGGAGAAGCAAATAACAAAGTTTTAACAAATTTTGAGTGATATATTTTTTGCTTGGTTTCTATGACAACAAAACAAATATTTTTGTTCCATATTGTCTATTAGTGAACAAAATCCTTGAAAAATTGGGTTTTAATATACAAAATGGGCCACTTTAGAGTTAAAAATATACCTTTTCAATAGTTTACCTAAAAAGACAGTCATTTGTATAATATAATTTGGATGGAATTATTATTCAATGAAATGACATCATAGTAGCTATGACAACCAAAAGAAGATATGTTTTACTAGATACAGTATTGTCATAAAACAAATACATTTTAAACCCTTTTTTTTAAAAAAAGCAACGACCTCTGCAAAAATAAATTATATCAGCATAATGGCAGTTGTCAATATTATGTACGTAAGCAATAAATTTGGGTAGTTGGTTTTCCTAATTTTTTTGGCAGAATGATGAATATTTGCAATTTTCCACCATTTTTATTTCAGTTGGCCCTCTACATAGCCTAAAAAAATATGTATTAGTAAAAGTAAATATAAACTAAGCATTCAATATGACTTGATTGTTACGTTTTTACTTTTTAATGCTTTTTCTTTGTGCTTTAGGTCCATAGCAACGCAATTTTGTCCATAGCAACCCCTTTTTGACACATCAAGTCATTGATTTATTTACGTTTATTTAACTGCATGTATGTAGATTATTTTTATATTATTTTTTTTTTAATATTATGAGAAGAACATTTTATTATCATATTTTTCTTTTTATTCAATTAAATAATTTCCATAGCAACATACGTTTAACCATAGCAACACATTTTTTGACACAGAAATCAGACCTAGAATATGTTTTTAATGACTGTACGTATCTATATTTGATATTTTAGAAACATCACTATTTAATTCTTTCCAATCACTTCCATTCTCTTTAGTTTTTCTAAATCATGTCCATAGCAACATTATGTTCTCCGTAGCAACTCATTTTTGCCGTACAAATCAGACTTGAGATAGGTTTTATAAGCCTTCACACACTTTATGTGTTACAATAATGAAATGTTTAAATTTTAAAACTCATTAAGACTTTACTTAAATAATAAAAAACACATTATGAAAAGGATGTGTATGGCAACACTTA
Source organism: Magallana gigas (assembly GCF_902806645.1). Lineage (NCBI taxonomy): Eukaryota > Metazoa > Mollusca > Bivalvia > Ostreida > Ostreidae > Magallana > Magallana gigas. The sequence continues at coordinate 255,338 of NW_022994837.1, read as the reverse complement.
TCTGTGTGTGTGTATATATATATATAGAGAGAGAGAGAGAGGGAGAGAGAGAGAGAGAGAGAGAGAGAGAGAGAGAGAGAGAAGGACACACTTTGACGGAGATACAAACTTTATAATTTTGATAAATTTAATCAGTGTTTTTAACAGAAAACTACCATTTCACATAGCGGTAATTTTTCAATTGTTTGAATTTGTTTTCTTGTTAGCAAAATTAACAGCAGAATATACTCTACCTTACTAATTTAATAGAAATGCAATTTTAACCATACAAATTTGTTTAAGGTTAAGTTTTTTAAATATTTCTTGCTTCTAACAGAAGGACATCATACATGTATATAAAAATTGTTCATTGCCTAAATTTTTTTTTCTAATTTTTTTTAACAAAATATCACCCCCGTTTATGACATCTACAATGACTAACCTCAACAGTTCAAAGTGAAGAGTTTCAGTTGAAAATATGCATAATGCGTTCACATAGCACACAAACAATACTACATTTTACAAGCGGCCCATGGTTATTATCTGTCACCTGAGTACCTGCAGTGTGGCTCTTTCAATTTATATTCATGTGCATTATAATTATAGGGCTATTATGAAATCATTTTTATTATTCCGGGATAGTTTAATCCAATAAACTTTCGAAATTCTAAAAAAAATTATTAAAACGTCATAGCATAACATACAGTGACATAATTGAACAAATTTTAAGAACAAAAAAATAATTGGGCAAAAATTACACCACCCTACCATATACAAAATCATTAGAGCCCTGTCCTTACAAGAAAACTCCTGATCCAGGGGCCATGAAATTCATAACTTTGAAAGAGGCATTCTTCCTTATCATAACTATATACTTATTTCATTGGATTATTACCCAGGAGCATAGGAGAAGATTTTTTAAAGAACTACTACATTTAGAGCCCCACCCTAACACCAGAACACCTCACCCAGGGCCATGAACTTCCCAATTTTGGAAGAGGCACTCTTCCTCATCATAAATATATACCTGGTATGTACTTTAGTACATATAATAACTTTGGTTTAAATTGGTTCAGTGGTTTCAAAAAAGAACCTAAAAATGTTCAAAAGTTTACAACCAATGTACAACGAATGATGACGGACAAATACAGATAGCAATAGGTCACCTGAGTGACTCGGGTGGCCTAAAAATAGTGAATCAGAAGTTCTAATAAAATGCTAATGTGGCCAAGCTTCTAAAATTGTCCAAATCATGTTCAGCTTCTAGGTCCTTTTCTCCAACCATCTGATCACAACAGGAATCGTCCTCCTTTTTAAGTCCAATCTGCAGAAATAGCTGGAAACTTGATTTCCTGAAAGGAACTCATCAATTCTGAAAATGCGCTTTCCTACTGCATTTCTCACTCTTCTCGTCTCGGAGGCTTCATCTTCTGGGTCAAGTTTATGACCACTGCTTTCTACAACCTCAAACTTTCAAAAAAGATTTTTGAGATTCAGTGAATCACTCAAACCCGCATTTTGACTTCAAAGCCCATCCTTTGTGAAGAACTTCAGCAGAACCAACTGGATATGTGTCTACTTCATTTTCCCCTTGTGTATTCTCCTTATCTGATTCCATCCTTTTTACAAGATGTTTTCTACAATTGGAACACACTCCTGTAAAAGTTGAAAAACTATTACAGTAAATGATGGAGATATCATCTAACAAATTCAAACAAGAGGCTCAGAAGCCACATCACTAATCTGAGCAACAATAGCTCATCAAATTAACTTCATGGTATCAGAACAAAATATCTAAAATAACAATTAAGAGTATACCTTGTTTAAAAAAATCTTTAAAATTTACTGCACATATTCGTATGTTAAACATCAAATTCATTTTTAAAAGACATTTCAAAAGATTTTTTCTACTCATATTCCTTGGTTAAAACTGACCCAGTGGTTCTGGAGAGAAGTCAAAAATGCAAAAAGTTTACAGATTGATGGAAAGACAGACAGAGATATGGATGTAATCAGAAAGTAATCAGAAATGCTCACTTGAGCTTTCAGCTCAGGTGAGATAATAAAAAGCAAATCAATTATTTGATTACCTACGTTTAATTTTGTGTAACTGTTTGAAGAGCCAACATTGCTGAAAGCGCTCGCAGTAAAGAATTTATTTAATTTGGACTGTTCCATCAGTCATTACAAAAACTCAGTGGTCTGAAGACTGCGGCCAGAAATTTTTTTATTCCTGCCAGTGAAATTAAAAAATTGACAAGTATGATGGACTTGTAAATATTTTAAAAGCCAAAGGTCTAAAACAATTTGTAATCAATTTTGAATGTTACACATATGGATATATGGGGGCAAGTAAATTTTTTTGCAGGCCAATATATTTTGACAGACTTCTGGTCCTAGGCTTTATTTATCAACACACACAGAGAGAGAGAGAGAGAGAGATAAAGATTCTTTGTTTTTAATCTCAATGCCATAATAACCAAATTAATTGACAAATCTGAACCAATTCTAATAAGACAATCATAATACTTCTTCAGGAAGAATGACTGCTCTTTTGTTATGGTTCCTTTTGAATTGCTCTTGCTTTGATGATTACATGTCCATCCAAGGGAACACATCCTACTTGACCTCCATCCAACATCAAGAACATATCTAAATAAGATGTTAAAACTCATTTGTAAATGTGTTTATCATTACTAAACTAATTTTTTTTTTCACAAATGCCCACTGCATGGTCAAGTAGATGCAATCAAAAGTTTTTACACATACTTTTGATATAATCAATCTGGCAGGCATATTTTTTCAAATTCTCAATTCCTAGTTATGTCTACTAATGCTTAATTTTTGTTCCACTGACAGTTTTACAATTGTCACTCAATATAAAAAAAATATGGTCAAAATCTTAAAATTTACTTTGCAATTTCTTATTTCACATTTTTTGACTTAGTATGAATCTGTAGACTTAATGCTGGTAGATTAAGTTTCTTGTGTATGCCAAACGTTTTGATGAGCTAAAAGAATCTACCTCTATCTGCATTGTAATAATTGATTGATTGATAGTAATGCACAGATATATCTTGCAACATCAATATTAAAGAAGAGAAAGATAAGTGAGGAAAGACATAAGGAAATGCCCTTAGTTAAATTCACAAGTACAAGTAATTATGTACACTTCAGTCCATTTATACCTGTACTTATTTTTCCTGATTCAAAACATTAAAAACAAAACAAAGCAAACAACATATGAATTTGTCATTTGCAAGCTAGTGTCTGTCATTGTCTAACTGAAGGCACAGTTACTACAATTAAATTAGATGCTTTGAGATAGAGAGAAAATGATACAGAGAAAATTCTAATTCACTATTAAGCAAAGGAAATTTCTATTGGTCATTTTTTCTGTTAATTCAGAGATTTACAAGGAACTCTTTCAAAACTAATCACATGTTCTTATTGATAAAGGTGTTTAATTTAAATTCTGCAAGTCTTTGAATTTAATTGTCTGATATTCATAACCATATTATGAAACATGATACATTCGTTAGACATGTCACACACCTGTGTTTTGGACAGATGGTAAGTATTTCATCATCTTCACTGAAGAAACCTCCCCTTATTTTCAATAATTCTGATTCTGATTTTATACTCCAACAAATTGAAAACTGTCGGAGGTGTGCATCTATGGAAAGATTACAACATGTCATAGGAATAATATGTCTTGGCCAGGTCTTTTTGTATATCCACAGGTATCATTCGGTGTGAAGAAGCTAAGCTACAGACAAACTGATTTCCATCAAAAAGAGAACAAGATATCTTATTAATATAAAAGCTTGTTAATGAACTGATATTGAGCATTCATGTATTTCCAAAACAAACATACATGTACTACATCTGAGAGTCTGACTATGATAGTGTAATCTTTTCATCGTGGAGGCTTGATTTGGAATTAAAAATTGAAAATTAAAACTGCCCATTAAAAGAGAATGTATAATAAACATTCTGTCTTTTTATATGTTTAGTGACTGGGAGAGAGAGAGAGAGAGAGAGAGAGAGAGAGAGAGAGAGAGAGAGAGAGATAGGGGTGGGGGTTATGTATTTTTCATATAAATTTGCATTAATTTATGAATGCTTTACATTATTACTGGTAACTTATTTGAAATCCATCCAACTGTGTATACTGATAAAAATACACATATTTTCAGAAGATGCTGTCATTTCTCTGCAACTTCAAGCGGATGACAATTAAAACAATTAAATCAAAGTTCATGAGTCATTCCAATTCTTTCTAAAAATCTATGTACAATTGGTAAAGAGTGTATTTTTATTTTAGAAATAAACAATTTAATTGAAATTATTCTAAACTCATCACATATGTTGACGGAACAACATTTACATTTACAAGTTGAATCAGATGTCATTCCTCTGCAATTTTAAACAAACATCAAGCAACCACAACTCCCTGTAAAATCAATCAAAAAGTCAAATTTTTTATCCGTTTATGAAGCAATATAGATGTTTTACATTAAATATTTTTGGCATAGATCAGACATATTTATAAAATATCACCTACCATTACAAGTTGCTGTAAGTCCTCTGCAAATTCAAGCAGACTACAACCAACTGAGCAGACAACATGTTTGGTTTCCACTTCCTGTTAGTTTAATTGAACCTCCGCCGCAGAAGAGTTCCATAAAGGGGGGTAATATTACATATTCAAAATCAAAGTTTGGTTACTTTGCTTTTAATGTTATTTCTTTTATACACATTGACTACCGTTTTTCACTGATAAATCTTATAAACCAATGTAAGAATTTTTTATCTAATATAGAATCAAAACAAATTCAGGTTGCTTTTTAGAGAAATTAATTTTTAAAAATACTTTAAATTTTACAATGAAAAATGTTAAAAAAAAAGCAATTTGGGGAATAATACTTTGACATTCTGATTTCCAAATAAATGCAAAATTTAGTGTTATCAATTTTTGCCAAATTTAACAAAATTTTATCTTGATATGCATTGTTATTTTTACAAATTTGATGATTTGTTGGTATTTTAGTGTTTTTGTCTATTTTTGGTTGTTGCCATGGAAACAATGACTATGTGGCCAAAAATACCACATTTCTAAAATACTGCTTACCTATATTAATCAACATAACAATATCAAGGAAAAATTATTTTTTACACTTTCCACTTATAATATGGACAAAGCTCAATGATTACTGACATTGCCTCTTAATTATTTTTCGAAAATTTACAAAGCAGAAGTCTTTGTTTTTTGGAATGTATTTTGGTCTGTAGACATATCCCCCCCCCCCCCCCCCCCCCCGAAACAACAAACCCTTGGGTAAAAATATGCTAAATAACAATAACTAAAAGCCCTCAAAAGGAATTTTTGTTTCACAGGGGGAAATATGTTTTAAAAAACATTTCTGTTTTCCGTTATTTTCTATTATGAAATGAGCTATTATAACCCAAAATACAAAGTTATCTCTCTTTGTTTGACCAAATCATTTATATTTAATGAAAATATAAATAAATGTTTACTTTATTATAAAAAAAAATTACTTTGATTAGACAACGTTCAAAAAATGACTTTTAGTACGGCGGCTAGACAATGCAATCGTTCGCAGTCCTTTATGAAATATATCTTTGAAGTCAATTTAAGATATGTAGAAAGGATTTAAAGAATAAGTTAATTTTGAAAAAAATTACAATTACATTGCAGCAAAAAAAAAACTTGTAGATGGAAAGAAAATAGAAGAAGAGATAGAAATTAACGATTTACCATTAAATGAAAGGACACTTGAAAATAAGGCACCGTTAACAGACAGTTATACAGATGAATGTGTGAAACAAACAGATATAAATGAACAAAAGCTGAGAGAATTTCTCAGTAAAGGAGAGTTGACAGTTCGTCATGTTAGATGCATAATTGTTGGCTGCGCAGGCGCTGGCAAAACAACTCTTTTGCGAAGATTGAAAAATCTTACCTTTGAAGAAATAAAATCCAGAGAGTCGACAGAAATAGTTGACGTCCATGTTAACTGTTTTGAAGTTTTGGAAGATGAAGAAACCATCCAAAGTAAGATATTTAAATGTTATTACATTGCATATATTTATGTGTATTATTTTCTATTAAATATAAATTGATAGTTTTGCCTTCAATAACTAATCCCTTATAATAACATAGATATTGATTTACTATATTATAGATGTCGATGAAAAAAATAAGTTGCCAACAATTCCTCTTTCTATAACTGCGATCGAAAACCCCCCACAGAAATTCGAAAAAAAAGAGCAAAACCACAATAATAAACATAGCAAAAATAATACAGAAAACTTCAAAACAGAACAGGAGTTAAATAATTTCATGGAATGTACAGACGAGATGGGCAATGACGGAAGCGATTGTTTTGAAGAAGACAATGAAAAAGGTAATACTACATGTACATTTAAAATTTCGAATGTAAATAAAGAAGGTAATTTATTCATTACATATCGTACATGTTTTTCAATCTTCATTTAAATTAAAACCGATTGGCAGTGAAATTAAAAACTTTTTTTTCTGATTTATAATCAAGAATTTGCGCATTAATTTTGCAAAGTTGGCGTTAAAATTGACTTCCTTTCTTGTAATAAAATAAATGCACTAAATGGAAGTAGGGAAAAAAATAAGTACCAAACTTTTTTCTACAGAAGTTTTTAATACTTTAGAAACAAAACAAAAAGTAGCGTCTCAAGGGAAACAATTAACATTCCTTGCAAGAGATGAAAACGACAACAGTGACAATGAAGATATTAAAGAGGACACGGCGTTGCTTTCTTTGCCTGAGTGTAAGATAGAAATAGCAAAGGAAGATATAAATGAAAAGAGCAGAACACTTCTGTCTAACTCTCCTGGCATGGCTTTAGCAAAGAGTAAAAGTAACAGCTGTTCGTCTCTATACATCCAAGAAGACACTCATGGAAAAAGTAAAAGCAATGAATTCATTAGATTTGACGACGTTCGTGATGACGATGAACGATATGCAATCTCAAAAATAATGGACAGTATCAAAAAGCTACCTAGTAAAAATCTCATACGTCCAATGATTACATTTCTAGATTTTGCAGGGCAAAGTTTGTATTACGCTTTTCACCAGATTTATTTAAGTCCAAAAACATGTTATATCTTAGTTGTGGATATGACAAAAAATCCCAAGGAGGTACTTGAATCTGATGTGGATGAAATAGATTGTAGTAGATTCAAATCCTGGAAATATCAAGGTAATCCTTTGCTTTTTGTATGTTAAGGCATCGCATGGTATTTTGATTTTTCGCTGAGAAATGTCTTTATTCGATAAAAATGTAGAGAGTATTAACAAATTATTGTGTGTCTAATAGAGTTATTATCAATATTTAAGAGTCGAAACCGAGTCGTACTCTAAATGTTCAGTACTACTTAGTCGTGCGACAGTAACGTATACATCAAGAATTATATTTAACAACAAATAATTTAATTCTAGTTGTAACGCGCTCTCTGATGGACTACACAATTGTTTTATATCGTTGTAAGAATGATGCCGACGTCATAGCAAGACTAACGTTAAAAACGTATCAATCCGCCTGATGTTACGTTTTATTTTTTGTACATGCTGATTTCATTATATAATAATTAGTTTGATAAGATATCCGCGCTTCTGATTGATCGAAAAAAAAATTGATACCTGCATCAATAAAATTTTTGCCGGATCTATTTTTATTCTTATTTTAAACTATTTTTAGTACGGGAATTTCTAAATTAACACTGTCAACAAAATGTAAAGTTTTGTCTGTATATTTTTCAGCAAAAATATTAAATTATAAGAAATGAATTTAATAATTTTTTTATTGATCGACGTATCAAAGGAAAAATTAACCGGAAAAATTCATCAATGCGCGTAAATTCATTCTTTAGGTCATTTTAAAATTAAAATGACCGTTTTTTAACTACATTTGATAGCAAAACATTTAATTATAAGCAATAAAAGCAATTAATTCAATATTCATTAAGTTTATACATGAAATGGTTTGAAACAGTGTACAGCTTTTATAAAGAGACTTCTTCGCGGTTTATAAAGCGTAAGCTGCCTTTAAACCATTTTATATCGTATAAAACTAATAAATCTTGATTTCATTACTTAATTTAAAAAAAGTGAAACATTAACGCGTAGTTTATCACACGTGATATTATTAGCTGATCGGTTTATATTCTTTATTGTTATGTCTATCAACCGCATTAAAAATGCCTATAACCATTGCAATTTTCTTCAAATTGTAAAACGCAGTTATAAATAATATCAGATTATTGAGGAATATAGATAGCAATTTATAGGTATTTAAACTTTGACACTTATGATGTATTAATTATTGATAAATTAGGATGTGTCTGCCGTTTCTGACAAACCAAACTGCAATGTACTTATCTTTAACAAATGCTGACAAAACAAATCGACATCCCTAGGTCTGCATAATTCTAATCATTACATAAGCGAAATTATAATATTGGCTAATTCTTGAAATTGTTTGCATTCTCTTTCGTGATCAATATCTAATCTTGGAATTTATTAATTTTTTTTCCGATGCCCGATCTTTCTAAAAAGGGCGTTGTCACGATTCTAGTTAAAATCAAATTTTCTGTTTTCAATTTTTTCAGTGCTTAAGTGGGGCATTTTTTTATACTAGAAACCTAAAGCGAACCAAAATTAGAAGTTAACGATATTTGTCGAATGCATATAACCTGTAGCATTGATATAATGAAATCACTATTTATCAACTTATGAACGTTACAGAAAGTGTTGATTTTGAATAAAAAAAACAATATAAAATATATTTTTGCAACTACGACTGGATGAAAATAAAAAGCTTCGCACACTCAAACTGTATTCGGCCTTTTGAAAATAAGATTTCTTGAATTAAACATAACATTTGTTGCTTAATCTTTATTTAACTTTTATTCAATCGTTCTATAGAGATACTTTACATGTAACTGTTTTTGTATATTTTTAAAATTAGGTTAATGAATTCTATGATTGTAGATTACCACAAATTCTGGCTTCAGTCAATTCACAGTTATAGTGATACAACGACGCCAGTGATATTAGTAGGCACGCATGGCGACAATATGTCGAAACCAGTAAGTCTGGATGTTGTATAGTTGATTATATTAGTTTATATCGCATGTTTCACATGTTTCATTATAGTGCTAATATAAAATACATTTAAAATATAGATAATGAATAAAAATACCAAAAACAAAAACAAAACAAAGAAATAACTAATAAGAACAAATGTAATGAAAAACTCGTTTGCTTTATTTTGTTTCTGTATTTTGTTTTGTTTAATTTTTTAACATAACGACCTCTTATTTAGAATAATTGTGGATATCATAGATGCATTAGTCCAGTAGGCAACATTTGCAAGAATAAAACTAATGTATGATGATTTATAATAGACATGACACTGTGTGAATACTTGTTGAAATGATAAAGAGGTTTTTCACGATTTCATCAGGTTTTCTTGTCCCTTTTGGACATTCCAGTATAAACAAATTAAATTAAAATGAAAAAAAAATACGGAAAATGAGTGAAGATTTTTTGTTCTTTTGCATTTTTTGATAGGATCAATAGAATGTAACATCTGATTTTTTTATGGACCATCTCAAAATACAAATACATTTACTATAGGAATTTATAGTAAACTGTCTTTTTTCACACTTCGAAGCAGATTTTTAAAATACTACAATAGTGACTTTCTTTTCAATTGTAGTATGTGAAAAGCAATAAAATATGTATGTATGTCATTGTTAACCTTATATCTAAAATACTAAATAATACAATCTTGGTATTAATGATACGATATCAAATTACACCAATTTTTAGAATTCAGAAAATTGACCATAGAGTAGCATAATTCTATTCGAAAAATTTTCAAGACGTACACATTGTACTTTAATGATTTTTATAACTTACTTTTACAAAGCTTCATTTTACCATAAAGTCGTTAAAGCTCAATGGCAACACTCAACTACCTACATACGGAAATTTCGTTATATTTTTTTCTGTATTTGTTCAGTGTGTTCAACTTTGTAAATGCTGATGAAAACGTTTTGTAAAAGGTATTAATGCATTCATTTGTATTTTATTAAATTTCGCAAAATACATGCCCAATGAAAATTAAAAAATGATACTTAAAATAGGTTTACTCGTTTTTCACTTCACTCTTCACAACTCGAAGTTGAGAATCAGCGCCTGTCAACTTAAGCATAATTTATAATACATTGTAGTTTAAATTACCTAATCATTAAACTCCGCCGAACGAACACCGTTTTGAATCGGCGTCAATGTAACTCGCCAGGGCAGATTATGAAATAAAAGAATCCGAAATTGATAGTTTAAACGGTTTGACTGAATTTCTTTGTAAAGCATGATCATGATGTCCTTATTTTCCATTAATTGTTTTTAAAGAATTGAATTTATTAATGAAAGAAGGCTTTAAAGAAATATCACTTATACATCATAATTAAATGAAATTGTTTATCATTAAATGTAGAAATAGATTATACAAGAGGCCAATAGGCCTTAACGGTCACCCAAGTAACATATAACCCATACACAAACTTGTTGAGGAGTCTCATATATTCATTTATTTGGGTTTCATTCTGGAGTAGAAAATTATAAATTTGTAATGACGACCACCTCCCTGCCTGAAATCTTTCAAAAAGAACTATGAAACCTATAATTTTGGCAAAAAAACTAAAAGATCTTGTCTACAAAATCATCATTTTAGTTCTCCTTTCAGGTGTGTGGGAGTAAAGAAGATAATTTTTAAACATTATATGCATTAACACCTATACATCCATTTTGGCCCTGCCCTAGAGTCAAAACCCATACTCCGGTTATTATTACATGAAATTAAAACTTTTAGTAGATGACTTCCTGGTTAACATAATTATGAAGTCTGTTTTTCATACAGATGTGTGAGAATCAAGAAGAAGATTTTTTGGCATATTAGGCCCCAATTGTGGTGTCCCTAGGGTGGTAGAGCCACGAATTACACAATTTAGATTCCACTTACCATAGAGATGCCTCACTCCATAAATGGTAACAATTGGCTTTGTAGTTTTTAAAACGAAGTTAAAAATGTAAAAGTGTTAACGCACGACGCACGACGACGGACGAAAACGAATAGCAAAAGGTCACCTGGGTTTACTCAGGTGGCAGGGGACAGTTTTTTTATACAATTCACTGTAGCCGAGAGATGCATGTCTTCGGAACTCTGTAACTAGAATTTCCTCAGTTCCCATTCAGCACAAATACCTTTAATTCACTCTTTATAAGGCCAATCACCAATTTCTGAAGAAAATTACTAGTCAAAACCTGTAAAATTCTCTACATACTGGTTTTTATGAGATTTTGACCCTTTAATATTTTGCTTATTTTTCATGATTTTTCAGCTTTTTAGACCTCCCCCAGTTAATTCCCTGCAGAGGGTTGACCTTCCGTACCGCGTGCATGTTGCACTATCACATGTCAGAAACTTACCAGTGTATAGTTTACAATGTCCCATCCACCTACTTTTCGTGTTATTTTACCTCCCGTCTGTAACTTGCAATTTCACTGTGTAAAGTCAGCACAACAGTCATAGCCGCAGGTTTCGCATTTTACTTCTGATTCTCATGTACCTAACATAAGGGGCCTACATATTGCATATCAATTTCAACAACAGACACCCCTCTAACTAATGATAATCATTAAAAATCATTTCATGAATTTTAGCAACAATCATAAGCCTTCAAGTACAGCAACTCTCAATTTTACAAAAATTTTGACGGGTACTTTATTCGAAACTGTCCCTTGCTACCTTTAACATACACTAACATTCTCTGAAAAGTCATCTTGTCTTAAAATTAAAAGGTTTATGCTATTCTGAGAAAAAGTACACCACATTTTGACAATTCCATTGAGGTTTAAGAAAAATATGGCCATTTAAGTAAACCCACCATTTCCACTTTCCTCTATTTAACACAGATTCATAGGGCTCTCCATAAAAAAAAGCATCTTTCCCTTATCTTTTAGAGGTCAACTGTTGTCCAACCTCCTTAAATAAGAAACCTTATTCAATACTACATACATTTGCTTGATATTATCATGATAAAAGCATCACATCACTTAGAGATCCCTCTACATGTATACCCTCCCCCCATCTTTTGATTTTCACAAGAAGGATTAGTTTGAACATTTTAACCTAATATTATGAAACTTTTGGCAGTGTCCTTAAATCATTTCTTACACATATTTGAAAACAACCATCACTGATATCTAAAATTGATCGTGTATGGTAAATGGATGATTTGTAGCATTTTTATTCAGAAAAAGTCATGTCGCACTACATGTGATTTCTTGTTTTCATGAAAAACTAAGCCTATAATCATATTTAGTGGATATCTTACATATTCTGGTTTCTAGTCTCCTTTTAACTTTGCTAAATTAGTAAGACCTACAAGTGTGATGTGTGCGTTTAATTAAAATGAAATTCAAACACACCCGGGTACCTGGGGACGGATGATAATTCCATGAAAAATATTCAAATTTTACATGTTTTTCTACATTTTTGATGCATATATATAATAAAAGGGTAAAAATATGTTGTTTTTTATTCATTTCAAGAGAAATTATCATAGCAGATGTTATTTCAAGGTCAAATGTACATTTACATATCCTACATGTAATGGTAATGAAGTCCATTGGAAAGAGGGGGTGGCTTTTTCAATTCTGAAAATACATCAAAAATACCATTTTTTGATAGGAAGGAGCAAAAACTTGAGTTTTTTGACATATTGTATACTTTGATAACTGCATTTGTCTACATGTAAAGTTCATTTGAAATAAAAATATGCTGTTTTAAAAAAAAATTGGGTGATATAAGTCAAATGGCTTAATGTTATTTCAATTATTAAAATCAGACAGCAAAATGGCTGCAAATTCATAAATTTAATGATTTAATTGATAAAAACTGTTTTAAAGTATCTATTCTTATCTCAGTAATTAACTTAAGCCTATTAATTGTCATCAGGATAGGAAATACCTACTCTCTTAGCCAATTTACTCTAGTGGTGGTCATTCTACACATTTAAGAGGGAGTTACTCCCCTTCAATATTTTAGCTAATAAATCATGTATTGACATCTATAGCCAAGAAAATCATCCATTTTCACAAAATGTATTACTTATGGTACAAAATCCACTCAAAATTACAGTTAAAGGAGAAATATGAAAATACCATGTAGTCTTGAAGGTGGCAGGGGACAGTTTTTTTTATACAATTCACTGTAGCCGAGAGATGCATGTCTTCGGAACTCTGTAACTAGAATTTCCTCAGTTCCCATTCAGCACAAATACCTTTAATTCACTCTTTATAAGGCCAATCACCAATTTCTGAAGAAAATTATTAGTCAAAACCTGTAAAATTCTCTACATACTGGTTTTTATGAGATTTTGACCCTTTAATATTTTGCTTATTTTTCATGATTTTTCAGCTTTTTAGACCTCCCCCAGTTAATTCCCTGCAGAGGGTTGACCTTCCGTACCGCGTGCATGTTGCACTATCACATGTCAGAAACTTACCAGTGTATAGTTTACAATGTCCCATCCACCTACTTTTCGTGTTATTTTACCTCCCGTCTGTAACTTGCAATTTCACTGTGTAAAGTCAGCACAACAGTCATAGCTGCAGGTTTCGCATTTTACTTCTGATTCTCATGTACCTAACATAAGGGGCCTACATATTGCATATCAATTTCAACAACATACACCCCTCTAACTAATGATAATCATTAAAAATCATTTCATGAATTTTAGCAACAATCATAAGCCTTCAAGTACAGCAACTCTCAATTTTACAAAAATTTTGACGGGTACTTTATTCGAAACTGTCCCTTGCTACCTCAGGTGACCTAAAAAGTGATTATCAAATGAATTAAGCAGTTTAAAAACACAATTCATAGCTTTAGAAAAAAATATAATTAATAATGAAACTTTGTAACAATTATTTTGAACAGAGTATGTGAAAATAGATATTACATTTTTTTGCAGGAATGTCGTAAATATTTCCAGGAATTTTTCGATATTTTTGAAGAAAATTATTTATACTTGAGGAGGCACCTGCATCACGATCGAACTTTTGCAATCGGATTTCCGAAAACAGGATCAGAGTTAGAAAACTTATCAGACATTAAGAAATGTATTGCAAAGCTTGTGCGTGACTCGAAGTCTTTTGAAGAACGAATTAGACCAGTGTGGGCAATATTCGAACACATTTTGCAAAGAATGAAAACACAAAGGATAATATCTCGAAAAGAGTTATCAGAAAAAAACGTTCATTTAAGTGAAGAGTTCCGGATGAATGATGAAGAAGTAACAAAGATGTTGTGTTATTTACACAGAGTTGGAACTGTGTTATATTTTGACGAGGAAGGTTTAAATGAAACAATTATTCTTGATATTCAGTGGTTTGCCAATGCATTCAAGTCACTCATTCGTTTTACTGTAGATTTAGATGACAGTGACTACAGTCGTGACTCTATCAAAAGTACCGGCATAATTAAAGATAAAAAACTTACAGAGATATGGAAAAGCAAAGCAAAGGAGGAGTATATTTTACATAAAGAGAAGATTCTTCCTTACATGGAACGATTAGGATTGTTAGCAATGCAACATGAGACCAAACCTTGGTATTACATTCCGAGTATGAACAAACGGAAATTCAAAAACACAGACATTGATATGGGAGGTCCAAAGTCTTCAATTCTTTGTTTTCAGTTTGACGAACAAAAACAACTTCCAGTGTTTCTGTTTTACGGTATAGTTTTGAAATGCATGCAAATACCCAAATGGTCTATTTTACGAGAAAACGAAAAGATCTGCTTGTATGAAAACGCGGCATGCTTTAAATTGCTTGATCATATTGTGGTTGTATGTCTTTGCAAACACCAAATCCAGGTCCAAGTCTTGGTACCGGCGAAAGGAAAAATTGATGAAAACATTCTTAAAGAAGTTGAGCAATCCATTGAGAACAAAATACAAGAATATAAAGAGTATAAATACAATATTGGATATAAATGCCAAAATGGAACGCTGAATACTGAAAAAGACAATTCATTCTTTGCAAAAACTGACTTTCCTGTTTCGAAACATATTTGCGACATGTGTATAGTTAGCAAGAAGCATTACGTCGATAACAAAATATGCTGGGTGGGTAAAAAGGCTAAAATCATTCTCTCTATAATTGCATGCATAATTGTTATTGAAACCTGCGAAATATTAAACAAAAATGTATGTACTGTTTTTCAAAATTGAGACACTACATACTTTCCATGAATAAATAAAATAATAACGAAAAATTTCATTTTATAGATACCTACCGGAAAATCTAAAAATGAAGGTAAGTATTTCACTATCTACTCGTATAAATGCACTCCTGTCATTAACACAGCCTAAGAAAGTCAAATTTAAGATGATTCTATAAAGAGTATAAGAGACAATTGCATTTATCTGACTTTGCAGTGCAGTTAATTTTAATAACAACTTAAATCATATCCTTTCACTTAAATTATGTTAAATTTCTATATTTTTGGACTAAAACTTTTCAAGAACGCCTTCTTAACAGTGGACATACATTTGCGCACACTGTCCGTCGACTTAATGAAAACTGTGAACAGCAAACTGTTACCCAGACCAGACTTAAGAGAAAATAACTTTAAAAGAAATATCCCAAGACTGTTGTTGTACTTCGTACTTACATGTATGTGTTTTACTGTTCCGTTGCATACTTGACAGGGATGGGGTAATGGTAATTTGTAATGGTAATTGAGTGTAATTAATTACAAATTTTGATGTAATTGAAAGTAATGTGTAATTGGCCATATTTTCAATTACATGTAATGGTAATTTAATTAATTACTTTCAAAAAAGGCATGTAATTCCAATTACTTTTCAATTACTTTTAATTACACACTGATGTACATATAAATATGAAGCTGTCCACTACCCATTGTTCCCCACACTATCAATGGTACAAGATCAAGTTAGGATGAGAAGTTAAAAAGCATTGAACTATTATTATAGCTATCATACTTAATATTTTTCAGAATGAACTTTTTCAGTGATTCAATATTTAATAATATTAAGTTTCCCAAATTTAATTAAGTACATGTATTTGATGATTTGCTTGATCTCTTTTTTCTTAAAAAATACTTATTTCCCTTCTTATTAGAAAAATTAGTGTGTCAATTATCATTGAGTTAGATTAAAACATCACTGTTTAATTTAAAAACAAAATCAGTGTTATATAAACTATCAAGGCATGCAGCCTAAAATACATAGAGCTAAAATGCATGGCTTCAAATGGGTTTTAAGTTTTTGATGTCTAACATGTCCACAGGGTGTGTTCCCTTATTGCAAACATTTGATAATTAGGTAGAGAACAACAGGTGTGAATTGTGTTTTGATAACAATTATAGTCTGCCCTCTACCTGAGATTAACCTGTAATTTGGCATTGTAATTATAAAGGAAAAAAAGTGTATAAAATTGCAAAGGATAAAGTTTTCATTTAATAGTTTTGCATGCTGGAAATACTTGCGTTGACATGTTAGATGTAGGTTAGGGGATATGACTTTCAAAAATTTATGGAATATTAAGGGACACCTCCATATTGTGACTACCGATACCTGCATTTTGAAATAAACAATAAAACCAAATTTATAATTTTTCTTTCCAAAAATTGTTACTTATCAAAGTTAGCAAATTCTCAAACAGTGAAAGTATTTTAATTATGATGAAATTTTATTCACATTATAGACATACCTCCTTAAATGTTTATGTGTTGTAGATAAATTATAGTTTTATTAAATTTTTATGAATTTCAAAATGTAATTTGTAATTTAATTAATTACATTTGCAAAGTAATTGTAATTTAATTAGTTACATTTGAAAACTCTTGTAATGGTAATGGAAATTTAATTGAAGAATTTAAGCAAGTAATTGTAATTTAATTAATTACTGTCCAATGTAATTGACCCCATCCCTGATACTTGATAACAAGTTATCAAAATAATTTTAAAGGTTGATCGGGTGCTAGTCAACGAAATCAATGTACTGTGTATGTTGGTAATATCAGAAAAAACAGGTAGTCTTTCAAGGGCCCCAGTGACGACTTAACCAATCTGCAAATCGACTGTCGTAAGAAAAAAATACTTTTTTCTCAAGGAAATTGAATTCCTTTTTGATGTTGACATTACAATCAGTTTCGGTTCTGATATTCAAATACAACAAATGAGTTGGCTTGTGGAGGTATACGGTAACGAATGACAGATGGTGGACTTAAAAAATAACGGGAGTTAGTGACCTTATTCTGATGAAGAGATATGCATTAAAATTATGTATGCCTTGCGTCTTTCTTCATTTTGAGATGTTCTGACGTTTAATTATGCATGCAATGCATAGTACATCGTTCTTCTCCCAGGTTAATCCTAATTATACCCGCTCCGAAGGAGAGGATTATACTGTTTTGCCCTTGTGTATCTGTCTGTCTGTCTGTCTGCTTTACTTTTTCAACATCTTCCAGAACCACTTTGATAATTTCAACCAAATTTAACCCTAGCACAAAGCACCTTTAGGCAAAGGGGATTAATAGTTATGAAAATTCAGGACCCTGCCCTTTTTAAGGGGAGATAATGGGAAAGAATGGAAAATTTCGATTGGCCAGATAAGTTGAAAATTATGTGAAAGCGTCCTTAGGTAGTGTAGATTGAAAGTTGAAAAAATCATGACCCCCTGGGCAAGGTGGGGCGACAAATGGGCGTGCTCAAATTTTCAAAAAGAAAAATAAAAGTAAATCTTTGTACATCTTCTCAGAAACAAATCAGCCAGGAAAAACTGAAACTTATGTTAATTCATCCACAGCTAGTGTAGATTCACGTTTGTTTGCTCGATTTGACTACAATTTGGAGGGGGTCTAATTTTTACATGTACATAAAAATATCTAAAGTAAATCTTTAGAAATCTCTTTTCTCAGAAACCAATCAGTCAGGAAAGCTGAAACTTGTGTTGTAGCAACCTTAGGTACATGTAGTGTGGATTTAAGTTTGTTCAAATCATGATTCCAAAGGGTAGGGTAAGTCCACTTTTGAGGGGGGGGGGGCTACATAGAACGATATAAAGAACAATCTTTAAAAAACCTTCTTTTTCAAATTCCAATCCCTGGGGGTAAGATAGAGTCACAACGGGGAGGCTGAAGAGGGGGGTAGGGCAAATTTGTGCATAGGACTATATAGAGAAAATTCTTTAAAAGTCTTCTAAAAAAAGCTTAAACTTTAGTAAAGGCAATTTTAGGTAATGTAGATTCAAATTCGTTAAAAATCAAAATCTTTAGGAGTTGGGTGGGGCCACATTCGGGATCTAATTTAACAATGGAAAACATTTTAACTCACAAAAATTGAAATGTTATGATATATACTTTTACTTATATGCAAGCATTTTGACAAATTGCTAACTTTTTAGAATTGTTAAGACGTTGGCCCCTGGACAATTCTTGGGCCGTTCAAGGTGGTTCAGATTTTGATGTAGGTTTATACCCCATGTATAAACAAAAGTCTAGGATCTTGTTGAGAATTGCACTTCTCAACATGAGATGTGATTATAAAATCATCATGTAAGAAATGGGATATGATTATAAAAATAAGAATATGCAACGAAAAAATGGACTTTTATTGATACATGTGCAGGATTTACATGTATTATACTACATTGTCCAGATACATGTATGTTGTATGATTACTCCAATCAGCTGATTTTATCATGCCTATTGTTCTTCGGGTGAGCGATGTGGCATATGAGCCGCTTATCATAATATACAACAAATTTAAAATAAGGTCTTTCCACTTTTCAGGTGAAATGTCTTTTGTATTCCTTTCTTTTAATTGTTGTCCCCTATTTTTCTCGAGACAGCTTTTTAATTATTAGATATATTAAAACATTTTTATGTAATTGACCATTGAAGGTTATGGCACCAAATGACCCTTTGCCTGATAACCCCATTTACGAAGTTACTTCCCTTTGTGTATGACATGCTTTTCATTGCTACTACTCTGAAACAATAGAAGATAGGAGCCTGCAGTTTTTAGAAATATCTTAACTTCTTCAATGTATTTATAACATAAAGATCGGATGCCCCCTTCTAGCACCCAAAACTTCCTCAATTTCAACAAGAACATTAACATCTTTTGAAACATTCACCACAGAGACATCGGACCACAGAGGATTGAAGCCTTTAAAAAGATATAAAGGTCTAAGGTCAAGGTCATTAAAAAATCAGAAAGTTATTGATAGTTCATATCTATATTGTTTAGAAGGTAGAGAAAACCTTTTTAGGTCACTAAAGTAACTCAGGTGACCTATTAAGGGCTTTTTCGACTTTTGGTCGAAAAGACCTATTGTTTTCGTTCTGTTTAGGGCTTTACGACTTTCGGTCGAAAAGACTTATTGTTATTCTGATGTTTCTTATTATTCTTATTCTCGACAAAATTTGTCAGCGATTTTTAGAAAACGGAAAGACATATTATAACAATAATGCAACAGTCTTGTATCACTTTTGAATGACACGCGTATGTAAGGTTTTGGATTTCCGGTTTCGGTACTTCCGATTTTGACAAGGGGAATACTAAAAATTCATTAAAGCACAGTATCTTTATTTTTTTTTAGTTAGATCATTCAAATTTAAGAATTAGATGTAGATATACAAAATCATATGTGTTGGCGTTTCTCTATATCTGAACATTTTTGAGATATTAGGGCTTAAACTAAGGAGGATCATCCGATTTCCATAATCTTTTCGGTCTCAAAACTATGGTCCGAGGGGTCACTTTTTGACTCCTTATATGGATTTTAGGGCTTGAAAACCATACCTTTTTAAAGACTCAAATTTTTATTTTGAAAGAGTTATCTCGCTTTGCTTTAAGAATTCAGACCATAAATATTATGGGCATACCTAATTTTGTGTCCGACGAATGATAACTTATTTTTTATATGATTTTAAAAATAATCCTCTCGAAATTGAAAGTATAGCTACATTTAAAGTTCTGGTGTTATCTTTCTTTTGACATTGCACTTCTCATAAGTTCTTATTTTAGCAAATAGTTATCCTAAGGAGTTGAAAAATTTGGAAATAAATAAGATGATTTTTTTTCTAATACTTTAAATATAAAATGTTAAACGGGGTTGTCGTCGAAAAGATTTTACTATTATTCTGAAAATTTTTCAGATTTCTAATTATTTTTTTTTTTCTAGACGCTAAATTTGATCCTTAATATCTCGCTCTTTGGTTCACCGATTGTTTTGAAATTTTCAGGTCTGATAACATGCTGTGCGATGTTGTCGGTTCATTAATATATATTATATGATATGAATGATTTTACTGTTATTTTTAATGCAACTTCATTAATTTTCTCCAAAATAGTTTTGAAGCCATTATGCAGTTTTCTGCTACATAACGGGTATATTGAAGGCATTATTAGACACAGATTAATCTAACTGAACAGAGTGTATTGAAATTAATAGCATAATTGTAGGCTTAAATGTTAGTTATGTCAATGTCAACAATACGGTGTGTCGATGTATCTATTTCGTACATGTCCGATATCATATGCAATGTCAACCCGTGCACGCATGGGGCAAAGTCTAATTCTTTTGTAATTTAAATTAATGCGATGTAAATCTTTTTACCGTACAATATTTCGGATAAAGCAATGAAGAGTAGTATATTGAAACTTCATACAAACTTTTATTAGACCTTAAAATTGTAAAATGCTAACAATGAAAATTGTGCGCGATTTCTTTTTTTTTAGGTACTAGTAAAACTTACTTGATTACAAAAAACTGATTCTTTGAGACAAAATAAATTGACATAATCAATAAGTGTTTGACATTCTCTAACTGCAGGTCTGTAGCTCTTAGTCTGGAATCGGATTAAAAGAATCGAATGGATGACCTATGACCCCGATTGTCCATCCGAATTTCTTGAATATTTCTTTCGTACGCGGACGCATGTTGGCCGAACACTCACTGAGACTCAGTGTTTTGTATTTTAAGTTTTGACTGCGTTTAAAGGTAATATTGTCATTCCGATAATTTTGAAAATAATTAATTAAAAAATTGGTTAAAATTACCGTAAAATTACCGGTATCGGGCCTCCCCATGCGCGGATCTAGAAGTAAAGGAGGAAGGTTCCATATGCCAGCCCTACCCCCGCAAAATTTCTTTTATTACATGTACATTATAAATTTACCAAAAATATGCCTCGGGTGTTCCCTGGCATACTCAAATAACCGTCAGACCCTCAACCCCCCACTAGATCCGCGTATGCTCCCCCACCTCGAGAAACAGAATTATTCTTTTAAACCCCCTGTAAAATTTCAAGGATCTCTGCATATATTCTAAAAAAAATTATTGGCACTTGCGTTCGATAAAAAATGCGTGGAAAATGTACGATCTTTTTACTTTCAAACCGGGCATACCGACAGTGTTTATACATCTAATATTGTACCATGGTCAGGTATCAATTTTTGTATTACGTCACAAAAATGGCGCAGCTACGACGGAAAACCTAATCATTGCTTGTAACGAGTTCGTCTTTAGTTTATTATTATCATTCTTCTCGACAAAGTTTACTCGGCGATTTAAAAATAAAAAAAGGAAGAAAAAAATGAAAATTTAATGTTTATTTCTAGTAGCAATCGTTTATATCTCCCGTATGTCCCTTTTTGGACTTCGAGTTTATATACTTCCGGTTTACATGTCGAACATCCCTTACTTTTTGTTTAAGACAAAAACAATTCTAGTGCTATCTGTTTTTGTCGTTCGTTGTACCTTGTTTGCAATATTATGAACAATTTAAGCTTGTTTTCTTGAACATCTGAACTAATTTCAACACATTTTGGCATATGGCATCTTTAGGTGAAAGGGAGTAAAAATTGTGAAATTCATGGTTGTAATAAGCGTTCAGCGCTTTACCAAAATTGTGAATTTCATGGCCCCTGAGCAGGGGTTCTTTTGTTAGGATAGGGCTCTAATTATTATATAGAGAAACTTCATTATTGCGGGAGCCTTGTTGTCGCAAATATTTCTAGCCGCGAACCAGCCCTTTTCGTTTGATTCAACATGGGTCTGGATAAGGCTTGGTCGCGAAAATTAATAGTCGCGATCCAGTTTATCTCCGTGAAATTGCGAAATAAAGTCGCCGCGAATAAAAGTTGGTTTACAGTTTTGTTTGTACTTAAGATTTGAATGTTGTGCTACAATTTTTATTTTCATTAATTTTTTTGGATTTAGAAGGTTTTTAGGATTAAACATTCCTGGAATATTTAAAATAAATTTATAAACCCTTTAATTATAATGTTAATGAATGTACATTGCAATACCCAGCCACACTGCAGTTGCTCATGTGACGGATAAGGCACATGGACTTCTTGTTTACGTATATAGAAGTGTTTCTTAAGGCATTTCAAAAGATAAAGGTTTGAAACTATTACTAATGTATGTCTTAATTTTACTTTGAGGCTTCTTTAATCTAATCAAACTAAAAGGATCTGATCTCCCTTTTAGCAGTTATTTACCTTAAAGCTTCCTAAACAAAAATAATAACACGGACAACTTTCTAACCATTTTCTAGGGATATAGTCCACTTGGGATGGGAGTGTCTACTTTGGTCGACCAAAATGACATAAAAGTCAATTGCAAGATCATTCGAAAAACCAAGAAAATTATTGATTTTTCATATCTCTATTATTTCATTTTAAAAAAATATAGCCGAACTTTACATGAATTTGTCGTTATCACCATGTTTCTGAAGTCATAAGAGATAGAGACTTGAAACTTCATTTATGTATTTTGTGTTCTTTAAGGATTTTTCAATATATTCTTACCAAAAGGATTCGTTTTCTCGTTTAAGTAGTTACTGTCCCTGAGAAGTTTCTTAACTCCGTTAAATAAAACTAGAAGAAACCTTTGCCTATTTGAAAATGAAGAAATGTCATGGCCGATCAAACTTTCAGGTCAAATGTTATTGATAAATCAAATTATATTGTCATACTTATATGTCTTTTGACGTTATTTTTTCTTGTAACACAGAGAAAACAGTTCATTGATTCTATTAAAACAGAAGTGTTTTTCACACAAGAAATAATAAGGTGGAAAGACCTTTAATTGTTTGAGAACAATTAGTCTACTAGTTTCATGGTCTTCTATGTTTCCCCTTACCTTGATTTAAGGTAGTCCAACCATAACTATCATATTTCATATCTAATAGATTGCAAGTTTGATCACTAAAATCATATTTTGATTTTAAGGAGTTTATTAAATAATAAAGATTTACCTTAAAAATCTTTTTAAAAAAAATCAATATTAATAAATTTATCATATGGTGAAGTTAACATTGAAGTCTATGGGAAAATGCATTTTTAAAAATATATATCTTAAGTACAAGCAATTTTCTCACATTTACTTAATAAAAAGTTGCGAAAGCTATCCATTTCTTTAAATAAGATTCATAGTTTACCACACATATTTTCAGAAAGTGATTTTAAAAATTTTCCTAAAAGGCAGACAACTCTTTAAAAAAATGTTAAGTGCAAAAAGTTCATTTAATTGATTACATACATACATGTACACCCGAGTTTGGTTTATGCCAGCTTGTTAATAGATTTAAAACACGTATTTGATGTAGTATAAATCAATCAAAATTGTTAAATTTGCCTTACTTATGGATTGACTACCTTAAGAAAAAGGGCAAACAGCTTATTGTTCACATATTTAGTGATGTAGAATTATTCCTAGTACTAGTAATACTTTTTTCTAATGTTTGGTCACTTGGCTACGTGACGTGGAAGTAGATTGTTGCAACCACAATTGAAATAAAACCACTATTGAAATAAATAGTGGTTGCAACATATGTCGTACATGTATAAAGACAAGGTTTTCAGAAATATCATCTGTAATTTGCATTATACTAATTAATACTTATTCTATTTATTCATTTCTTAAATTCAAAATATTGAAGTTCATAAAAGACCTTTTTGATCAAATATGGTCTGCACAATATCACCATTAAGAATTTTTGCATGAAAGTTAAAATAAATAAGTTGTTTAATATCATGGCAACATTTTACAGCAAACGTGTATCTTTACGGACAAAGTCATTCCCACAACAGTTCATCGCAATTTATTTAACACATTTACATAAGAAATTAAGATAGTTACACATTTCGATAGTAGGTTCATGTAAAACATAAGTAGTTTTTATGCATAAATATTTGTTTTGGTATTTTTTAAATTGTACTGTGTTCGAGAGCCAAACTAGGTCACAAAGTGAATCAATGTCTTTTAGAGACATGTACAGATTGATTTGACAACTCTATAGCCTTTATTAAACAGGTTTTTAATGAAATTTACAAACAAATAACTTAACTGAGACATTATTAAAAATTATGGTAAAATTTGACATCAACAACAACCTTTAGAAATAAAATACGACCCACTACATCACGTCCTCCCCCTGTTCAAAAAATAATCCTTAGGCTTGCATGTGCGATTGAGTGTTGACATTAAAGCAGTAGATAATGCAAAAAAATATTATAATATCAGTTGTAACAATAAACTACCTACTGAACAAACAGTCATTTTCCGAAGAAAACATTGTAATTTTTCATTCATCCGCAAAAATAAAATAGAATTGAGGAAATTGAGGAAATTATATAATTTTAGGTTGGCTCGATACACCAATATTTTGTAATAGATAAATATTTTTTTTTTAATTTGATTTTTTACACAAAACATTGATTTCGGCTGTTGTTTTTATTTCATTAAATTTTTCCTCAAGTAAAATTGGAATTGGTTCTCATTTGATATGTTCCAATTTTAGTTAACGCAATTTTGCTGCTTAGGTTTTATGTTAAACTATGTCTTCGTGTGAATGGCTTAATTTGGGTGACGATCATTTTGTTGATTTTATTCAATGATTTTATTTGAAAACAAATCCTAATTATCATTGTATGACACATTTTTTAAATAACAAAACATAATTAAATTAATATATGGTCCTCTTTGACAGGACATAGTAGATAATTGATTTGTTAAACACTGCCGCGCAATAGAGGCACAAGAGGCAAATGCCTCACATTTGAAACGACAATCACATGTTTACCAAAGTCTTTTTATGTTAGAGATAAGAAGACCACAAAAGTTAGACGGGCTCACTTTGAAGCTCAGTTTTACTTTTACAAAAGGAATGCTGATATATACCGGAAGTGGAAAGTGAGACTGGGCTAAAAGGTGACCTTGACTTTTATGGCCCCTGGGCCTGAACTTGCCAAACTAACAGTCACGAAAAACAATTAAATAACAGAAAATATATACAGTATTTTGAAAATGACTACATAATGATCAGTTTTTATCCATATTAAACCCACTGAATCTACTTTAAACCGTCAAGCTGCTACCCTCCCCATGCCTTGAAAGGTACTTCCTAAAAGGCCTTCATTTGATGAATCTGTTTACTGAAAGACAGAGCAAGGTATTGAAATCCCTTTGAAGTGTTCGAGGCTACGAAACCCACTTAGTGCAAAAGGCAATTTGATAAAAGATAACCACAAAAGACAGAGAAACTGGACCCGTTTTGCAATTTACGAAGAAATAACAATTATTGTTATACTTTCATGTTAAATACTGAAATCTAATTGGTGTAAACGCAGTTGATAATCCGTTCTATTACCCTCAGCGTTGGCAACGCACTTAGCAACGGGAAGCATTAAAAATTGTTACATGCGCGAAAATTATGCGCGTACGGTTCGCCGTAGAATTCACATTACTCCTATGTAAAAGCAGTTAAGTTTTCTTTAAAATTATGACATTCAGTATAACAAAATAAATGTTGCCTGTTTGGTTGGATAACAGTTGAAACTGACACCCCTAGAAAACCATTGTCAACCTCCGCTTCGCGTCGGTTGACAATGGTTTTCTCGGGGTGTCAATTTCAACTGTTACCCTCCCAAACAGGCACTATTTATATAATAGTACTCCGTCAAAAAACTGAGAATAACTTTTTCCATTATTTATACTAACGAAAGTTTGTGCAAATAAAGCACAGATACAGAAAGATTCACTAGTTTCATTATGGGTCGCACCTTCAAAATCTTAAGTAACAAGTCCTGTCACTCGGAAAAATGCATGAATTTATCTCATCAGCTGTAATGTTTGTTCAGAACCAAGTAACCTCTGCAAAAGCAGCCACCGTTCCACCATATAAACAAAAAACTATGGAGTCCGATGGGATCGAACATTTAACCTCAGTGGTCACAAATGGGAAGATATGATAGCACGGTACATGTAGTGGTGAATGACATTAGTTCTCATGATCACTGGACACAGTGAGGAAAGTTTTGGATGTACAGACTTGCACGCGGGCTGTTCTAAGACTTTCAAGTAGTTTCATTTACTTAGTAGTTGTAGTTAATATAGTAACAATCACACGAAGGGAGAATCAGCTGTTCCTTCTCTGTAATGTTATGATCAATATTAATGATGACTTCATCATTTTAATAACTTTTTATGGATACTTTATTACAGTAAATATAAACAGCAAAATGTTTTTGTTGGTGTTGCTACAGGCTTGGTTGCAGAGAAAAGGACTTTTTCTGCAATTTGTTATCTACCCCATCTTCGCTAGCCAAGAGTTTTCGGTCCACTTCGCTCCCAATAAACCCTTGGCAGATCTCATAACGAAAACTCGGTGACAAGCTCTGTTTAATGATTGGCTGCAGTTGCGAGTAGCTGATCCAATCGCAGCGTTTAAATCAGGCGCTTGTAAATATACTTAAAAAACCCACAAAGTGTGATCTTTGGTAAAACATTTCGTGCTTTTAACATGTTTAGGCACAATTGCTCGAGTACAGTGTCTTCCAAACGATGGTCTAACCAGATCACTTTGAAAAAAAAAGATATCTTTTACTGCATGGGATTGAACCGAGATTTACAAACTTGTCATGGCTCGTTTGATAGTATTGGAAATAAGCATGACGAATGAAGAAGTTACCTATCCCGTTAGTATATACGTCTCTGTTTATGGTTATTGTTTTCAAAGGTTCAATGAGCTATATTTTATTCAATTTCTTTTGTCCTCAATATTCACGAGGAGGATACCTGGTTTTATGGCACGAATGTTTTATATATCAGCGACTTCTCTACTCCCTGTTCAGGCCGACCTCCCTACAAACACAGCAGCTATATATAAAACATACTTAGCTTTCCTCTAGGTGATATCTTCATTCCTTTTTCATAGTACCGTTAATAATGTTTTGATTCTCACTAGTCAACATGTTTTCAAGTTGTATTTATCCCGTATGTATATTACCCCGGCCGTTGTTTCATTCGATTAAACTGTAAATATTCGAAGGGTGCAACTCAAGTTGCTCGCTAGATAGCGCCAGTGCACCGCATAATTTGATTTTTTAATTGAATTTGACTTTTGACTTTTAAGTCATTTTGTTATCAGTTATCGTAATATACTCTGCAAAGGGTTTATGGGGAGCAAAGTTGACCGAAAATTCTTGGCAAGCGAAGATGTATCTTCATTTACACCAGCATTTTTTTTTATTCATATTTAAATATTTTTACTTTATGTTTGTCATCGAGGTATTGCTTTCATCTACAACTACTTTCCCTAATTCCTTTTTCGAAACGATAAATATGATCTTTTACTGCAAAATATGTACGTTTTGACTTAACTGCAAAAGGGATGCGCTACGGCTATGTATAATTGATATCGGAAGTGAAGCTCAGAAATATCATATTTGCAGCTTAAATTTTGTTAGTTCATAATAAAAAGAAAATTTTTGAAGCCGATATCGATTTCAAATTTATTACTTAATATTTTAAAGAGATACTTATCGATCCATCAACAAATCTATTGGTATTTTAACCACTTCGTTCATTGTAATCCTAATAATAGAAATTAATTTTGTAAGTTCTTATTATGTTTGCTATATTACAGACAACAATTATAATTCTGAGACTAATGAGGAAACAGACGAAGGATTGGTTTCAATAAAACAAATTGCTCAGGCTTGTCTTGATGGAAACATAGAACACTTTAACTTTCATCTGGAAAAAGAAATAGGACCAAGACACCATTTATTGATGAAATCTGATAAAAATGGTTGGAGTGTATTGCATTTAGCGGCGAAAGGTGGTTTTCTAACGATCTTTTGTAAATTGGTCTCCGAGAATCTGAAGATATGCCAAAAAACACACTCCCAAATGACAGTTCTTCATATTGCTTCAAAATTTGGTCACTATGACATTTGCGACTTTATCCTAAAAAATAATGATTTCAAAAAGTATGTCTGCGAAAAATGTTCTGAAGGAAAAAATGCTTGTCATTACGCGGCAGAGTCTGGTTCCGTCATTTTACTTCGATTACTGGTTGATAACGGTATTGACGCAAAGGCAGTAACTGAAAAGGAACTGAATATCTTTCATATTGCTTGCATATATAATCAGTTAGAAATGGGGAAATTTATTTTTGATCATTTTAATGATCTCGTTACTGCAAAAAGTAACGATGATTGGACCGCGGATTTACATGCGGCGAAAAATGGTAATACGGACTTTTTAAAGTTTCTGTTTAAGAATAGAGTAGGTCTCGATCACAAATCTGAGAGTGATAGAAACGCTTTGCATGTTGCATGTGACAACGGCCAGTTAAAAGCATGCATGTTTTTAACGGACACATGTCCTTCTTTGTTGTCGGCACCTGACGTGAAAGGAAGGTATCCCGTCCATTTTGCCGCCAGAAGTGGCATTATGGATCTATTGAAATATCTCGAAACTAAGACAGAGCTGACTAAGGAAACTAATACAGGTATGAACATACTTCATATGGCGTGTTTACATGACCACATTGAAATGTGTAGATATATATTAGATAAGTATCCGAATCTCAACGTAAAACGCACAGTAAACGGATGGTCAACTGCTCATTATGTTGCTGGAAGGGGAAACAACAAGGGTAATGAAATCGAAATATTTAAAATGCTTAGAAATGCTGTAATTCCAGTAGAAATAATGCATCTCAGCAAGCATGGAAACTCGGTCCTGACCTTAGCAATCAAATACAATGTCTGTGAATTTGCTGAGTATCTCTTTAAGAACCACCGAGATATGTTAGATATTCCAGATGCAAATAATCCGTGGGAGACTGGCAATGAACACCCAAAAATGTTGGAGCTTCTGCATAAGTATTTAGACAAGCCTCGTTCTTAATTTTATAAATTACGTGGTATATCTGAAAAGTTAAATTTCGGAATTCTGTATATTTAACGCATTTAGATGAAACCAAATCTTTCGTAACTCATTCTTATACCAAAGTTGCACTTAACAATAGGGATATTTTTCACGTTCGGGGTTCACAACTATGGAACGTCTTGTGAAACATCTATTGTGAAGAGCTTACTTTTTGCAGTGAGAAAAACTGAATTAACGGATATATTTTGTATACAAAATTAGCTTCAAAGCTTCTGACTGTATCGTTCGTTTTATTGAAAAGAACAAAGACAAGATAATTATTTGAATTCGTTGTGATTAAATATGCATAATTATATATTTCTTGATGTGAACATTTTTGAATTATTTGTTTTTAAACTGATTTTTACGTTATATTTTATAAATGTTTAATTTCATTAGAGATAAGATACAGTAGTCGTACATATAATGATGCCGCTCAAAAAAAAATGAATAGTTCAAAACACTGTGTAATTTATATCTGTATCTGTATTTGTGATAATTATATGCGATATTTGACCATTTTAATGATATTAATGTGTTAAACATAAATTTGGATGTAGTGGGGCTCTAATGATCATAAGGTGAAATTAGATTTTTTTTTGAGAGAGTTTTCTCCTCGGCTACTCGGTATTAAACTCATGAACTAAATACATTGTTATGATGAGGAAGAATGCCTCTTCCGAAATTGCAAATTTAGCGGGCCCTTGGATCAGGGGCTCTTGTGTTAGGGTGAGGCTCTAACGATTATATAATGAAAATGCATTATTTCTTCGAAATATTATTCTTTGCACCTGAATATGAAGCATATGAACTATAGGTAGATATATAGTTCTATTATAGAAGAGTGCCTCTTTCGAAATTGTGATGTTCATGGATATGGCCCCTGGGTCAGAGGTTTTGGTGTAACAGTGGGGCTCTAAATAAATGCAGTTTTTTTCTGTGAAAATCTTCTCTTCTGTTTCTGGGTATTAATCCGATAAATTGAATACATAGTTTTGATGAAGAAGAGGCCTCTTCCAAAATTTTGAACAACTGCAAACGGTAGCATTGCCCAGTCGTCTTACTAAAAGTCATTTTTTGATAACTGTCTTTAATATATATTTTTTTAATAATGTAAACATTTATGAATATTTTTATTAAATATAAATGATTTGGTTAAGCAAAGAGAGATCATTTTGTATTTTTGACTTAAGCTGCTTATTTTATTATAGAAACAAAGGGAAAACGATTTTTAAAAAAAATATCCTTTCCCTCGTGAAACAAACATTTCTTTTGTGGGATTTTATGTATTGTTATGTAACATTTTCATACCAAAGAATTTTTTGTTTAAAGGGAGGGAGACATACATGTATGCCTACAGACCAAATTACATTCCAAAAAAGCATTTTACTTGTTTTAAATGGACTTGGACACGATTTGACTTAAAATTTTCAAATTTTATTTTTCCATTTTCAGTGTTTATACTGATAAATATAGAAGTTTATAATGCTATGTCAAAATTTGAAAGTCAGATATCAAGTTATAAGCAAGATACAGAGTTCATAAATCTTTGTTTTGTAAACAAAGCTCAAATATTGTCATTTTTTACATATGTGTTGTATTGGTGTAAGCTTCACTCAAATGTATATTTTTTGTTGATGATAGTTTTTATGAAGATATTGAATTAGTTTAAATTGTTTTTTACATGTCATATTGTCCATGACATGGTAATTCTCTACATTACATTTTTGTAAACAACTATAAGACTCGAGCTTTGTTTACATAACAATCAATTCTTACCTCTGTATCTCGCTTATAACTTGACTTGAACATTTACTATTTTGGTCAATCATTTAAAATGCACCAGTAAACCATTTAATACATAAAAAATAAAAATAAAATGTTTGATCTCAAATCGTGTCCAAGTCCATTTAATAAATAATTAACAAATATTTTAGTTAAAATGAACATTGGCTTTAATATCAAACGTAAATATGTGACTACATATGTATTAAGTTTTTCAGCACATATCAGCCGCTAAAAAATATTTTCGTCACTCACTCGACCGGTTTCAATGAAGAAATTTTTAGACTCAGCCCCCTTACACAGTAAGCAAAACTTTCGTTTTAAGAAATAATAATTTGACTACAAAGTTCATTTTAATATAAAATCATTTAGGAATTGATTATACGTTTTGTAGATAACTGTTTTTGAATATCTGACAGAAATTGCGAAAGATTTGTATGTAAAACCCCTGTCACACCGGAGCTGCGTCCTCGTGGCGACCCCTCCGCGTCCTTAGATAAAGTTAAACGCAGAGGTACACGCACTAGAGTCTCCTACAGCGCCGTAACAACGCGGCGGTGTCTTCATTTGTCGCATTGGGATCGCCTCGAAAATTATAGAACGCCAAGCGACGGCGAGTACTTTGAACATGCACAAAGTTAGCGGTATGGCTCTGCGTTCTGCAACAGCTCCGTTGGCGTGCTGAAGGAATATAATTCAATTGCGCTTGCACAGAGATCTCTAGGAGTCCTTTGGGATATCTCTATTGCTCTCTCACTACGCATCACTACGCATCATGATCATAACTGTTTGAACAAGTTGTTTATCTTTGGCTGCGTTCAGACAGTGACCCCAAAGACCTGTTGTCGCGTTCATCGCGCTCTCTTGGCGTTTCTCCTGCGTTTATTAGCGTTTGTACCGCGCCGCTCCCGTGGCGTTCCTAGTGCGTTGTCAGCCAGACCACGATACACGATACCACGAGACCTTGAACAATGACTGTTGTACAATAGATTAGAATTTATACCACTTTGTTCTGATGTTTTCACATATTTTCTATGTTTTCTAACAACAAATAACGGTTATTTTTTGTAAACCTATTTACTGAGATTTTTGTAACGTTATTATGTTAGTTACGTTTCAGTTACAATGTACCTTATTTTATCCAAAACAAAACAATTTTTACATGTGTATCATTTTTTACCAGTTGTAAATGTTTGGGTTTTTTTTTTGGATTCCTATACGATTGTACAAATTAACATTATCCTTCCAATAAGTAAAGAACGTCTTGTGCACGCAGCCAGTGCGCAGAACACGCCGTGGACGCGCGGTAAAAACTCTTAGCACGTCATTAGCGCTCGGCGTATACTCACTGAGAGCACAGTTAATCGCCAAGTAGAACTCTGTGAAAACGCAGTTACACGCCGCGGCAGCTTTATAGAAACATTTCATTCGCCGTCAGGACGCCATGATATCTTCAACCGTTAAAATTACAAATAAAACTGTACATGTTTCCTCAATTTTTCATGCGATCCTACGGCGATTTGATTAATTTCACAACGCCGTGAACACGCCGCAGGAACGCCACTTTGTGTGACAGGGCCTTAATGTAGGCGGGAAACGGACGTAAGTGTTCTTTCATGGCCCCTTGATTGTTTCATCTCTTATATATTATTGAAATGAAATAAATTTTCTTTTTGAATTTGGGGGTTGTAAATATGATGTATCTGTTTTCAAATTATACATTTTCAAAACGTGTGTCCATTCCTTTTAAAGAGACTTGGACACGATTTGACTTATAAGCTATAAGCAAGAAGCAGAGTACATAATTCTTTGTTTTGTAAACAAAGCTTGAATATTGTCATTTTTACATATGTGTTGTATTTGTGTAAGTTTTAATCAAATGTATCTTTCTCTTGTTGTTAATTGTTTTTATGAAGATATTGAACAGGTTTAAATGTTTTTACATGTCATTTTGTCTAAGAAATGGTATTTCTCTACATTACATTTTTTGTAAACAACTATAAGACTGGAGCTTTGTTTACATAACAATCAGTTCTTACCTCTGTATCTCGCTTGTAACTTGGCTTTCACATTCAATATTTTGGTCAATCATTTAAAATGCACCAGTAAATCATTTTAAACATAAACAAAAGAAAAAAACTTGATCTCAAATCGTGTCCAAGTCTCTTTAATGATGTTCGTATATATATTTTTTTAATTTAGAATTAGTTTTTTTAAAATTTATATAAAAATGTATCATTTTATAATATTCCATTCGTGGTTGATTTTTGTTTTTGTCTATTTTGTTTCAAAAAGCTGACTGGTTATTGCTTTTGTTAAAAACTAATATGTAATAATCTTTGGTGTGTAAATAATAAAAATAAATAAATGTTTATTTGCAGTGGCATTAATTTTATATGATTTTTTAATATGAAAGGTTATTCCCATTTAAAAAGAATTAGTGTTTTTAAGTTTTTGTGATCAAATTCTAAGGAGATTATAAACCCTTGGTGTGTGTGTGTGTGTGTGTGTGCGCGCGTGCGCGTGCGCGTGCGTGCGTGCGTGCGTGTGTGACAGAGAGAGAGATAGAGAGAGAGAAGGTTCCTTTTAAAAAAAAATTAAACTGTAGTTTCACAAAATGAAACAAACAGCTTAAACCAGGAGCGAACAAGAAAATGACCACTTATGTGTACATCGACGACAAATCAGACATCAGGCAAGTTATAGCGATACATGCATGAGATTATTTGGTTAAAAAAATTAACAAGTATAAATGAATATGTCCCTCAAACAAGGAAATTTTCCTATTCATTTCCTTGAAAAAAAAATCTTTTTTTAAATGACTCATGATGTTAATTTATTACATCTGGTTTGTAGTCCATGTACAGACAATATAAAAGGTAAGTTTTGTCCTTTATAATAATAAATTATTACGATTCAGATACCATTGTTAGAATATATCAATAAATTGCATTTTTATCATATTCTGACAATGTGTAAATCCCTCAATCCCTACTCACTTAAAAATTTGCCATATTTTACTAGAAATTGATCAACTTGCTGAACTACACTCTATGAAGTAAGATCAATAGAATAACAAATATCAAACCAATAACAAGAGAAGAGAAAAAAGTAAAGGAAGAAAATGTTGATAACTCTTTTAAGCCAGCGGCTCCCTTAGTGAGACCACAGACCTACTAATAAAGTAAGGATAAAACTAATAATGCGCTTGCATAGATGAAGTTCTGGGAACATATTAAAATTCTGTGTTGAAAAAAAATTAAGATTCAGCATTCATAAAGTTGCAATAAACTATTTTGATATAAATAAATCAGCATGCAATCATACTTTGTGTACACAGCACAAGTATACACACTTTTTATCTACAGTGATCGAACAAAATAATTGTGCAAACTAAATGATCAATTGTATACTCTGATTGTCCTTGAGACAATATTTTTTGTATAGCTTATGTATTCACTTTTTACCTTAAGATTAATATTTCCTTTGC
This sequence comes from Magallana gigas, assembly GCF_902806645.1. Taxonomy (NCBI): domain Eukaryota; kingdom Metazoa; phylum Mollusca; class Bivalvia; order Ostreida; family Ostreidae; genus Magallana; species Magallana gigas. Next base: position 220,682 of record NW_022994837.1, on the reverse strand, counting down.
TGACTCTCTTAGCTTTTTTAAAGTAATCTTGTAGAGTTTATATTCATACATGTTATGTATACCACCGGTGTGATAAACCTCTGTCTTATCAATGGACGATACTTCCTGCTAGAATTTTTTCTTACAAAGTCCCTCGCTTAAACGTTTCTCACCTAGTTCCTTCCTATTTTACTCTGTAATTCACCTCTACTGACAGCATTTTTTTAAAAATAGATTTTAGCTAGTTTTACATTTAAAAAATAAACTAAGCGTAATAAAAATAAACTAACATAAGTATATAGATAATAAAACTGCAAAATAACGTAAGCAATCAAGAATCATGACGACCGCAGACAGCACGTTAACACATTCAAAGATTGTGTTTTTTGCATAAACAGACCAAAAATTATATGTAAGTTTTAAAACATTATTAAGCGAATATAAAAATATTATTCAAGGTCTTTTCACAGTGATTATCAACATTAAACATTATTTCCGTAAAGACGAATAATACGTACATGTAAATAGTGCTGTGGAAGGTCTCAATTATTCCATTACACAGCATTGCATTAACGATTTAGGTAAAAACTCGATTGATATCATTTTAGGGAAAATTCAAACTTTATGAAATCAATAGAACATCTATGATAATTTTCTTTATTCATCTTGATGAAATGGGTTAATATTCGCCGCAATTATATCAACCATTTTATCCTGCCTCATTAAAAAAACACCTTGACCTAGGGACCATGAATTTCCCAACTGATGGAAATGTTTCCTTGTTTATTATTCGTATGCAATCGGTTTGACGAAGTCATGCCCGGGAGAAATAATCGTCCTTGTTTATAAAATTTGAAGGAAAAAAGTGATGAAGAAATATAGTAACATTTAGAAACATTTGGAAATATTTCGGATAAATTGCAACAAAAAATCGGATCGTGATTAAAAGCTGTATGAATCAAATCATGCTACGCATAATGTAAAAACAGTACGATACATTTCAACTATTAAAACTAAAGGTCTGCCTTAAGATCCGAATCCCTTATAACCATGGGCATTTAGATTTGATTTGAACATATTTTTATTGTACAAAAATACAATTGGGATTGTACGAAAGCCGAGAAGGATCATTCGAGATTCGAGATTCGAAATACGAGATTCGAAATACGAGATTCGAAATTCGAGATTCAATATCTAAATTAACCAATCAAATCAAGGATCTGAAAATATGTATCCTAGCGACATCAAACTGTTCTAAATAAAAATCATACGTACATGCTCTTATATACAAATAAATGCTATGTTCACTTATATATGTTATATCTGAATCCGGAATCTATTGTTCTTATCATATTGGTTTTGTATGTAACGTGTAATTTGTAAAATAAAGTAGTTCCTGTGTAGCCATTTTGGTAGTCACACGTGTTTTCCCTGAACCCAACATATTGGCGACGAGGATCGGAGGATGGCGCTTATCATCGGGAAAGTTGGCCCGTTCGACGAGGCGGTCGAGACGTGGGAGTCTTACACGGAAAGGTTAGGACAATACTTCATAGCGAACGACGTACATAACGATTTAAAAGTTCCGTCACTTCTTTCCATAATTGGGCCTCGCCATTATACTCTACTGAAAAATCTGTGCGCGCCAGTTAAACCGGCTGCTATGACATTCGATGAACTCATCAAGAAATTAACAGACCATTTAAGCCCTCGCCCATCGGAAATTGCAGAACGATTTCGTTTTCATAAACGAGAGCAAGGCGCAGGGGAAACTGTTACAGTGTACATAGCGGAGTTACGCCGTTTGGCGATCCATTGCGACTTCGGTGACACACTGGATAAGACATTAAGAGACAGGTTTGTGTGCGGTTTAAAGCAAGAACATATTCAAAAGAAGCTTTTGGCGGAGCCAAAACTAACGCTCGAACGCGCAATCCAGACCGCAGTAGCTATGGAAACAGCAAGTCGTGATGCACTAGAACTCCAAGGAAAACGGGAGACGGTACACAAACTTACGGTAAACAAACCGAAAAATAGCACCTACGGAAAACAGAAAACACACAAAACACCGTTTAAACCTGTGATGCAGGGGAAGTGCTACCGTTGTGGTGGAGACCACAAAGCAAAGACTTGTAAACATCTGAACACTAAATGCAGATATTGTGACAACCCTGGACACTTAGAAAAAGTTTGTTTTAAGAAACAACGTGACAGTAATGGTGGAAAAGTCCATTATGTTGATGAAGAAACAAGTGACGACAGTGACGAGTATGAACAAAGCAGTTACCTGCTGCATTTCGGCGTGAACAAAGTATCCGTGGAGCCTATTATGGTGACACCGAGGATCGAGGGTGTGGAAATCCCTATGGAACTGGACACCGGTGCGGCAGTCTCGATCATATCCAAAGCAAACGTTGAAACGTATTTCAAGAAATACAATCTTCTTCACACAAACGCAAAGCTGAAAACATACAGTGGGGAGGAGATCCAACCAGCTGGAAAATTAAAAGTGATGGTTGAACTGAATAATCAGAAAGAAACATTAGACTTACTGGTTGTTAACAAAGAAGGACCAACTCTCATGGGGAGGAACTGGTTACAGCAGTTGAAGCTCAACTGGAAAGAAATCAAATCCATCAGATGTGATGAACAGAACGTGAAAGTGAAAGCTATCCTAGACAAACACAAGAAAGTGTTCGAACCAGGCATCGGCAAACTCAAGGACATGAGAGGGAAACTTACTCTACAGGATGGCGCCAGCCCGAAATTTTGCAAAGCGCGTGAAGTTGCGTACTCACTTAGACCACGTGTGGAAGAGGAACTCGACAGACTACAACAAGCAGGAGTTATCTCACCTGTGAAATTCAGCGATTGGGCTACACCCATCGTACCCTTACCTAAGGCGAACGGCAAAGTGAGAATTTGTGGCGATTACAAGGTGACTCTAAATCCTGCCATGAAGATCGAACAATATCCGTTACCGAAAATAGCAGACATATTTGCATCCTTAGGCGGTGGACAGAAATTTAGCAAGATAGACTTGACCCAAGCTTATCTACAGATGGAAGTTGATGAAGTTTCAAGAAATCTACTCACCATCAACACCCACAAGGGACTATTCTGTTTCAACAGACTTCCGTTTGGGATCGCGTCAGCACCTGCTATCTGGCAAAGAGCAATGGATCAAGTCCTGACAAACATTCCGAAAACTAAGTGTATTTTGGACGACATGATCATAACAGGATCAACAGATGAGGAACACTTGCAGAACCTCAGTCTTGTGTTACAGAGACTTGAACAGTATGGGTTAAGAGCTAACCTGGACAAGTGTCAATTTTTCAAAGACCAGATTAGCTATTGTGGACACGTGATAGACAAAGCCGGGTTACACAAGTCAAATGAGAAAACAAACGCTGTTGAAAATGCACCGACACCCGAAAATGTGTCCCAATTACGTTCATTCTTGGGCTTGGTTAATTACTACCATAGGTTCCTGCCGAACCTTGCTACAGTAGTTGGACCGCTCAACAAGTTGCTACAGAACAACAAGAAGTGGACATGGACAGCCAAATGTGACGACGCATTTGCAAAAGTGAAAGAACTGATCACATCCGAACAAGTTCTGTGCCATTATAATCCGACATTACCTGTACGACTAGCTACTGATGCATCACCCTACGGAATAGGGGCTGTACTCTCACACGTCATGGAAGATGGAACCGAACGTCCCATTGCGTATGCTTCTCGCTCGTTGACTAAGGCGGAGAAGGCATATTCCCAGATCGATAAGGAAGCTTTGGGTATCTACTGGGGAGTACAGAAATTTCATACTTACCTGTACGGACGTCATTTTACGTTAATCACAGACCACAAACCACTTGTGAGCATTTTTCACCCTGAAAAACAGCTACCTGCAATGACAACTGCTAGATTGCAGCGCTATGCTATATTTTTATCGAGCCACAATTACAGCATAGAATACAGAAATACTGCAAATCATGGAAACGCAGATGGATTATCAAGACTACCCTTGTCTGCACCCAGTACCAGTACAGATGAAGAAACTGATGCTTGTAATGTCTTTTATTCTTCACAGTTTGAAAACTTACCTGTTACTTGTGACACTGTAAGAAAAGAGACACAACGTGATCCAGTCTTATCGCAAGTGCTAGACATTGTCTTACAAGGAACTCGTGACTTTCCTCCTGAGAACGACTTCAAAGCATACAGGAATAGGAGCAAGGAACTTACTACTCACCAAAACTGTCTACTTTGGGGAAACAGAGTCGTTATTCCTGCAACACTTCGAAGTGAAATATTGACAGAACTTCATAAAAGTCACCCAGGAATCGTCAGAACGAAGAGCTTAGCGAGATCTTATGTATGGTGGCCCACTCTTGACAGCGACATTGAAGAAATGTGTCAGCACTGTGTTGATTGTCAACAATACTTACCAAAACCCGAGGCAGCTCCTGTACATCCCTGGGAATGGACTGGTTCTCCGTGGGAGAGGGTTCATGTGGACTTTGCTGGACCATTTAAAGGACAGATGTACTTCATTCTGGTAGACTCGCATTCCAAATGGCCAGAAGTTGTGCGCATGTCTTCAACAACAGCAACTGCGACCATCAACGTCCTTAGAGATATCTTCGCACATCTCGGACTACCGAAAACATTGGTTTCCGACAATGGACCGCAATTTGTTGCTGATGAATTCAAGACATTTTTGCGAAAAAATGGAGTGAAACATGTGACATCATCACCTTATAACCCCAGGACAAATGGACTGGCCGAACGTTTCGTGAGGAGTTTCAAAGCAGCCATGAAGAAACACAGCAAAATAACCTCTAAGGAGATTGACATTTTCCTCATGACATATAGAGTGACTCCACACGCTACCACAGGAGAGACACCTGCGAAATTACTTATGGGGCGAAACCTTAGAACACGCTTGGACCTACTGAAACCTGACACCAGCAATAAAGTGCGACAGAAACAGGACAAAATGAAGCTGTCGAAACACACAGGATCCAACGTACGCCAATTCACCGTTGGACAATCCGTGATGGTTCGAGACTACAGAGGAAGTGTACCATGGATTCTTGCTACAGTAACGTCTTGTTTAGGACCACTCACATACGAGGTGAAGACCAAGGAGGAAGGAGTGTGGCGTCGGCACGTGGACCAGATGAGAAGAGCTTCAGAAACCTTGACAGAGAAAACTGTACAAGACACATTGCGCCAAAGCTATTCTGAGCCGATGGAAACACCTGCAGTACCGTTTACCTACCCTACCGGTTCACCGGAAGTGTCAGATCGTCCGTCATCGCCGTTGAAAGTGCCGGACACTCCGAAGACAGACCGCTCCGTCGTCAGCAAATCTCCTGTTGAACCGAGGCAAGCTGTGCTACAGACGCCTACTGCGGAACGACGGTACCCAACACGCATTCGCAAACCAACTGAGCGCCTGATTACAGCGATGTGAATTTGTGTTTTTTATTTGTGCTGAGGCATAATAATCCTCATTAAGTTCATTATTGTGAATTCAAAAGTTTGAAATTTTGTAAAATTTAGTTATATGTTACATTCAAGAAATGAACCAAAACATTTGTGTATCTGTGGACATTGACATTAAGGGGGGAGGATATGTTATATCTGAATCCGGAATCTATTGTTCTTATCATATTGGTTTTGTATGTAACGTGTAATTTGTAAAATAAAGTAGTTCCTGTGTAGCCATTTTGGTAGTCACACGTGTTTTCCCTGAACCCAACACTCCCTACCTAACTAAATAATTATTTGTATTTACTTTTACACAGAATATCTAAGTAGACTAGTAATAATGCAGTGTGCTTTGCGGATCTAAGTGATTTTGTTTGCCCTGGTGCATTTCCACCTGATGCGTTTGAACCCTAAGGTATTTCACCACCAGTAATAGTTTAAAACCCGGGTTTATTCACCCCTTTTGTGTAAAAATGCGGTTATGGTAGAGAACTTCATAAGCGTAGCTAATTTTTTCTGTAGGGGGTCCTAGGCCAATTTTAATTAATTTTACTATGTAAATTTAATAAGCTCCAATTTTCCCGAGGAGGGGGTCCAGATCCCCTGACCCCCTCCTTTCTAGATCCCCGCATGAAGATTAGTACATGTATCTAAATAATCTAAATATAAATAATCTGTCCTTTTTCACTAATAAATATAAGCATTATTATCGTTTTTATGTATGCATACAGTGATACACTAGTACTATGATTATAAACAAATCATTGAGATATTATCACATCATACGGAATTATTAATAAATACATTTCTTTTCCCTTTTCCTCAGTAAACAACTTATTATGAGTCTTACTTTTGGAATTGTTTTCAATATAGCAGGATACCTACTCTCTACAATTAAAGGTAGGGATGATAGGGTGCCAATTTGTTCACATTGCCGATTTCTTGTGCAGAGAACAGTAAAACCCTTTATTTGATTGTGCATGAATATTTCAAAATTAATTGTTGTACATATATTTTGTTATAATTCATTCATTGATATATCAACAAGAAAGAATAAAAGCATATGTTTCACAGCCAAGTTAAGTTTCTCTGTAGTTTCCTACCCCCCTACCCCCCACCGTACCAAAATTGACAATAATTACATATAAGTCATACAAATGTTTACTTTTTTTGTAAGTAAATCTCTAAAGATGTAAATAAGCACTGCAAACAAAGATGTGTGTATTTAATATACTACTAAATTACACTTAGCCAGATAAAATGTAATCAGGAAGAAGCTACAAGGGGTGAGTGGTGCAAATTTACCAATTTGTCGCCATACACACAGAACACCAAATAAAGAAACTGTGAGTGGTGTGTGGAATGCATAAAAGATGGCGGCAAATTATCTCAAAAAATCAGTGGAAAAACCCACAAACAGGCTGTTATTTGTTACATATCCTGCAAAAACATTGATAAAAAAAGTTATCGTCCCATAACATAGCCGATTAAGTTAATGTGTACATATGGTCAACGTACATGTAATTCTAATATACAAGAAGGCGGACGTATCAGGCGGGGATCCAGAAAATTAAATTTCAAATGATCGGTTGAATTACATTAAATGCTTTGAAAATTGTTTTAAACTATCGCACGGGTCAAAATGCGTGATAGAAGCTATGTACAGTGTAATTGGAAACTTTCATTTTATATCAATATGTAGTATTACCTATTATAACAAATGAGAGTATAGCACAACTGCCACAAGCAATACATGTCCTTTACCGGCACCACCTCCCTCCCCATAAAAAAAAATGAAACAATTGTCGTTTTATTTGTTAAAATGTGTATGGTTCAAGATTTTTCTAAAGGACATACCCGATTAGAATTGAAAAAAACAGTCGTACGTTTAAAACTAATTTTGTCAAAACTTTTAGATTCATTTGGTTATATTTTGGTCCATTTGGGTAAATATATAATTTATATATAATCAGGCCATAAATTCAAAATATTTTCAAAAATTAATAGCTTTAAATCCAGTGGATGAAAGAAAAGGAAAGCAAGTCGAACTCGATGAGTGCTAATACCTGTGTTGAATGAATTGTACAGTAGGATATGCGCAAAAAAGTCCCGTCTACTCTTTCCTACCCTATAATTATTGGAATATTAAATCCGATTATAAGAGTCAAATTAAAAATCAAGTACGGATATGTACCTGTTTATCAAAAGTAAAACTACTCATAATTTATCTACAGTGCATCGTTATGGAGCTACACAGAAAGTTTTATATTAATTTGCCGAGCCAAATAAAAAAACCCTGGAAAACGAAGAGAAAACAAAGTGGGGACAGAATAACTGACAAATTAATTAGGACTATATAGCCGCCCCCCCCCCCTTGAAATGTATATACTGAAAACAGATTATTGGCGTATAACATCCGCACACAATTTAAAGAAAATTTCATGTTTTTTTTTATCATTTTCGCTAGCTAATGTAAGACATCACAAATACCCCACGGAAAAGGAAATGCTAGGTGATGAGAGAGAGAGAGAGAGAGAGAGAGAGAGAGAGAGAGAGAGAGAGAGTCGGATGTAAATCACAGGTGCGCTAACACAGTTAAAATTAAAGCTTGCTAGTTGGTCTGCCCTATCCTAGCTACCTCCTCTATTTTCTCGTTTTAGAGCCTTAATTATTGTCTATATATGCTTGTAACAAATCAAATCAATTTCAAATTCTAAATCAAACTGAATTTGACACTACAAAACTCTCTCTGTGTCTGTCTGTCTGTCTGTCTGTCTCTCTCTCTCTCTCTCTCTCTCTCTCTCTCTCTCTCTCTTACCCGACTTTCCTGTATTAAGAGGAATGGGTCATACACCAGTTCTATGGGGAAACCTCTTTCCTACACTTTGTTTAAAATAATTATAATATATCATTATTAAACAAAGGTCTATGAATGTAAACACCTCTTGCATATCTTGATTGCTTGCCTTTAACAATGTCTTTTGGGAGTTTTTGTATATGGGGAAATAATTTTTCTCACAGAATAAAGAGGAAATGAAATTCGGAACCCCTCTGAATGTATAGAATACATATATCCTTTCACAACAGTGTTCAGTGTCTTATATAGTTTGATTTCATTTATATTACTGTAATGTTATTTTCATTTATTTTAAAATATATAAATTCCTACAAATATATAGCCGGTATAACAGATACATTGGAGCAAATTATTTTAATTTAGAAAAAACTACGGTCCTCGCAATCCAGGCGTTCATTCTCACTAAGCTTTCCTCATACTGTTCTGGAAATCACTCTCATCCATTTTTTCTCTTTAAATCCTCAAAATTGCTTTAGACTTCTATTACACTATTCTCATTATCCAAGTCCGTTTTCAAACTATCTCGCCGATTTACCCGGTTTATTCCTCATACTGTTTTCTCACTGAATATTCCCCATACTGTTTATATATATTTTCTCACTGAATATTCCCCGTACTGTTTATATATATTCTCTCACTGAATATTCCCCGTATAAACTGCATATTCCCCATACTGTTTATATATATTTTCTCACTGAATATTCCCCGTACTGTTTATGTATTTTTTCTCACTGAATATTCCCCGTACTGTTTTATAATACATTTTCTCACTGAATATTGCCCACAATGTTTTCTCACTGAATATTCCCCATACTGTTTTTATATATTTTCTCACTGAATACTCCCCACAATATTTTCTCACTGAATACTCCCCACAATATTTTCTCACTGAATATTCCCCACAATATTTTCTCACTGAATACTCCCCACAATATTTTCTCACTGACTACTCCCCACAATATTTTCTCACTGAATACTCCCCACAATATTTTCTCACTGAATATTCCCCATACTGATTATATGTTTTCTTACTGAATTTCTTATTTATTACTTCCCATACTGTTGACATGTTTCCTCACTTAATATTCCCTATACTGTTTATTTAGTTATTCTCTCAATGTATATCCCCCCATATACATTCTCCATTCTCACTAAATATTCCCCACATTGTTTATGTATATTTTCTCACCAAGTATTCCCTCTGTTAAATATTTTCTCTCTGAAAATTTCTACTAGTGTTGACGTTTCTGCATACTCTAATTATAAACTTTTATCAATGGCACCTCCCCTCTGTCCATTAACTAAATAATCTTAATACTGTCTCTCTTTCTCCATGACTGGATACTTGCATCTCATGCATTTTCAATTCTCTGTTACAATTTGTCATTCTCTTATCCTCATATTGAACTTCAGGGTTGCATTTTACAAAAGAACTTACGACAAAGTTGTAAATAATTACAGTCTCATAAAATGATCTGTAATGAACAAAATTGTCATAAACCATTTGTTTACAAATATTTTAATTCCCATAATTATGTTTTTCAGCCATAAGAATAAACTATTGATTAGTTTGTGATTAACTAGCACTTATTAATTTGGTTGTAAGTTCTTTTGTTAAACGCAGCTCAGAAATCTTCCAAGTTATAATTGCTCTGTGCAATTAATCTAATAACATGGATAATGGGAATTTTACAACAATTTCAGTCATCTTTTGACTATAAAATAAACTTTACCCTCTCTCATTTTCTTCGCTAGACTGTTCATGTCTTTTGTACTTATCAAATGATGGAACTGAAAATTTGATTTACATTTTTTATTCAAACATACTAATAACACATGTTCAATTGGTGTTTCATGACCAAGTATGCAAGTTAAACTAATGGAAATGTATATGAGGTCAAATTACAGTAAAATATTCCAATAATGATTTGACTCTTTTAGCATAGTGATTTCATTTCTCTTGACTTTTCAATATATTAAACACTTGATAAATAAAATGAATTATGCTCAAAAAAGCAATTATCTGTTCCAGCTACTTGGCTGCCTGTTTTACTGTATGGTTAAAACCAAGCAAAAAGTAAAACCCTTAATATTGCATCAGTTTGACAACCTGCTGATGACTGAAAACATAAGATGATAGTAAAAAAAAAAAAATTGCCTGCTTTACCAGAATTTCAAAATTTGGCCCGAGACACAATTAATTTTTTTGTTCCTTGGCATTTGTCATATTTTGGCCCCTTTTTTTATGTTGTTGCACTAGATTCCAAACATAATACTTCACAGCTTTCCACCCTCTCTCTTCGATTAACTTTCTAACTCTGTCCGACTTCCTTCCCTGTAGCATTACATCACTCTTACTTGGAGGACAACATAGTGTGAAATGTTGATGAAATGATGTTCTTAATGCTTGTTTATCTTCCTCTTTCCATGGCCTTCTGGTACATTTCTTTGCATTACTGCAAACATATTCCGTATCTACAAAAAATATGAGTGAAACGAACTATAATTTTCTGATTTAGGATATCATTTGAAATATAAGTTTTCTTCAAGGCATTTCTAGGAATTTACCTTTCTCGCTTTGCTTTTGTTCCTTCTGCTTTTGTTTACTGTCCTTTATTTTTGGGGGGGTCCTCTCCTGACACTCCTTAAAAAACCAAGAAATATCTGCTGAGACTGTGGCTTTACAGGTGTATACAGTACTTACAATGAGGAAAGATGCATCTATATATTGTCTACTTATGTAACATAGACCAAAACTATACAAGGAATGACATTTTAAAAAAAATATAATATAAATTTTTGTTTCCATAACCATGGCAACATCATTTGTCAAAAACCCAATATGATTACATATTTTGAACAATCTACTTATGTATCTAATCTTAATGATATCTGAGAAAAACTGTAAGAGGGTTACTGGCATTTTGAAATTTTAACAAAAATCTTTTGTAACCATGACAACACTGTTGAAATAAAAAAAACCCAGGTAATGTGCTTGTACCATCAACTACCAAGCAATACTAAAATCAGGTCTGTAGCATGGATTTCAAATCATTCTGGCAATACTTATCAACAATATTCAACTTCCTCTGAAAAACTGTAAAAAATTTCTTAAAATGTCAGGAAATATTTTTTGTACCATTACTGAAAAACACTAAAAAATCAAGTTTCTTTTTTTTTTAATTGTAAAAACTGAGTAAATAGTGTTTTGGATATTTTTTAAAGATATATATACTCAATTATAATTTCAACTGCAATTGTAACAAGACTTGCCATTACACAAGGAACAATAATGCATATGATTTAGGGTGGGGATCTCAGTAATTTTCATGATATATTGATCATTTGATATCTTGGGGTTATTATAACCCAGAGAGGCCTTGATCTGCATTTTACAAGATGTGTTTTGACATCCTGATGGTAACAGTTGAACATATTATACTGATGGCATGAAAAAAAGTTACGGTATTTTAAATAAAATTGTACAAACCTCTGATGAAGAACAGTCTTGCTCATCACAATCCTCCTCTTCAGACTTATCTAACTGTATTTCTGAAATACAAATTGCCTATTTTGAACATTTGTCATGACAAATATAAAAATAATACTTCTTGTCAATTTTATGCTTCACTCTTAAAACCATGTGGGGATTTCAGAGCAATACGAAATCAAATTTTGTATACCTTCCAATGTGATATCATCCAGAGTTTTTCCAGCATATCTATGGATAATTCCACAATCTGCAGCAATCAACAATTTGCTGACCTTTGCGAGCTCAAGAGTTTGTTCTTGGAGTCTGTAGTACTTCCTATGTACGGAAAGGGTGTGCCCCATATGGTTTGCCAGCCATTCTAGCTCGTTCTTGGAATCCAGATCAACTATCTTAAATAAAAATAACATTAAGGGTTCATCTGGTAGGCTTACACACTAAAGGTACTATGAACACAGAGTTCACACAACACACAATGCCATCTTCTCCTGTATAATGGTAAAGTTTATAAATTTTTATTTTTTTGGAAATGGTAAACTACAAGTATTTGTCCAGTCAGAAAATAAAATTAGGTTACAAAGTAATTTATAAACATTGTGAAATTTTTTATAATTTTATTCAGCGATATAAGATCAAGGAGTTGCAGATAAGAAATGGGTACCATCAACATTATTGAAAAAATGGCAGACCCTGCATTTATGTTTTACTATTGAAAACACCAAATAGTTTTCCTATCCAAACATAAAACAGGAGGGTACAAATGGCACTTTTTAAAAGAGCTTCTGTTAAATGTTTCAGTGATACAGGAAGAATTTTGTAGTAATAGCTGACTTCCCTCATGTGTTACTGACAGACATCCCCATCTCTATACACCCCTACTTTTTAAGCAGATAGTATCAAAATACCAGAAAACTGAACCATATGATAATGCCATAAGTATATACACATTCAGTCAGAATGGTCACATAAGAGGCACATGGGCCACAAAACTCATCTGAACAAGCATTCTGAGAGTATTGCATAAGCAATACACGTCCCCTACCGGTTTGTAGAAATTTGTGAAAACAATGCACTGCTATGCAGAATATCATTTCTTACCGTCTCAACAGACAAACCCGATAACGAACCCGATTGTAATAATACAAAAACCCTGTCGATTAAATTTACAACACAATGCTTGATACTATTTAACAGAACAATAAAAGGAATGGTCCAAGTAATGCACGATATTATTACTGACAACATACTTTCCTCGTTAATTTGATACACACCGAGCCCGATAACGAACCCGAACATTAAAAAAATGGAATATAAAAAATTAATTTTCTTGAAAATATGTCAACCAGACGCTACAAAAGTGTAAACTTGATCTGTAGTTTGATATTTTGAAGCTGCTCAGCAAGTTTCATATCATTCGTCCAACGCATAAAGAAAAAAAAAACAGTGGAAAACTGAAGTGGGACAGACAGACGGACGGACAGACAGACAGACGGACTGACGGACGCAGAGGAAAGCTATAGTCCCCTCCGGTGAAACCGGTAGGGGACTAATAAACTTAGTCCTGCTGTCCTTTAATTCTGCAAGCAGACTACAGTATTTTGAGTAATTATGCAAAAAAAAAGTTCTCACGAGCAAGAGGCGATTTACATGTGTACCTGTGAAACTGTTGCGATGTATTTTCTCATATTAGTTGTAGTAATAAGTTCAGGATTCTTTAAATCCACTCTGTTTGTTATCCATTTGAGGGAATCCCAACATTTCAAGTGCCCAGACTTGGAAGATGGTGCAGCAAACAGGAAAGGGTTTTGAAGAGGAACTCCAATGGCATTCCTTTTGCTGTTAAGCAAGTCTAATGCATTCCACATGTCTTTAGTTAGCAAAACAGGGACTTTTCTGTTCTTCTTTCCAACTATTTCTACAAGCTGTAGCCTGAAATCCATCCAAAAACAAAACAAATGAAAATACAATAGGCGTTAAATGTTACATTATGTTGTAGAAATGTTTGTCCAATGATTGTTGTCAAAAATAAGCCAAAACTGTTTTAAAATATTGAGACACCCAATAATCATATTTACCTGTCCATCAGTTTCTTTTCAATTGGTGATAAAGTGGATATTATTTCCAGATTTTCAGCATCCTTCCATTCTCCAGTTTTTCTGTTTACGTAAGCCGATAGTTTCATCTGACTGGTCTCTCCCCCTCGGCGCTTGTTAAATATCGTAATTCTACATAAAACAACCACTGCCAAGTTTCTCCAGTTGACAGCATTTATGTCTTTCAACAGTAATTCACTCAGCCTGACAATTTCATGAAGAAGGAAGTCTTTCAGTTTTACTATGTCACAAGTTAATGGCAATATGTCTGATTCATTGTACTTCCTCTCAGCAATTGTTTGTCTGGCATGGCTACTTATTTTGTCAGCCCATTCAGTGTCATGCAATAAAATGAAGTTTTCTACATCTTTTCGTCTCTCGTCATCCCCATCATCCATTCTAAAATAACAAAAGAGAAAGACAAAAATAAATTTAAAAAATCACATGTTTAAGGTTTCCATAGCAACCTTTATTTATCCCCCTTACCTATTTTCATGATTACTTATTAAGAGCGTCAAGTGAACATCTTTAGAGCACAAATTCAGTGCTGTACTGCATTAAGTGACAATTTTCACACCACGTTACATAAAATGTTTGAGAGAGGTAACTTTTGAAGTTAAATCTAGTTTTGTCTTATAAAAAAAAAATCCAACCTTATTAATACCTATCATATTTTAGGGAAACTGGAAACCTTGAACACACTTTTTTTTGGGGGGGGGGGTGTTTGTAACATTAAAACATTACTCATTCAAAGATCTTTATAGAATGCAGTTTCCTGAATCCTGAAAGGCACCTTTTCTTTGTATTGAAATCTATGACAATTAACAGACAAACAGTTTAATACAAATCCATCAACCATTTAATCTTCCTACAACAAAAGGTTCAAAGAGTAATGCTTGACATTTAACATATGGCATGACCAAGGCATGGTGCATTTGCTGACAAAAAAAAATCTATAATGTAGATATTGAATGTTAAATTCCTTATCTCTTCAAGTTAACTGAGATTTCTTGAAAAACAATCCACTGGTTATGAAGAATGACTATGCTTTCTATTTACATCTTTTTATATAGCTCATAGTCACCTTCAGATTCTAAATACTAAAATTTAAAAATATTATCAAAACAATATTTCCTCTGATGAGTGATAAAAACATACTTACAGAGATTCATCTGAATGTACATAAACACTCTCCCCAGACCCTCCTAAAATACCAGGCCACAACATTGCTTTGGGTACTTCAGGCAAACCTTTGGCCCAAACAGCTTGCTTTTCTTCAGGCATTTCTGTAAAATTTATTTACATGTAAAGGGCGAGACTAAAACCCATTATATTGAAACATGATTTCTAATCATAAGACTGATTTTAAGTATTTACTGCACATGACAGGACTAGAAAAAGTGAAAGCAAAAGTGAAACTAATTGGTATACACTTGATGATAATGCGATCGATGAGGGTTAGACATGAGGAGTTCCAAATAATGAAAAAGTGGAGGGGGATTTTTTTTTCTGGATAGGCGCTGCATTACCAACTTTTTATTTGAATAAAATTGCAATGAAATTTGCAATGCGGCTCCCTCGAAACAGATGCGCGCAGGCCTGAGAACCAGAATTTTAATTTTACCTGCATGACCTTACTCTAATATATGACTTTGGTGGAGATTCAGCTCAACTAGATATTTGGACTGATCTTGAAACACATGTCTGGAAATTTCCAATATCACTTGCTGAGGCTAAAAACTGGACATACCTATGTCTTATGAACTTCTTTCTGTATATACTTTTTCTCACTGAATATTCTCCATCCATTTTATATATATATTTTCTCACTGAATATTCCCCATACTGTTTACATACTTTCCGACTGAATATTCCCCATATGGTTTGTGTATTTTCTCACTGAATATTCCCCATACTTTCTTATATATTTTCTCACTGAGTATTCCCCATATTGTTAATATACTTTCTCACTAAATATTCCCCATATTGTTTATTTCTTTTCTCATGGAATATTCCCCATACTGTTTACATACTTTCTGACTGAATATTCCCCATACTGTTTTTATATATTTTCTCTCTGAACATTCCCCATATTGTTTTTATATATTTTCTCACTGAATATTCCCCATACTGTTTTTATATATTTTCTCTCTGAACATTCCCCATATTGTTTTTATATATTTTCTCACTGAACATTCCCCATATTGTTTTTATATATTTTCTCACTGAATATTCCCCATACTGTTTTTATATAATTATGTTCTCACTGAATATTCCCCATACTGTTTTTATATATTTTCTCACTGAATATTCCCCATACTGTTTTTATATATTTTCTCTCTGAACATTCCCCATATTGTTTTTATATATTTTCTCACTGAACATTCCCCATATTGTTTTTATATATTTTCTCACTGAATATTCCCCATACTGTTTTTATATATTTTCTCACTGAATATTCCCCATACTGTTTTTATATATTTTCTCACTGAATATTCCCCATACTGTTTATTTTCTCACTGAATATTCCCCATACTGTTTATATATTTTCTCACTGAATATTCCCCATACTGTTTTTATATATTTTCTCACTAAGCAGTGCTCCAAGTTGCCACTAAAATGGTCAAATTTGCGACTGAGAAAATTCTTGCCTGTAGTCGTTCCTTTCAAACTTTAAATTAGTAGTATGTAAAAGCGTCACTATATGTAATAATATGAATATTCCACATACTTTTTATATTATATTCTCTCTCTCTGAAAATTCCCCATACTGTTCATATATATTTATTCTCTCATTGAACAGAAATATATTTAACGTCATCATCATTTAACAAAGTTAGATATAAAACTGAATATTCCCCATACTGATCATAAATTTTCTCACTGAATAACCCCCCCCCCCCAAATTGTTCATACATTTTCTAAATTAGCACCCAAAGTTTGGGGTGAATTTCCAGAAGTGAATTGTGAATTAAAGCAATATGAGCTGTATTTTTTAGAATTTTAATTTGCTGCAAAAACGTGCTAATATGATAAGTCTGCATATAACTTAAACTTTTATGATAAATAAGATTTGAAGAAAAAAATCATTAATTTTTGTCAAAGGAAATATTTCTCTTCTAAGGAATATATAGAAAATCAATTTTTGTACAGGACGACAATAATTCATTTTTGCTCCAAATAAGGCTTCTTAACAACCTTTTCCACAAAAATATGGCTAACAAAAATTTAAAAACCATGATATTTTTGTCATGTTAGTAGAAAAAACATTTTAGTAAAAAAAAAAAAATCATCATGAAAAATGCAACTCATATTGCTTTAAGGCTGCCCAGAGATTTGTTGAAGGTGTCAGTCCAAATATCAAGCAAATTTTCGCTGAGATTTCATCTTTAAAAATTACAGTCGACTCTTAACCAAACCGACTCGTACCCGGACAGACTTGTAATCAAATAATCTGAGTAAACAAGAGGCCCAGGGGCCACATCGCTCACCTGAGCAACAATTGCCTTAATTCTGATCAAATTAGCATTACAGTATCAAAATATCTTGACAACTGAGTACAGTAGATCTTGCTAAAAAAAAATGAAAATCTGCCATTTTTTATCCACCTCTAATTTTTTGGTAAAAACCAAGCCCCTTTTGTTGTTGTACCTGTAAGAAGATTTTTCTCGATTCCTATAACCCCCCCCCCCCCCTCCCCATTTCGTGGCCCCACTATTCTCTAGGGAATCATGGTTTCATCAAACTTAAATTTACCTTTAATCTCATAACCTGTGCTTTCACACTAAGTACTGAGTATTGAACCGAAAACTTTCCCAGAATATTTTTAAAGATTGTGAAACTTGATCCCCCAATTGTGGCCTCACCCTACCCCCGGGGACCATGATTTACACAAACTTGAATCAACACTACATGAGGATGCTTCCACTCAAATTTGAGCTTTTCTGGCCTGATAGTTTTTGAGAAGAAGATTTTTAAAGATTTTCTCTATATATTCCTATGTAAAACTTGATCCCCCAATTGTGGCCCCACCCTACCCCCGGGGACCATGATTTGAACAAACTTAAATCTACACTTCCTGAGGATGCTTCCATTTTAATTTGAGTCTTTCTGGCCTGATAGTTTTTGAGAAGAAGATTTTTAAAGATTTTCTCTATATATTCCTATGTAAAACTTGATCCCCCAATTGTGGCCCCACCCTACCCCCGGGGACCATGATTTGAACAAACTTGAATCTACACTACATGAGGATGCTTCCACTCAAATATGAGCTTTTCTGGCCTGATAGTTTTTGAGAAGAAGATTTTTAAAGATTTTCTCTATATATTCCTATGTAAACCTTGATCCCCCAATTGTGGCCCCACCCTACCCCCGGGGACCATGATTTGAACAAACTTGAATCTACACTACATGAGGATGCTCCCATTTTAATTTGAGTCTTTCTGGCCTGATAGTTTTTGAGAAGAAGATTTTTAAAGATTTTCCCTATATATTCCTATGTAAAACTTGATCCCCCAATTGTGGCCCCACCCTACCCCCGGGGACCATGATTTCTACACTACATGAGGATGCTTCCACTCAAATATGAGCTTTTCTGGCCTGATAGTTTTTGAGAAGAAGATTTTTAAAGATTTTCTCTATATATTCCTATGTAAAACTTGATCCCCCAATTGTGGCCCCACCCTACCCCCGGGGACCATGATTTGAACAAACTTGAATCTACACTACCTGAGGATGCTCCCATTTTAATTTGAGTCTTTCTGGCCTGATAGTTTTTGAGAAGAAGATTTTTAAAGATTTTCTCTATATATTCCTATGTAAAACTTGATCCCCCAATTGTGGCCCCACCCTACCCCCGGGGACCATGATTTGAACAAACTTGAATCTACACTACATGAGGATGCTTCCACTCAAATATGAGCTTTTCTGGCCTGATAGTTTTTGAGAAGAAGATTTTTAAAGATTTTCTCTATATATTCCTATGTAAAACTTGATCCCCCAATTGTGGCCCCACCCTACCCCCGGGGACCATGATTTGAACAAACTTGAATCTACACTACATGAGGATGCTCCCATTTTAATTTGAGTCTTTCTGGCCTGATAGTTTTTGAGAAGAAGATTTTTAAAGATTTTCTCTATATATTCCTATGTAAAACTTGATCCCCCAATTGTGGCCTCACCCTACCCCCGGGGACCATGATTTGAACAAACTTAAATCTACACTTCCTGAGGATGCTTCCATTTTAATTTGAGCTTTTCTGGCCGAATAGTTTTTGAGAAGAAGATTTTTAAAGATTTTCTCTATATATTCCTATGTAAAACTTGATCCCCCAATTGTGGCCCCACCCTACCCCCGGGGACCATGGTTTGAACAAACTTGAATCTACACTACCTGAGGATGCCTCCACACAAGTTTAAGCTTTACCGGCCTAATAATTTTTTAGAAGATTTTTGAAAAATACCAACAAATTTTCAAAAATTCTCAATTATCTCCCCTTTAAAAAGGGTGTGGCCCTTCATTTGAACAAACTTGAATCCCCTTCACCTAGTGGTGCTTTGTGCCAAATTTGGTTGAAATCTGCCCAATGGTTCTTGAGAAGAAGATGAAAATGTGAAAAGTTTACAACAATGACGACGACGGCGACAACGACAACAGACAACGGACAAATTGTGATCAGAAAAGCTCACTTGAGCCTTTGGCTCAGGTGAGCTAAAAAGACTTGAATTATAATATTATGCATGCCTTCAGAGAGAGAGAAGAGTTGATATATTTGACAATAAAATTAAGATTGCATGTACAATGTAAACAGAGATTTTCAATCAAATATTGATATAAAAACCTTGATCTTTGGCAAACTTATAGGAGATGACATCATATTATCAAAAATATACATTCATTTAACTCATAATTTCTCAATTATTGTAATTATGTCAAAATTTAAACTCAACAGCTTATCTTTAAATTTACAATTTAAGTATCATTGTTTACCATCGAACAAATGGATTATGAGTCTGTTTGGGCATGAGTCGGTTTTGGTAACGTTACGACTTCACTTGATTCCGTTTTGAATTAAAAACTAGCTATACACATGTAAACAGATACATATCTAATTTAGGCAATTGAAGAATACATGCTGAAAGCTTGTTGAGATATTATTTTCAAAACATACCTGATGAATATTGTTCCCATGAATTTAAATGCAAAACACATATTTCCCAATGGCAATGTCATTAATTTCGCAAAAAAAACTTCAAGCAGTAAATTCAGTAGTATCAAAAAATGCTATAAAGTTCACGCCATTAATAAACAACTCAAGAACATCTAAATCAAAATCCGAACAAAAACAGCACGCTCTAGAGTAGTCAAAATCGTCATAAAATGCCAGGAAAGCAGAAGGAAGTTCCATCTCGTCTCACGTCAACTTTCCTGCCAATTTCTTTGTCCCATAATGCAACATCCAGCGACCCACAATTTCCCCACACTGTACCCGAGTTACACTCTCTATTTTCTAGATTTTTCCCCATATTCCACTACTGACATACAAAATGTGAATTCTCGAAATGTACTACTTTAAATAGAATCCGCTTAATACAGTATCGATATATATAATGAATATTTGTTACGATGACATTCCATGTTCACGTAAAACCAGAGCTGACGATATTTCCTTACAGTAGTCAGTTCAATGATATCTTCGGCCTTTGAACACGTTTTTATTTGTAAACTTCACTAATATACATGCTATATTGTCCTTTTCAAGTCTTTAATTATCTATTTCGCATATGAATATATATTTATAATATAAATGTAGCATGCCACTTACCTAATTTGCACGAAATCCCTTGTTCATTCTCCATTGTACATTTTCCCGCGAATGAGGACTTCCGAACATCAAAATTCAGTTACGGTAGTGTGAGAATGTCATATGATCACTGTGGGGTATTTTGATTGGACTAATCTACGCACGTCACCAACGCTGCGCAGGTTGATTTGCTGATCACTGCAAGGCTTCATAATAAGAGAGGGGCCAGCGACGGGGAAATTTCTTTAGTTCGCTGTTGAAAAGTTGTCAAAAATGTCGAATGTTGTTGTGGGGAACTTATTAATTCCCCACAATTTCCAACTTTCCCCATAGTGTTGGTCTGAAGACAAATTGATTACCCCATAATGTAGGAAACTCGGGAGCTCTCTCTCTCTCTCTCTCTCTCTCTCTCTCTCTCTCTCTCATATCGACAATGGCATTGCCATACCCTACAATACACTATTCTTATCTGGATTTTTGTCTTTGAGGTTGTAAATCATTATATCTTCTATGGTTTAAAACTTTATCATAACCTATATTTTGACATGTCGATTATTTTTTGAGTTTCGTTTCATAGCTAAAACATTTAGATTAAACAGATCTTTCTTCGCGAGCCGATTTTTACACAGTTGGGGCGAATACACTTCGGGTTAAAATTGTTCGGGGGAAATACATACAGGGCAAACAAAACCACTTAGACTGGCAAAGCCAACAGTGTTATTTCTAATTTAATTGTTTATTCTGTGTGGGGTTAATTAATCAATGTTAATTTAACCATTTTATAACCACTATATAAGAGCTATAAAGACATTTATTTGTAGGAAAGAGCATGTACGAATGATCTTTATTTAGAACAGTTTGATGTTGCTAGGATACAGGTTTCAGATCCATGATTTGATTGGTTAATTTAGATATTGAATCTCGAATTTCGAATCTCGAATCTCGTATTTCGAATCTCGTATTTCGAATCTCGAATCTCGAATGATCCTTCTCGGCTTTCGTAGGATTGGGCACAAGTTCCATAACTTAGACCACCCTCTTCCAATACAAAGATATAATACAATATATGTGGGCACAACATAAATAAAGGTCAGTGGATAGAATGGACGTATACATATATGCAATTGACATGTATATAATCAACAGCGGTGTACTAGTAGTTATAAGATCAGTTAAATCTTTCAGTATTTTTTATAAAATTATAAACTAATGTAAATAAATGCTTGTTTTCATTGTCACTTATTGAACTGTCACCCAAAAGTAAAACATGAGTATTGACAATGTTAAGATTTACAATTTGAAAAACGTCATTAAATAGAACATTTCTAGCATTTTTATATTTATTACATGTGAACAAATAATGGTACGTATCTTCTATCTTACCACACGAACAGAGTGGACTGTTGATAATATTACATCGAAATAATAATACATTATTTAGTGCACAATTGCGACGAAGTTTAGTGTGAATAATATTCAACTCTATCCCCACATGTAAAAAAAATTAGGTCTCGTTCTACATGTAAGTACATTTTCATTTTTGACAGAAACATGTATTTTTTCCTTAAAAATGCGAACAGGGTCGCTTCCACAGACATCCGTTGAAAGCGCATTTAGAAGAAGAAGTTTAGAAGAAGAAGTATTTTCTTTTCTCTATTCACTTTTCGAATAAGGAATAAACTGTGCTTATAAACGTAAATTAGCTGTGTCTGTTAAGGAGTTTCAGCAAGTGACTGTTCCTTTCGATTTAAAAAGGAAGTTTATGTGGCTATTGAATATATTACGCTTATTCGCTACTAACGGTTATTTGAATAGTGAACAGACCACCGAATACTATTCATCATGTATTTAAATACGTAATTGCGAAAAGCGAAAATGACTCCAACTTTTGAATACCATTACAATGGGGTCATGTTTTCAAAAATCGTGGAGAGACACTGACAGAAATATGTAACTGGTAAAGAAATTATTGTACTCATACACCCGTAAATGTATGAGATAAAATAAAGTTAAATTTTTGGTGGGTGTTAAGAAATTAACCGTCTATATGTAGAGAAAAGCTTTTGAAAAATTCGGTGTTTTACGACAACACAAGCTTAATGTAATGTGATTTAAGCAGTTTAAAGGTCGAGGCATGTTAATAGCCATCATTTTCAACCCTTTCCTTAATTATACCAACTATTGGACAATGCTTTAAAAATTGTTCAAGAAATAAAATAATTTTTGAGAGAAGTTATTACTTTTTGATTATTTACCAATGAATATTATCCACTGTTCACAAAGTAATGATGTGTCATTTGAAAATTGGAATATTGTACATGCACGAGCTTAGTTTTAATTTATAACAACATATATTTCTTTCATAATCTTACATAATACCGTAGTCATACACTTTAGTTTCTGTTAAAATACTCACCAATGATATTGCCCTTAGATATTTCTTTTATCTTCATATACTTTTGGCACATGTTTTAGGCATATTTTAATAAATTTTCCCATTTTTAAATTTGACATACTGTCCTTTCTGATATATTTCATTTTATCAAATAAAATATACAACATGACAAGTAGTCATGTTGTATATTTTATTTGAAAAAAATGAAATATATCAGAAAGGACAATACGAAAAAGAGAAAAAAAAAGAGAAATATTTAAACTTCCTGCTGGCAGTGTCATGATAGTTCGTATTTCTCTATCCTCTAGTATATTTTAATATTTTGAATATGTAGAGGGCGGTTGCTCTATAATTATCCCACTCTCAGATTCAATATATTCAGCATGACACATATCTCATGTTTAATAACTATATGAATTAAATCTGGTTGTTAAGAGCTTTTTGATAAGATAAAAAAATGCGATAGTGTTACATGTATGTTACAGAGCCCATATTGTGTATAACTTATAATACAGGATAAATTGATACTAAAAATGTTTAAAACATGAGGATGATGAATCAAAATAAGAAAAGAGGTCGTGATGGGGTAGTATTTGCATTTAATGAGTGTTTCTAAGCTGAGCGTGTGTGTTATCATCTAGTTGGGTGACTTATAATCATAATTGTTTATTAAATAATCAACTCATTTTTTGAGTGAATCTGATTGCAGAAACGTCAATTTTTTGTTTTGTTTTGTTTTTTTTTAGGAACGTCATGTTTTATATTGTGTCACAATGTGTCCGCATGTACAATCACGATTTGCTAAGACTTATTAAATACATGGTTACCCTTTTGAAATATAAGCTTTATTTGAGGCAAAGGTAAGAAAACGTGAAACAAGGCGACAGTAACATGCATTTTGTTTGTCCTGCAAGATGTAAGAGTAAGCAATTTTTAAAGTGCTTTTGAAACCTTTTTTTTGTATTTTGGACTGTCTTATTGGTCTTAATTTGTTGCGCCGAACCCGCAGCACCATCTTTACATAAAAAGCACCATCTTTATATAAATAAAAACCATCTTCACATAAAAAGCACCATCATATTAAAAAGCACCATTTTCATATAATAAAACACCATCTGCATATGATAAAGCACCATCTTCATATAATAAAGCACAATTTTCACTTAAAAAATCACCATATTCATATAATAAAGCACCATCTTCACATGAAATAGCCACATAAGGCAGCTGTTGCGTTCCATAATTACATGTTTAAATTATGGAAATGAAGAGTAACTCCAAAAATATGGAATCCATTTAGTGAAATGAAGAGGCTTCTTAAACTTGTAAATTGAAATTCAGTCGATGTGTTCTGCACAACTTGTGGATTCATCTTGGGCATAGAGCTTGACATTGCATGATGAAAAGGAGGATTGCTGCTGCTCAGAATTTGTGAGTATTGTCTTTGCTGATCTTCTGTTAATGAGCTATAATAATTCAAAATCGACTGTACATCTTTATGCCCGCTTAATATTTGTACAACGTTTATTTTTATTACGGAGTTTCTGAACAAGGTGTTTTTTTAACCTTTGGTTTGTAAGTTTTTGCCTGTGAAATTAGCTTTTGTAGCCAATTTTCTCTTTTTTCTCCAACTTTTTGTTTCAAAAACTTAATCGCTGCGGGAGTCATGTAAAATAATGGTTCCTTTTGAGAGGTAGAATAGCCTAGAGGTCGTTTGGCTGCGTATAGTTTGTAAAGATCAATCGGATCTCTTGCATCCTTAGTCGAAAACATTTTTGGTTTGATTTGGCGGATGTCGACAATATTTCCCCTGTTTTTGTTTTCTTATATCATATTCAATAAATTCTGTGCCGTTAACTGATTTTTTTATTTGATGTCCCCCATAATAAATTGTGATGTTCTTCAGCTCCTCTTTAGCCAAAATGATTGCTATTGTTCAACCAGAAGTGTACAAAATGTTCAGGAGTTTCACTTCCAAGGATTTTCATTTCGTACAAAATGGTTATTTCTTCGTCTGTTATAGCGTCCGCTTTGCTTGGCCTATAGCATTTCCTTTTTTTCAATTCTGTTTTGTTTTGCATCGCAATTTTAACAGAAAGAAATGTAATGTGTAAATGAGTCCAGTCGCTTCTTTGCTTGTCAATGCAAAATTAAAAGGCATACAATTTTTCTCAATCACTAATTAGATTTATATTTAATATCAAATGTCCCTACTTTGGGTAAATCAAAAGTGAATCAAGAATAACAAATGATTGGCAATGAAGGAGGAAAACCTAACTTCTGCTTAACTATTAGTTAGACAAGTTCCAAGGACAGGTCGGCTCTATTCGGGCCCCTAACCCTAGCACTTGCTATCTTCCCTGACAAACTGTCAGTAATGTGTTTTACAAACAACTCTAATATACAATACCACACAATAGAACAGCTTCGGCTCTATTCGGGCCACTGATCTAATTGTGTGGGTCCAGAAGTTTAATATAGTGTTTCTGTTACCTTCTCCTTCCACTGCTCAAACAGGAATGACACCGACTCTCAGCTTCTCTCACTTATATACACATGGGAGAGTCCACTGGAAAGGGATGTCGGGTTATTCCATTATTAACATTGATTTATAATAGGACAAAATTCTTTACATTACCCACGCCTCTGGGTTCATTCGTCCCGAATGACAAAACATTTAAAACTTTTTTTTTTTCTTTTCTTTTTATTCAATGTGATCCACAAAAAAATGCAAACTTTAAAACAGCTTAATAGTGGTTAACAAGTACAATGCTCATAACACTATCTGTGTTGAAGATGACAATATAAAATTTAAAACAAGATCAATTGCTCTGTCGTGGTTTCTTTAATGTCAACCTTGCCCTCTCTGTACTTCCTGACAGTTTTTACTGAAATTTCTCTTCTAAACTCTGTTTGTGTACTAACGTCAATCTTCGCTTTCTTCGTTTGACAATCATCTACGTTGGGTTTTCTGACATCATCTGCTGATGTACGTTTCCCTGGAAGAGAAGGGGTCGTTTTCTTGCGGAAAACACGGCCCACCATGAGATCCGATATCTCTTTATTGACTGTTTCTTTAATCTTATTTCCAACACTGGCACAAGTTGTACTACTGGACGTAGTTTCCGTTGAAAGTAGATCACCTGGGTCTTGTGACAACCATTCTTCATCTTCTGATTCGTCCTCACTTGACACAATATTATTGGCATTTTCAGTGTACTTCGCCTTTTCCGGGACTTCGTCTGTTTCAACCGGCTTCTGGCCCAATGCAATAGGACTTTCTGTCAATCCAGTGTGCGCTCTCTTCATATGTCTTCTGACATTACACTCTTTCTGAGACGTAAAATCGCAAAAATCACATGAATGCTCCTTCATTGCACACTCTACCACATGGGTGGAAAACTCAACATCACCATGGAAAACACTGGAACACATTGGACATTTCCTCGTCCCGCTTCTCTTTGTCATCTTTGTCTTCGCCATGCCTTTAAATCTAAAACGACAAAGAAAGAACATTAGGTACTAGTATTTAGTATGGCATATAGTATATAATCTAATAATCAGTCTCATAATCTTTTAACCATACAGGGGGTCTTCTACTACGAAACTGTCTTGCAGGCAGTTCTTTTTCTTTACAAGATTGTTGCTCAGTTTCATATTTCTGCTGTTCACTGACAACAACACTCTCGTTTTTGTAATTTGTATTTTCTATTTGAGCCTTTGTATTGTCGCTACATGTTTGATCTTGGAATGTTTCCTCTTTCTGCTCTTCAACACAGTCAGCCGTTTCACCAACTAACGTTTGGGGTCGTTTCAGTCTAATTCTATCAACATGTATGACTTGATTTGACTCACGTTGACCACAATTCACTTTGTATGTAACATCTGACATTTTCTTTATGATTTTATATGGTCCACGCCAATAGCTGGTAAACTTGGGCGACTGACCTGACTTCGTTCTTGGAAAATACACATACACCTCATCATTTTCCTTGAACTGTCCCCAGTTTAATTTCTTGTCATGGTAATGTTTTTGGCGAACCATAGCTTGCTCTGTATTTGCTCGGACAGTTTTATGTGCATTTTCAAGTCTATCTTGCAATTGCCAAACCCATTCATTTTGAGGAACTGGTTTAATAGCGGAAGGTACATCATACATGATATCCAAGGGAGTGCAAACCTCTCTTCCAAGCATCAATGAATTTGGCGAAAACCCAGTTGTTTCATGGATGGTTGACCTATATGCCATCATGACATACGGTAAATGTTCATCCCAATCTGTATGGTTTTCATTTACAAAATTGCTAAGCATAGTTGTTAGTGTTCGATTGAAACGTTCCACCATACCATCCGATTGGGGGTGGTATGGTGTTGTATGTGTCTTTCTGATGCCCAACAAAGAACACATTTCTGAGAACAACTTGCTTTCGAACTGTCGACCTTGGTCCGAATGGATAACTGCTGGTGTGCCAATTCGACAGATCACTTCTTCCACAATGACTCTAGCTATTGTGATGGATTCCATATTTGGGATTGCAAAGCTTTCTGTCCACTTTGTATAATAGTCTGCAACTACCAAGATGTATTTGTTACCTTTCTTTGTTAAAGGTAACTCACCCAAAATGTCTGTCGCTATCCTTTCCAAAGGATAACCAGAATGTACTACTTTCATGGGTGCACATTTGGTAACATTGTCAGTCTTCCTTTTAGAACATAATTCGCAACCCGCTATATACTGACGCACATCTCGCTGTAAACCTGGCCAGTAGTACCTACTGCGAATCTTAGACAATGTTTTCTTAATACCGAGATGTCCTGCTGTTTTCTCGTCATGATATTGGGTAAGAACTGTACGTCGCTCGGAGAATGGAACTATATACTGATAGAGAGTCTGATTAGACGATATGTCTTCCCATTTACGACAAACAAGATTATCTTTGATGCACAATCTGTCAAACTGAGAAACCAGTGACTTCAGATAATGGTTTTCTGGCGATACTTTCTTAACACCTGGAAATGAACCTCCCTCTACCCATGCACGCAACTTCTGGAGATCATTGTCATTTTTCTGAGCCAACAACAATGACTGACCTTGCCCAATTTGGTTACAGTTTAGATTTTCACCTTCCCAATCACTGTGGTATCCGCACTGTTTACAAGGTAGTCTGCTCATGGCATCAGCATTTGTATGTAGCCTTCCAGGGCGATGTTCTATTCTGAAGATGTATGTTGACAGTACATCGATCCAGCGTGCAAACTGTCCTTCTGGGTTTTTGAATTGCATCAACCACCTGAGGGAACTATGGTCTGTTCTGACCAGGAATTTTCTGCCATACAAGTAGTGCCTAAAATACTTGACAAAGTATGTCACTGCTAAAAGTTCCTTTCTAGTTACGCAGTATCGTCGTTCAGATTTTGACAAGCATCGACTGGCGTAAGCACAAACTCTCTCCTTACCATCGATTACTTGAGAGAGAACAGCACCTATGGCTTTGTCGCTAGCATCAGTATCTAAGATGAAATCCCTTTCAAAATCAGGATGTGCAAGTATTGGTTCAGATGTTAGGAATTGTTTCAATTTGTCAAATGCAGTTTGACATTCCTCTGTCCACTTGAACGATTTGTCGTTTGTTGTCAAATCATGCAATGGTTTTGCAATGGTAGCAAAATCCTTCACAAATTTCCTGTAATAACTACAGAGACCAATAAATGACCTTACTTCTGTAACATTAGTAGGGACCTTCCAACCCTGAATTGCTTTGGTCTTGTCTGGACTTGTAGATATTCCATCTGAAGATACTATATGACCCAAAAATTCAACTTGTCTTGCAAAAAGAGTACACTTTTTCGGTTTCAGCTTCAATCCTGCACATTCTAACCGATTAAAAACTAGGGACAAATTCTTTACCATATCCCCAAAGTTCTTTCCAAAGACTATTATGTCATCTAGATAGATAAGACACATTTCAAATTGCAGTCCACGCAGAACTGTTTCCATCAACCGTTCAAAGGTTGCCGGAGCATTGCACAGGCCGAATGGCATTACAGAAAATTCAAACAAGCCTCGTCTAGTTGTGAATGCTGTTTTCTGTTTGTCTTGAGTGTCGACAGCAACCTGCCAATATCCTGAACACAGATCTAGAGTGGAAAACCATGTAGCACCCCTAAGCTGATCAAGAGAATCGTCTATCCTTGGCAAAGGATAGGCATCGTGTTTTGTAACATTGTTCAGCTTTCTGTAGTCTATACAAAATCTGGTGGTACCGTCCTTCTTTTTAACCAAAACTATATTTGATGCCCACGGACTACTAGATGGTTCAATGATATTTCGTTCCAACAAATCGTCGATATGTCCATCAACTTCTTTTTGCATATGAACAGGTATTCTTCTTGGGGCTTGCTTGATAGGAAGACTGTCTCCTGTGTTAATTTTATGTTTAATTATGTCCGTCCGCCCTAAATCTCGATCAGACTTGGCGAAAGATGCGTGATAGCGCATAAGCAACTGACGAACAATCTCCTTATTTTCTGCTTCCATGTTCACAGTTGACCGTTCAAAGAGATCTTGTAAATGAACAGGCAGTTCCAGCATGGTAAGATCATCACTACCTTTTTCAGATAAAGCCATTACCTCAAACACTGGGTTCAACTCGGCAATGAATGTATCTTTCCTTAAATGTGTTACTTCATTGTGAAGATTCATAAGACGCACAGGTACTTTGTTTTCTGTGCTCCTGGTCACAAGAGTTCTCGCCACCAATGCTCTATCAGAGTCACAAAACTGTTTGCATGGTTCCACTATGCCAAGTATGGGGGTATTAGATTCTACGTTATTCACATTGCAGTATGTCATCACTTCACTCTTTGGTGGTATCCCTAGATTTTCACAAAGACTTACTCTGAAGCAACCAATTTTGCCTCTGTATTGACATGCAACTGCTTTTTCTACTTGACCAAACTTCAGTGTACACTTTTCCAGGTCCACTGCACACTTGTTAAGCCTTAGGAAATCTAATCCCAAGATTCCATCAACATTCATATCAGCGACTACTATAGTATGGTCAAACAGCATTCCCTGTATAGAAAACTGTACCTCTTGTGTCCCATAAACTTTTAATGGCGTACCATCTGCTATCAAAATATCTGTACTTAGCTTACTGAGTGGCTTGTCAGACAAAACATCAGCAATCATGCATTTTGACACAATGGTGACCGTTGCTCCTGTGTCTACCAAAAACCTTAACTGTTTGTCATACAGTCCTACCTCAATGAAGATACCTGACTCACCAGCTTTGTTTATGGCCTCTGATGCTCCACAATTAAGTTGTGTTAGATTTCCTTGGGGTTGTTCTTTGCTGTCTGTACATGACATTTCGCTTGGTTGCCTACCATGCTTTTGTCTTCGCTTTTGACCAGCTTGTGACGCCAGAAAATCTCTGCATTTGTTCTTCATATGGCCTGGTCTGCCACAAAAATAGCATTTAAACGTTCTGTTTTGCGTTGCGTTTTGTTCTCTCTTGTCTAACCTTGGTTGTGAGGAAAAATGCCCATCCTGCCTCTCTTTTAGTGATTTAACATCTTTCTTTAATAAGGATAAGGCATCTGTTATATCTTTTAACATTTTTTCAGTATTACTTTCTTTGACTTCACTGATGTCTTTTTCTGCTGCTCTGACATATCCCTGACTTCCCTGCATCTTTTTGTCAGCACTCTGAAAAGCTTGTAACTCAACCGCATGGCGCACAGCATCATTCAAATCTACTGGCCGCGCTTGTTTTATCCTCAACCTCATGTCAGGATCTCTCAAGGCATCTATGAACTGCTCTTTAGCCAGTATTTCCTTGAGATCAACTGTGGCGGTTGGGTATGCCAAATTTGTCAGCCTACGAACATCCTGCCCTAACTCTGGAAGAGACTCTACAGCCTTCTGTTTTCTCTCCCGCAGTTGAGCCCTATATAATTCCGTCTGGTTTGTAGGTGCAAACCTTTGCTGTAGTGCTGTACACAGTGCATCGTAAGTACGCTGGTCGTTTGATGGCAGGTTTCCCAACACACCTTGTGCATTTCCCCTAAGAGATACTGCCAAATACATTCCTTTTTCAATCATTGACCAGCAATTCAACTCTGCACATACCTCAAAGTGTGACTTGAAATCACTCCAGTTCGTACTACCATCAAACGTCGCAGGCTTGATAAAATTTCGTTTTTGGTCGGTTTTATGAGGCAATTCAACATTTTGTGTCCTGTCTCTTTGCATATCGTCTGTAATCATGTTTTCATTATAGCGTGCCACGTGTCTACGACTGTGTATGTTTGGTGTATGCTCATGTTGATGTTGGCGTGTCATTTCGTATCTGTGTTCATCTTGGTTTGCCATATTTCTCTGGCCTGCCAAATGACTAGCCAAACCTCCATGGTCTGCCAAACGGTTAACCCTTTCACTTTGGATTGCCGTTTGGTATTCATTTAGTCCGGTTATCGCACTTTGGCGAGGCATATGGTCTGCCAATTGACCACGACTTACATTTTGGCGAGGCATATGGTCTGCCAATTGCCCACAACTAACATGCCGTTCAACTACTGGTGTTGAATGCCTATCTCTTGTCAACTCAAACTCTAGCCTATGTATCTCATCCTCTAGAAAGGATATCTCATCATCAATCAAATCATTTACGTTAGATGCCATGCCAAACAATATAAATTTGGCAAGCCAAAATAAAAATCAACTTAATAAATGCAAATAGTATAGCCAAAAAGAAATCAAACAAAGAAACGACCACCGCTGCCACCAAATAATGTAATGTGTAAATGAGTCCAGTCGCTTCTTTGCTTGTCAATGCAAAATTAAAAGGCATACAATTTTTCTCAATCACTAATTAGATTTATATTTAATATCAAATGTCCCTACTTTGGGTAAATCAAAAGTGAATCAAGAATAACAAATGATTGGCAATGAAGGAGGAAAACCTAACTTCTGCTTAACTATTAGTTAGACAAGTTCCAAGGACAGGTCGGCTCTATTCGGGCCCCTAACCCTAGCACTTGCTATCTTCCCTGACAAACTGTCAGTAATGTGTTTTACAAACAACTCTAATATACAATACCACACAATAGAACAGCTTCGGCTCTATTCGGGCCACTGATCTAATTGTGTGGGTCCAGAAGTTTAATATAGTGTTTCTGTTACCTTCTCCTTCCACTGCTCAAACAGGAATGACACCGACTCTCAGCTTCTCTCACTTATATACACATGGGAGAGTCCACTGGAAAGGGATGTCGGGTTATTCCATTATTAACATTGATTTATAATAGGACAAAATTCTTTACAAATCATTTTAATTGTCAATTTTGTGTCTTTGTTATTGTCAACTAATTTTTTTATCCAAGCTACTGATGATGGAGCGCAGCAGCGGATCTAATTCGTCGCAAGATATTTCATGCACCTAGTGGGGTTGAATTTTCAACATTTTAAGAAATTGTCTAAGCAGGTTTACATTTCTGAGAGTCTTATTAAAATTGTTTTTGAGTTTCAACTTCATCAAATTTTATGTCAATAAACTGAGGGCCAGAGTTGACAATGGCTTCTGTTTGCGCCTGGACGAATTCCAAAATTTCTGCAGACGAATTTTGTTCAAATTCATTCATGACTTCATATAAATTTTCATCAATATCAAGAAAAGGAATTAAATTAGAATGTAATTGAAGAGGGGTCAAACCTTTCCTATGCGTTTTTTCGCTCATAGTTCTATTTAGATCCGCATTTACATGTACATCAAACTGGAGATCAAAGTTGACGTCAGCGTCCATTTTGTTGTTAAGAAAACAAAAATAGTCCGTCTTCCTGATGTCAAAGCTTTATTTTATTGGGTAGTCGTTATTCAGTCAATGCAAGGGGTGCATGTAAGTGCAGGATGAATACATAATTCAATTCACATCTTAAGAAAACACATTACGTGCATCAATCCATAATTAAACTTTGATGGCGGAAAAAAGTCACATATTAGATAACTGTATTTAATACCTAATACTTATTTTGTTAAACGCCAAAGGTCAATCGAAATTTTATGTGCTCTAGCGGAGTTAATTCCCTTACGTTAATAAATGCAATATTCTTCTTTCATTGATCGAAATCGTGTACATATTTTAACATCCACTTTTTCAGTATTTCTTACGATAATCCATTGCAGTCCATACGTATGTGACCGCATAGATTTGTAAGGTGCTGTGGAGTTCGTCTGGAACTGCATTCGTCGTACAACAGTCTTCCTGCTCATTTTGGTTCTCGAACAGTATTTATGGAAACAATATCTAGCTCTTCTAAGATTGAATGTCTATGGAACGCCTCAACTGCCGTATGAAAATAATCTTCATTATTTGATGATATTCCATGCTAATACTTAAACATTACATCAATCTAATTAAAATTAGATGTTAGATCCGCTCGCTTACTCGCTACACAAACATCTAACAACATCCCATAGAGGGTCAAGTCAGTGTGACCTTTTAGCTAACCAATGAAATAACTTGTTCCGATTCGTTGGGTGACCCTCTATGGGATGTTGTTAGATGTTTGTGTAGCGAGTAAGCGAGCGGATCTAACATCTAATTTTAATTAGATTGACATTTCATGAGAATACTTTAACATTACGTGCTGCTGCTTTTACATTACATGCTGATTCTTCTTTAATATATAATACTTTATCATTACATGCTGATAATTCAACAAAACATGCTGATACTTCAACATTGCATGCTGATATTTTAAATTACATGCTGGTATTTCATAAAATGATGGTATTTCAGTATGCGTTGGTTCTAAAGTAGGTATAAGCACCGGGATCGTGATTCCGTATTACGAGGAGAGTACAATGTTAAGGACCTATGTCAAGTTACACAGCAATTCAAACAAGCTTCATTTATTACTTCCTATCTTTTCTTATATAAAACTTGACACTTTTCGAAACCCAAATGGTCATTATTAAAATCTATATTGCCAAAACTAGAGCTTGTGCCACTCAGGTGAAACAGGGTTCTGGAGGGAATGGGGACATGGTCATATTTGTAAGAACCTGCGCCGAAACCTTCCTTTGTCAAACGACTCCCGTGTCGTCCTCGTTTAGGCGCCTTCAAATTCAATGTCAATTATATATGTACGTTTTATGTCATAAGTTGATTGTTTTAGTCATTCAAGAGAGCGCCTTCAATTGGCGCATATTTTACCACTGTTTAGCTAGGCCTATTGGTTTTGGTGCTTCTACGCCATTAAACTGGGACTTTACTGTTCAAGGTACTTTTAAGGGAATCAGAGTGCGAACAATCATCCAGCAGATCCCAGTGCACGCATAAACCTACCGCTCAATCTCGACAAGTAAATAAAAAGGGGGAGGGTCAGTTGCCCCGTATTTTAAAATATTTGATCTTTTAATCTACAAATGATTGAATTTCCATATTTAAATATGTGTTTTCACCTTGTTTAAAAAATGAAATGTCATTTTTTAAACTTTTTTAAATAAAAATTTATGGAACTTCCACAAAAAGGTGTTGTAATTGGTTAAAAAGAGAGTAATTAAAATGAGTACAAATCACATGTACAGCTCATAAGAGAGGATCTCTCTTGGGGATTTTCGTTCCCCCTTATTTTAATGCGCTGAGTCCCAATAGTCTCACCTAGCAGCCATTCTTTAAAATTCCTAATAACCCTTTTAAAAGACAACACTTAATCAATTAGTAGCATTTTTTGAGTATTTTGATATCAACTAGTCTCAGTGGATCTTAGTCCTATCTGAAACAGAGAAACATCCCAGTGGTAAAAACTTTACAAGCATCGACGTGTTCTGCATTTTAGCGTATTTCGATGCCGAGGCGACGCTTCCCTATTTTTAGAACCACCGCATAGTGAAGTACTATCATGTAATGAAGAAGTATCAGCTTATAATTTAAAGTATCAGCATGTTATGTTTAAGTATCAGCATGTAATATTGAAGTACCAGCATGTTATGTTAAAGTATCATCATGTAACGTTGAAGTATCAGCAGGTAATGTTGAAGTAACATCATGTAATGTTGGAAGTATCAGCATGTTATGTAGTATGAAGATTATCTACATAAGGCAGTTGAGGCATTCCATAAATGTCAGTTAAACGTCTTTCCGGTTTACTAATTTTCCATTGTCTTATAGGAAAAGACTTCTAGTATTGTCATGTTAACGAGTTCTATTTGTAGGACAAATGTATTTTAACTAAGACTTGGATCAATAGTATGATATTAACATATAAATACAGTCTCAATATCCAAATAAAAGACAATCTGTATAAGTATCTGGTGTCATGAAATTCCGAAAAACCAAAATAGCTAGTATCAACATGTAGTGACTTAAATGCGTGTTTATGTTTTAAAGATATTGATTGACTTTATTTTTAACTGAATCAAACAGGTTATTGATATTTTACAAGTCACGACATGTATCGTTTTTAAATAACGTACAGGTACTAGGTAAATGGTTTCAGACAGTGGCATAGAGGTAAATAGATATTTATTTTAGCAACTAACTTTTGATAGTTTACATCATCTTACTTTTATTTTATATTATTCTACTAACCTATAAAGAGTAGTTGAGAATATGTTCTAAAGCAAACATAAATGTATTTGGTAAACGATTTGTAGTTTTGAAATCGAAACTAAATGACCTTTAGAAAAATAAATTTCTTTCATGAAAATTTGGACAAAATCAGTCCACGCTTTTCAGTACAAGAACATAATTTAATCATTAACATATTTTAATAGTGCTGTGCATGTTTTATCAAAGTGCCGGTGTATATAGACATATTAGTTACAGATCAGCGCGTCGGAGTTATATACACCTTAAGTACATCAGGGTGTTTTGGAATGTTAATAAAAGCTTAATGCAGGCAAAGATGAATAAAAGTGGAAGGGAATTTATTTAATATACCGATATAAGATATATAAGGCTGTAATTTTGAAAGGTTTTGAAACCAGCACTTCACATAGTATCTTCGTATATGTGATTTTAACGAGCATGCCTCACCGATTGTTAAATTATATCTGCATTTAAATGCCAGTGCAATGCTGTAACAACAAAGAATCGATTGAAAAAACGCTTGCCGAACGATATAAAGCATACCTTTAAAGGCAGTTATTTAACTCTGTGTATAAATATACCTAATGCAATACGCATCAACGCTAAATATATGAACTTTACTGGAGTCTTTGATGATTTTTCTTTCGCTCATTGCAAGACAGGGGGCGCGCGAAGTTATAGACGTTTCTTGAATGAAATATACTTGAAGTTTTTCTATAAGCCTTCTCTTTAGGTTCGAAATACTCACCTTAAAGGAACATAGGTTTAATATTAAAATCAGAAGAATAAAAGAGTGTAAATGTACAGAAACTTTAATGACATATTTCCCCGGATACACAAGTTACAAATGTACAATCTTCGCATAGAGCAGGAACTAAATCATAGAGGTTCAGTTTCATTCGGTTTTTACATTTACCTTTGCCCAAGTCATGCCCAATACTACCTAATCTAATATGATAAAAGTCAACTATCTTATTTATTTTAGCATTCAAGTTGCATTCAAAGTGCATTAAGAAGTGTTTCAAGGTTTTCGGTGAATAACTTGTATCAGTACGTATTTAAACAAGAAGCTATCAGTCCTTGGCGGTCACGTTAGTACCATAGCCCGTAGAAGGATCTGACTCCTAGTGTCATGTATGCATTTTAAGTTTTATTTTGGAGTTTAAACTCTATTCTCAGTCTCTCCTGACTGTTACCCCCGCTTTAATATTTTGATGTTTACCAACAGCAATAAGTTAATTAAGTAGCTCATGTGAGCAGAACAAACTACATATTCACAGTACGGCAATATTTGTCATTCATCCCGAAATAAAAAGCTTAACACCTGCCCAATGAGTATTATATAAAATTCACAATTTAAGAAGAGGAAAATATGGAGTCGACTTAATTACAATGCATTCAGGTGATATCCAATGACTATAAATACAGAGGAATATATTTTTAAAAATTACCTTTTTAGAATGTGGACAAAATGGCCCCACCCAAGGTCTGAACCGCTGAACCAGGGGTCGTGAATTTCACAGTATAGGTAGATAGCTTCATGGACATCATACATGCAACCATGCATTCAGTTTATCTTTCCCTGCTGTAGATTTTTTTAAGATTTTTTTTACTATTACTAGTATATGGCCAAACTGGACCAGACAAAGTGCCAGACAAAGTGCCTGAACCCCTGTAGAGATTTTTTTTAAAAAAATTTAAAGTTTGGCCTTTTTTTTTCTTTTTCTTTTTTTTTGCATATTTGGACCGCCCATAAGGCCCCGGGGTAATGAGGTCATATATTCCACAATATAATTTTTTCTTTTCCCAGAGATACTTAAAACTTCAAAAAGTAACAATTGTACAAAATATTTGATTTTTTTTTGTCTTGTTTTTCAAGACGACGTTAGTAATGAAAAATTGTTAACGGACGACGCCAACAGGCGTCTCACGATGCACGACGACGAACGAGGACCGATAGCAATAGGTCATATGAGCACTCAGGTTACCTAAAAAAAACAAGCTTTATTTATGAACCCTTGTGGAACATACGCAAGGAAGATTAAAATGCTTGGTTAGATTTTAAAGACTATTAAAGTTGATGAAAATAATAATAGTAAATTTACCCAGCTAGTTAAAACCTTAATTGATACATAATGATTAACACAAGACACGAATACATGTATAATGGTATTCGGGCAGATACCATTGAAATGCATATATGTTACATTCTGAGTTTAGATAGACATTGTAATGTAAAGTTTACATGTTCATATCACAGGTGTGCAAAATAGTATAATTGACGTCAGAAGTTTTGATTTGATACTAACAACTGATATTGTATCAATTATTCAGCATGCATCAGAAACTACCTTCTTTTGGATTTTGAGTTCGCTAGATAGATGCAGGATAGATACAGGATTACACATTTCTTGACAACATTAACATTCTCTTTGAGTCCCTTGTTTAATTTAAGGAATGAATCATTTATTTGTTTTATACGATATAAAATGGTTTGTGGCAGTTTACGCTTTATAAACCGCTAAGCGGTTTATAAATAAAAGTGTAAACTGTTTCAAACCATTTTATATCGTATAAAAATATGCTACTTTTTAATTATATTACAATCCCACTCTGAGCCAAATACCAGGTAGTCCTAGTCATTAAAGAAAAATTCTAATAGTTACAGATAGATAACTAAATTGATAAAATCATTGATATACAGGATTTACCATAAGCTTGGATAAGGTTTATATATTCATACACAACCTATATTGAAAATAATTCTTTTTGAATAACATTTTGAAGTCTGAAAACAAATTATTCCCCATATATTGATAAACTTGTAAATTAAATTAAGGAATGAATTCAATATTTTTTTTTTGTTTTATACGACATAAAATGGTTTGGGGCAGTTTACGCTTTATAAACCGCGAAGTGGTTTATAAAAAGCGTAAACTGTTTCAAACCATTTTATAGCGAGCGCAGCTCGCCGGCGCGCAGCGCCGGCAAGCGAAGCGAGCTCTAAGAACTAGTGAGCGCGGGGAAAAGAACGAGCTAAACCTACAGTTCATCAAACAATTTTTTTTGTCTACGTCCCATAATGCTCTGTAATGTTTTCACCCGTGGTGCTATGCCAAAAATGGCGACTTTTAACTGGGAATTTACGGTGTCTTAAGGTATGAAGACACGTTTTGAGTACCCCATATGCTTTAGCGAGACTAAAGAGTTTTGTTACATGCTTCCATACCTTCGTATATTGAGTCGAGATACGTAAACAAAGACGAACAAATCATGGCGTCACAGTGCTCTCGCGCTATATTTCCCGCAATGAATTTAGAGGTGGATCAAACATCTGTTTGGGGGTTCAGTTTACCTGGCGTGACCTCGTAATTTTCGGCTCAGTCGGAGTAAATTTGACGATTTTGAACTCGCTTTAACTTTTTCTTTCACTTTTACAAAGTTTGAATTTTTTTTACAAATGCAACGTAAATAAGTTGCTCTTTTAAATGGTACTAATTTTTAAACGTCATATTTTAAATTTAGTTACATTTCCCCGTAGTCAAACATTTCTTGACAGTTGGTCAGATCCTAATGAATTATTGAAAAGCATTTCTTTTGATATGAATGAAAAAGTTTACACTAGCAGTCTTAGAGCATTAGGTATCATAGACAAAATAATTACAGGTCCCTTCTGGAGGGTTATTGAGAAAACAGAAAATATTTTGGATTTGAACCCTGTGCTTCTCAACATGAAGTTGAACTTACAAGACTTGTCACAAGATGCATCACCTCTTCTGGAAGGCCATTTAGTTTTTCCAGGGGAAAGTGTCCATAAAGATGAGGTGTATGATTCTCTCTTTGAGAACACAAATGGTGCTATATTTGAAACATACACTCAAATGGCTTTAGAATTGGCTATAGGTGGCATGTTGTTGATACTAGAGAGGCAAGCAAAAGATCAACTTCCTGGTGGAATATATTATGAACCATCTGAAACTGATCAATTGAGAGCCGCTGCAGCACCAACAACAAACACATGTTCTGAAAGAGATTTTGCCCAACTAGATGTTTTAATGAGACTTAAACCATCAGCTTCTACAACTGCATATGAGTCTGTAATCATGTGGACTAACAATAAAACATCTACTTGGTTAAATTCTCTTTTAAATAGTGAAAAAACTCCATTATTAATGATGCAAGAAAATCTGCACCTGAAATAATGGAGTTAATAAAAGAAAGACAAAGGTCTTTTTATGAAACAAAACTTGAAATTTTAAGAGCTAAACAAGAAATAATTAAGAGTCATGAAAGAAAATAAAATGTACAACCAAAAGGTAAAGCTCACAAATAAATTGACAGATATTGGTGGTTTATGGCAGAAACGAGATGACATCCAGTCTTACAAATTAAAGGTGTCTCAAGAATCTAACAAAGACCAGCTGTTAAGAGATGCATTAGTTGTACAATTGCAGTTTAGAAAAAATATTCTTTCAAGCAAAGGCCCTAAAAATATTTTTCAGCAGTAAAGGCGTTATGTATTCTATTGAAGATCTTGAACATAATCTGGTAAAAGTTATGCAAATTAATGAGCATTTGGAAGAGGTGTCTGAAAATTCTAAACTCTCTTACCATCCTTTAGGTCAAGTTGAACAAAAATTTAATGAATCAAAAACAAATTTAGCTGAGAGACTAAAAGAAAAAAGGAGAAAAATAACAGTAAAACAACAATCACTTCTTCTTCCAAGTTTTATTGAGTCTCCTTCCAAATTAGTTGAAAAGAAAATTCTTCGTAAATTAAAAAAAAAAACTCCAAATGAAGTTTGTTGGTACAAGGGGGAAGTTTTGTGTGTAAAAAGATTGAATGGAAGGATGACAAAGTTTGAATGCTTGTATTGAAGGTGATATGGAAGATGCGAATTCCCATTGTTAATTGATTTCCAAAAAGGTGAAATAATAATTCAAGATTAGACACACTGTAAAACATAATACATGTACATGTACTTTGCTTGCATGTAATGTATTTAAGGCCCTACTATGTAACGTACGTATCTAAATTATTAAAAATATATACATGACTATTGCCCATATTCACACCTGTGTCTTAGGTAAGGTAGATTTAAGGAGTAAGCCAAGTTCAGGTAAACTGGGTTTAAATCCCATTTGAGCTGAGTTCACTTTGAACTAACCTGTGTTTCACACTTAAAATAAAACTTGTTTTACCTGAACCTCTTTTTTGCTTGCTTTATTTCTGTAAACTTCTGAATTTCTACCTCCAGGGGACTGAACTGGTATGTGGGTACAATCGATAGCACCAAATACTCCGGGAATTCTTCCAATGTCCATGAAACCCCTCTGTACCTGAAGTAGGTTGTTACCCTGAGGAAACTGAATAACTTCCCTATATCTTGATGCCAAAGCACGGGAAACTCTTTTAACAACCCTATTTATTGTTGACTGGGAAATCCCAAAAAAATCCCCATTCACTTGCTGATATGCTCCTGTAGCAAAAAATCTTAACGTTATCAAAAGCTGGTTGAGGGCTGGTTGAGGGGTGAAACTGACATCAGTTTCCTCTGATTTGGTTCTAGATCATTTCCATTATAAGGAGAGTGTCACGTTTACAAAATGGAATCTAACCAAAAAAATCTTCCTCATCATAAAAAAGAAATGGATCTAATCTATCACGGATAGTTCTTGGTCGTCTAACAAACAGTTGGTCAATACGTTCAAGCCTTTCTACCCAATCTTTGTGGTCTTCCATAGTTAGAATAATACTATCTTTAACATTTAAACCTACCCGAGACCAGGTTTAGGTTTACCATAATTTCTGAGAAGAGCTCACTCCTGAGAAGCAGGTGTGAAACAGATTTAAAAAATGTGAGTCCTTCTTTCAGCTTAACCTGGTTTAAACATAGGTGTGAATACGGGCATTATAAGATATACTTGTTGGTTTTTTGTTTTGGTCATTATATTGGTTTCTAATAATATATCACTTTACACATATATGGTTATAATTGATATATACATGTATTATGAACAATTGATGGTAATTAATTTTATTAATTAAAGTTAATTAATAACAAAAATTTATCTTAAGCATCAATATTTAAAATTCAAAAATTACTTAACATATTTTATAGGAAATTTGAACTACTTGCGGGAATTATAATTAGATAAATCTTCATAATTTGTGTATAACTTACCTGATGACCATATTTGGAAATATGCAAGTTTCCGTCATTTTGGCGGCCATTTTGAAATTATGCAAATTATGATGCAATTAAAATACAGTTTGAAACATGACAATTTTAAAAATATACAGTTTGCTAAGACTTTAAACAAAATTTATATTTCATTTTGAAATTTAAGTAGCAAAAATGCAAAAAAAATTACAATTTTGGTGCCATTTTTACCTACACATTGCATAATATAAATCATTACAAAAAACCGTACATTCTCAACTTTAAAATCTTATACCTTTCTTCTAGATGGAATATTTCAATGAAATAAAGTT
This sequence comes from Magallana gigas, assembly GCF_902806645.1. Taxonomy (NCBI): domain Eukaryota; kingdom Metazoa; phylum Mollusca; class Bivalvia; order Ostreida; family Ostreidae; genus Magallana; species Magallana gigas. Next base: position 178,470 of record NW_022994837.1, on the reverse strand, counting down.
TTTTGGTTTTGTTAAAGATTCCTGTTTCAATATAATTAAACATGAATCGAAAGTAAATAGCTGGAGATTTCACATGAACCCCCTACATCTGTAATGCGTGTACTAGCATAGACTGCGATACCTGTCTCATTTACATATGATTTGTTTTTAATTGTTTTTAATATAGAGATTATATAAATAAATACTAGCAAGAGCCATACTTTACTCCATTTTAAGCTAATTGTGCATCCATGTATACAGTAGGCTGGGAAGTATAACGTGATGAGTAGGGAGGAAATAAACAATAGGACATTTTGAACTAAATAAAAAGGAATAAAGAGAAAAAAACAGTGAAAAAATTTATGTCGATAATGCATATATAGTCAAACCATTAAATTTAAAGGTGGGAAATTACACACCTGCAAACAGGGACCGGGCTCTCTCTCTCTCTCCCATTGGCATACTTATAGTTGAGCAATACTCTCTTAAAAATTCTTTGACGTTCGTTGACGCTTTAATAACACTAGGTTGACAATGATGCAAGGTATGTGTAATTCTTGCTGCGCTCGCCAGAACGGTAGCACAGTAAAGCATTTTATCGTATAAAACTAATAATATTGAATTCATTGCTTATGATTACTCTTCATTGTCGATAAAAAAGGTCATTTCACCTTTGAAATGACGTAAAATTGTACAAAATTAAAACGTAACGCCACGCGTATTGATACGTTTTTGACGTAAGTCTTACTATGACGTAGGAAACCTACTTTATACGATATAAAATAATTTTTAGCCAATCAGAAAGCGCGTTACAACCAGAATTAAATTATTTATTGATCAATCTGCTTTGTTCCCTCTTCTGAGATTTCTCTCATTAACGTAATGAAATTCTTAACATATGTCCTTTTATTTTACATCATGAGACTCAAAGAGTACATGTAGAACAGTGAAACGTACCATTTTAAATAGATTTTTTCTCGTAAAAATGAGATAAATAACCTGTAATAACGAGATCTTTTCTAGTAATACGAGTTAATTTACTCGTAATAACGATATAATTAACTCGTAATAACGAAATATTTTCTCCAATTTGTATCTAATTATGAGTTAAAAATAGTTTAAAATAGTTTTTTTTTTTGGTGTGGCTCTCTTCATCTTCGGTATGCATTTAGCATAATATGAAAAAATCTCGGCATACATTCTATTGACCTGAGTGTTTAGATTACTTAGATTACGTTCGTTATCACAATCTATTCTGGCTTGCCAAGATAGCCGAGTTAGGTTCAGTGCGCTGGGTGTCGTTCAATGTATATTTCGTATCTTAGCTTTAGGCCGAGTTATTCCAACATAGTGAAAATATTTCTCTCTCTCTCTCTCTCTTTCTCTCTCTCTCAGTATCTTCTTTGTTTTTATTTATTTTATGAATAATTAAACGCATAGCTGAAATTGAAATCTTTCAGGAATGAAATATGACTGTATCCAGGAGAGCAATACCTGTTTCCAGCGTGATTCGCAATCGTTAAGCTATGTGGATCAAAACGTATTTGTGATTAACTAAGTAAGTTAATTAAAAATAAGGATAATACATTTTACTTAATTATACTAATGCAGGAATATGCAAGCATACCATTCTAGCTTTTTCTTAATAGAGAAAGAGGAACAAATATTAAACTAGCTCTAATGATATCCATTTTATTTAATATTCAAAAACATATATTTAGTAAAACACATTTTTCTGTTTCTAGATATCAGTGAAGCGAGATGCATCGATATCAGTCCTCAACTTTCCATCACCAAATTGTTCTTTTTATTTTAATATTCCTGGTTTTAGTTGCCCACGTATCAGTAAGTATCTAAATTTTAGTACATATAGCCATACAAACCCTCGTTTTTTTTATTGAGATGAAAATTGTCTTGGCTTTCCTTTTACATTCTATCGAAATTTGAAGGCTTATTTCTGTTCAAAGATTAATTCTGAATCTTTAATCAGGTTTGCTACAAACTTTTTAACAACTGTTCAATTTATCTCTTTTTATCGCGCCGTGTTCTGTAATAATCATATGCATATTACGTCGTTTGCATTTTTAAAAAATAAATTAAGTTACTCAACTCAACTATTTCGAAAGAGCTCTACTTGACAGCAGCTCTGCAGTATGACTACGAAATTATATTTTTCAATGATAATAACTGTTTCCATAAGCAAAACAGATCAATAATAGTCTTACGTATTCAGATAGATAGAAGCAAATTACATGTAACGCATGTCCATGAGAAAAAAAATATATATTTAAAAGTTGCAGTAGTACAGAGAGTAGAAGCCTGTAACAGGTAGTTTAAAAGAGGGTACTTGGTGTATCATATGCTTTCCCCCTGTATGATCTTAATATCGAATTTGACCTTCTTCCAGGAAATATATGTAAACCGTACATATATAGAATTTCTTTAGGAAGTATTTCTTTCTTATAATTTATTTTTCGCAATAGATTAACTTTCAAACCTAACAATTCAAAAATCAGTTGACAATCATTAAACATCTGACTGTATACTCAATAATAAAGAGTCTATCATAGACCTATCCACACTTTACAAAAGTTGTGTTCCTTGACGGCCATCTGTAGGAAGAAAAAACATATATTTCTCACAGTAGCCTTTGTAGTTTAGAGGGTTGTAACTTCGTCATTTGACATTAGAAATCTATTTCCGTTGTGAATTTGGATTGCCCTAAGTTGGGGCAACCCACACATCAAAGGAATAAATTAGACTTCAAGAGATTTCTTAACAGGACGCCCAAATATTTGGTTGCATAAAGAAGGGACCCCTGTCTGATATTTCGGGGTTTTTTTAATATCCGTCTTTTACTTTTTCTGTACGTTAGCTCAATACCAACATGCAAACTACAATTTCGCTTCGATATCTTGCTAACGCACCAAGATAGGTATGAACATCACCTAATTTGATGTTTGGTCGTCTTTTTCGGTGCATATTGGTCCGAAGAAGTGTTTATGTGCAAAAGAAATTATATTTTCAGTTCTTGCCTTTATGTATTGATAAAAAAAATGTTTCACAATGACATCTAGATTCATATCATAACAGTAATCAGGTAAACAGTTTAATTTAGGCGGTTTCTTGTGTTTTAACATTTTGTTTTGTTGGGACATACTATTTATTATGCAACACTTGTTCAAAAATATGATTATTTTGATAGTTTCTTTTCAATACTATAGTTTCTTTACTTACTTTCTACTTCAAAATGTTTGCTTGCTGCCGTGCGTTATCTTTCAATTTTTTTACCATTAGAAATATTTTTAGGCTGAATATGTGTTTGACGTTTTTCCCGTTAAAAAATGTCCAATGTGCAAGGAAGACTGGGAAATGGCATCACGTCGATTGAACTGTAATAGTTCATATGGATATCATTGTGTGCCTAATAAGCAGTTTACATCGCTTATTGAATTTTGTTATCCCAAAGGACCCAGATTTCCTTTTGAAAAAGGTACTGCTTTTCTACTTGATATCACTTTAATTTATTATCGGTATATGTTAAGGAAAAATAATACATTACACTGTTTTATAACAAAAAGACATTTGTTTGTTTTAATAAAATATTTTTTTTTTGATATTATTTTGATCTTTAAAAGTGTTATTGTTGCTCGAAAACAATCCAATTTAACCTTACATTTTGAATACTGTGGAATCATTAATTTTCGTGGGGGCCAATTTTCGTGGATTGCTGAAATTGTATAGGTTCGTGGGGACGTAATTTTGTGTATTTTCTTATTCCTACAAAACGAAATATGACTTTATGACCCTAAAATATTATTCGTGGAGGATGTTAATTCGTGGATGAGAGGTACCCACGAAATTCACGAAAATTGAGCCACCACGAAATCTAATGATTCCACAGGATAGATTGGTTAAACGAGTTCATATTTAACAAGTCGTTTTTTATGTTTCTGTTTAATATTATATATATTCTTCAGGCAATATGAGCTGTCTTCATGCAACTTAAATCTTCATTGTAAATAAGATTAAAATTAATCATGATTTTTTTTAGAAAAAAGATTTATCTCATAAGGAAAATATAGCAAACCAACGATTGTATAGGTTGGAATTAATGTAATATTCATTCATCAGGGCATCTAAATAGCTTTCTCCACATAAAAGTGACTAAAAGAAGTTTATTAACCATAATCGTTTATATCATTTCAGTAGTGTATTTCAAATTAAAAATGTTCGACAAAATTTAAACACATACTGTAAAACGAGAAAATATGGCGCACTACAAATTTTAGCGCCTTTGGCGCAACTGCCTCTGAGCGCTAAAATTAATAGTACGCCAAGGATTTTCCATATGTGTTTAATCAAGTTGCAAAACAATAACGTCAGTCCATTTTTAAGGCTATATAGAAGTGCTCATTTAAATATCAGATGCTGTCGGTTCTGTTACACAGGTAAACGGTATGGGTTATCGGGTATAAGTGCCTAAACATGGATTAATTAATTCAGTTTTAATTGCTTTTTAATATCTCTCATTAGCATCTTGAAAATTGTGCTTCTCCCCATGCCACTTCCATTTAGCGCCTCGAGGTGAAAATGTGATTAAGCGTGGCGATCGTTAACGCTGACAATACATGGTTGATCATAATTTCTTTGATCTCTGATTAGTGGATATAAAGATAACAAGACGATACCTTTTTTGTGTTATTGTAATGTAAAATTACCGTGAAAAAGATTCTCTCATGGTTATCGAAACTCGTGGTAAATGTAGCATTCGATTTCACTTTTAGTTTCGGGACTCTTCTTGTGTTATCCAAGTCGACACGTTAAATTCAAAGTCCGATAACTCAAATTTGTTTACCAAGAAAAATTACACATCATCGCCAATAAATGAAGTTTTCATATCTATCTACTGACGATTTACACAAAAGTAAGTGTATTGTTCTCAACGACAGTTTACCGTGCATGCGAGATAGAAATCAAAGTCGTTGTGTTCACGTGCTTGAGTGAACACAGAACTAAATTTTGGGCGTGATCGTTTATCAAACAACATTTTTTGCATTCTTTTATAAAGAAAAGATGCATGCGCTAAAATATAATTGCGCTAATGTACTGGCACTTGCGTTTGCGCTAAAATACGTATGCGCCAAATTTTCTCGTTTTACAGTATTGCCTAAACACGAATGCATCAATATTGTGTTTAAATTCTGTATTTGTAAAATAAGATAATGTGGTTTTAGAGCAAATTTTTACATTATGTTATTGGCGAAACATTTTGTAAATTTACTAAACATAACCTTTGTTGTAGATATAACAAATAAGACGATTGAGAACTACATTAAGTTAAACTAGAACCACATACAGCATCGTAATGACAAAAACATTCCTATCAACATTAGTTTTGATAGGTCAATGTGTATCAACAATAATTTCTTATCAGTCTAAACATCATCAGGTAAACATAATTTACGTCACTATCAAAGAAGCAAATGAATATATTACTATGTAATTTCAAAGGTAATTGTTTGGAGTTAGCTGCCAATGGTATTCTCAATCAAGTTTATTGTAATGATACTTTTGAAGACGGATGCCCACAAGATCACTACTTCAGTAATGAAATGTACAAGTGTAAGTATTTATTCAAGAATGATAAAAGCGTATGAAATGATTTGTATATGAAAAGTATTTAACATGCAAAATAATATTGTTAAATCCATAAACAATTTATGATGCAATTATTAATATAAAATTATTAAAGTATATAGTATCTTTCAGAAAAAACAAAACATTAACAAACGAAACAATAGCAACATGCTATCCTTACCTTTGTTGTATTATTTGAGGTGTTTATGATACCATTTGATAATATAAAATAATCAAATTTACTTAAAAATTAAAGATATATCGATTTTTAAATCTAAATAGTCCCCAAGTGCTTGATGATAAGCAGGAGTTTAAGATGCTTTGACGCTGATCATGCATGCATATATTCAGAGTAAGTATGCATTTTTCTTTTGTAAAAATAAAAGAACTATATCATTTAACGAAGTCTGTTATTTATATTAAAAATTTTAAGACTTTAGATAAATACAAAATATAATAAGTTTAATGCAAAGACGAATGCCGCGGTTAGAAAGTGTAATTTATTAATGATTTAGTTAAATTGCTCTTTAGAATACATATTTAAGTTTCAATTTTGTTAATTTGTGTATAAGCAAATTTTGACATGAACTAGCAATCAGTACATATGTGTTGTCAATCATGTCAAGTGACAATAGAGCTACATGATGTTACTATCCGCTAAATTATTTAGTATTGAATGTAGTACTCATTCTGATATTGTAATCAATTATAATTACTGACTTTAACATCAGATCTATATTATAAAGTCTTATTATTCGAATAATAAATTTTAGATTACTGAAAAATAAAATGAAAGAACAAGACATCTCTACAACAGAAAGCAATGCCCTAAACGATGGTGGCAATCAATGCAACAATATCGAGGGAAAGGACGAGTCTACAGCTGTAATCACTTCACTAGTAGTTATCATTGTTACAATTGTTATTGGTCTGTTTGTTGTCGTTGTTTACAAGAAAATGAGAAGACGTATTAAAGGCACACCAGGAAGACGACGCAAAAAAGACAAACTTGGGAGACGACGTAATATACCCGGTAAGTGAATACACGATGTCATCAATAGCATATATACTGTCAGTTTAAGCACATCATACATCTTTACAACATTAACCATAGCATAGCATAGCATTTAAATATCAAACCTTAGCATTAAAATCTTAGTATACAATCTTATAGGAAATCATTAGATTCTCAGTTGTCATAGCATACCATAGCAGAACACACAAAACACAGCACAGTTAAGGTAGAGATTGATAGGTTATACCAAAAAACTATCCACTGAAATTTTCTAGATTTTATATATGTATGAGTTGAAACAGTTTGAAATTATACTAAATTAAGAGAATGAGGTAATATCAATATGATCTCCTTCAGCCCCTAATCTAAAAAAGTAAGATAAAATAAGTGTATACGACCATATAAGAATGGCCATAAAACCTTTATTGGAACACATAAGATCATTTGTTATATATATTTTCAAAAGGCATTATCATTTTAATATTTGACAAGATTGTATGAATGTTTGGAACACCTTACCAAAGCCATATGATTAAATTTGCATGAAATAACAGATCCGGAGTACACATAAAGTCTTGCTTATCATTTGACTGAGAAAAAAGTATCCATCAAATTTCTTATTTAACTCCAAAACATGTTAGTCAATAGATATCTTAAATTTCATGCAAAAAAATAATACCCCCAAGTGAAGTTCAATCTAATGCTAACATTACTTTTATGAATGCCTACCCTGTTCAACATTAGATGCATTATTAACAAATTACTGTTAATCATAATCATCATAAATTTCATACGCAGCATTGACTAGAAAATTTACAAAAATTGTGTAAAAACTCATGTGAAATACTATAATTGCTGTTAGTAAAACGAGTAAATCCATCCCAAATTTGCATTATTGACCTTTTTGCAATAAAATAATAATCATTCCATGTATTTAAATAACTACATTGTTTGTCACCTAAATGAAGGAAATGTCAAAATAGATTAAAATTGACTAATCTTAAAAAATAAGACTAAAACATGTTATTTAAATTAATCTAATAATTTATAAAGATGTTGCGATATAAAATTGAATCGTCAAAAAATTCATATCAACAAAAGATTATGAGCAATTTTCAAAACAAGTACTTGGTGATTAATCAGATATTTAAAACATTTTGTTCTCTACATTAGAACTAAAGACTGAGTGTGTATAGATTATACATATAATCTATAATCTTATAATCTATTACAATTATAAAAAAATAAATATTCCTTTGAATGTGAGTCCTTAAAGAAAGTTTGGATAACGTACGGTCTTCCCTTTAAACACACGCTCATGACGAATGCTTTTTAACACCAGCATTTTGATCTCTCTCGAATAAGAGATGTAAATGGTTTAACCCAGAGTTTGCAAGCCGTCTAGCTACAGCTTTTGAAATTTTGTTCTATAACTAATTATGCATAGCTGGCTTCCAGTTTTGCAAAATGAAAGGAAATATGTCCACATTTCTGCAAGGAGTGTGCAGTTTATCTCCAAACAACTGGTATAAATTCTGCACGTCTTCTGAAGCATTATTTGCATCATAGTCCTTTCCATGAAATGCTTTAGACAGATCTAGTGGACTATTTGTAGTTTGGAATTTCACTTTTGGAAAAGACTTTCCTCACTAGTCTTAAAGGGTCTATGCACCCACTGATTAACTGTAGAAATGCAGCCGAAAGTCCAAACTCTTTCAGTAATGTGGACATAAATGGAACATCATACGACCTAATATTGTTCCCTACAGCTCTTTGATTTAAAAAAAAATCTATAAAAATAAATAAAGTAAGCAGTAAAACACTGTTTATTTCTTTTCCATAACGATACATTTGATTCTTTTAGAATCAGTAGGACAGCCTTGTGATATCAATGAAAACATTAAAGGAATCCTTGGCATCTTATGCAGAGAGCTTTGTAATATCAGAGAATCGTGCCAACCCTGTTGTTTCAATGTTAAAATAACAAAGGTTGCCTCCTTGAAAAGAGTGGCAATGGATAGAATCGATTTAATATATACAAATATGATGTTTTATATCAACATCAAGTGCAAAGATAAACATATTTATAAGGTACTAAAATCAGAGTGTAAACTTTTTTCTGATCATAGTTTATAACGTACCGATCAGACCCAACCTAAGACCAGAGTAAACCCAAACTAAACCCTCGGTTAACGTTTGGGGTTTACTTGGGGTTTACTTTTTGAAAAATTAAGTCCACTCGAGGTTAACGTTGGGTTTACTCGGGGTTTACTTTGGGTTTACTTGGAAATTGCTTTTGTGGTCAACTGCATGCACCGAAGCGTGAAGCAGATCCGTCTTTTATCTTACCATTATACTGCCTGTAATTCCTGCTCCTTATGTATTCCGAATACAACGTAAGCGTCTGCTTTCAGGGATGTACTTCTCATCGGGCTTACTCTCTGTCCACTTTGGATTTACTTTGGGTTTACTCCTGGTCTATTCTAATAATAAACCTGAAGTAAACCAAGAAAGTAAACGAGGGTTTAGTTTTGGTTTTCCTTCTGTTAGGTTAGGTCTTATTGGTACTGTACATGTGATTAAAAAAATTAAAATGTAATTGCATATGATCATGGCAAGGCCTCTCACAGATGACAGGAAAAGTACATATTGAACAATATATCTAGTTGTTGTTCAATGACATGAAGACCTTACATGAAGCATTATCACAGTGACCACTGTCACTATAGCCGTATACTGTAAACTTTCTTGTATCCAATTCATATATAGCATATAACAAAAGCCTTCGTTGATAACATACCTGAGTTACTGTACAACTATACTGCCACCCAGACCCCTTCGTTTGCCATATCTACCTTTAAAAATGAAAAGCTTGTTAACAAGTTAACCGGAGGTACGGAGTATGAATACATGTTCAATCAAGTGACATATTATATGACCTTGATTGGTACGTGATCAAGTCTTGTAAAGCCCTCCAGGCTTCTCAGAACATTTGATCACATATCAAAGTTCATATTCCTGTGAGCTTTTAAACTTTGCTGTTTGTTACTTATACTTACGTTTAAGAAAAGGCTAATCGTTCACTTTGGGTTTTATATTTATAATAATGCAAGCGTCAAATAATAAGACGAACGGTTAACATTTAGGCGACATCAGAAACTTTTTAAGAAAAAAAAACAGCAAGTTTGAAATGTTCAAAGGGATATGAACTTGTTTGATCACGTGATCAAATCTCGGAATAATTGATCGCATACGAACCAAGTTCATATCACGTCAACTTTTTTATTGCTCTTAACAACCTCTCTTTACGTTTGATTAAAGCAAATCGTCAGAGCTATTTAGAAAACTTTGGTTTTTTTATCATCAATAATGCCATAATAACCATTTAAGGATAAGCACATGCATTAATCATTGTAATGAAGTCCTTTAAAGGTATAACACAGAACTAAACGCTCTTGCTATCATTTAAGTTCATATAATGAAGAATATTTGCAAATGAAAATATTAAAATAAAACGTTTTTGCAAATCTATAAGTTCAAATAAGAAGACATATTTGCAAATGTAAATGTTTCAAAATAGCTGATGAATAACAACCAAAGAGGAAAATGATGTAAAATATAATTTATTGAATTCGTCCAGGGTTAATAGTACATGGATAGAGAAGTTTTCCGTTTATGTTGCAAAGGGTGGGATAAGTATATCCTCTATAAGTATATGACAGATATACCCTATTGATATATATTTTATATCTGTTTATAGTTTATGGTGATGTTTTCAGTTTCTATACAATGTATTAAGTAAATTTCTCTTTCATATGGACATCTATCCTCTACAACGTGTACATATTTATACCCTATTGATATATATTTTATATCTGTTTATAGTTTATGGTGATGTTTTCAGTTTCTATACAATGTATTAAGTAAATTTCTCTTTCATATGGACGTCTATCCTCTACAACATGTACATATTACAGTAGAGAGTAAGTATAGTGTCAAATATATTGACCTATGAAGAAATTTTATTAATTTTAATTGCAAATTGTACAACTTTTAAGATTACGCATGTAAATATACACCTATCGTTAATAAGGGTAAGATTCGGCTTATTTACAAAATTATTTAAATGATTAAACTGTACACATGCATAAAAAATAAACTTACTATGACTTTTAAAGTTTTGATTGTTCACGAACCGTTCTCAAAAAGTTTTTAAAAAAAAGAACAGTTCTATGGGGCCGTTGAATTCTTTTATTGTAGTCTGTTCTGTCGTGCAATAATCTTTAGAATTGTTATGTTGTAAACTTTGCATAAACCAGGTTGAAATAAATACAAAATATAAAATAAACAACTAAAAAACAAAAATAATTAATTACCCTAATCTTTTTAAATGGGCATGGTCACGATTTTGGTCAAAAACTATTTTCTGATTTCGATATTTACAATGTTTCAGAAAGGCATTTTAAATAGGCAACCGAAATTTGAGTGTCATTTGTTGAGTTGTAAGTGAGTTACAGAGCTTCAAATTCTTCGCTATGTAAACAAAGCATTTGTTTACATTTTGAACGTTGAAATAAAAAATTCCGTTTTAAACCTAAAACAAGTGTGTTAAACGTTAGAAACTGTTCATCTATGCTTAAAATAAATGAAAAGATAGACAAATAAGCTAGAAAAATATTTTTACTGGTATATTGAACATATGTAAACAAAGACGGGGCACTAGCCTTGTTTACATGACGAAGAATTGGGAGCCGTTGCCTGTATCTTGCTTATAATTCTACGAATGACTCTAATTTTATTCGATCATTAGAATGCATTTCTAAAGCATTTTAAATAATAAAAACATAAAAAGAGAGTTAGACCAAAATCGTGATAATGCCCCTTAAATGCAAATGCATATAACGTGCATGTACATACAACGTAAACATACACATGGTTAACCATGTTGTTCGTGCATTTAGAATTAAATGGTTTTTTCTAAATAATGTTTGAAACACCGACTCTTTTCTGTATCATTCTTTTTTTACAACGACAGACATATTGTTTTAAGTTGAAAATTATTATTTAAAACATATCAAGGATACAAACGATTATTTGTTACAAATATTAGGGAGCAACTAGAGGACTTTGCTAAACGAATAGTCGAATATATTTACTTAAATATATAATAATTCCCCTTTTAAGAATGAAAAACTACCAGTTGAACTTTGTAGCCCTACTATTGTAGCAATATTCCTGACTAAACGTAATCCTTAATTCTTTTTAAGGTGCTATTAAATAATTTGACTCGTAGCCTACTAAAGAGGTATATGTGTATTAATTAAATGTCGTTTAAAACTTCCATAAGTCAACTTTTTATTTTTGTTTATATTTAAACAAGTGAGAGCTAATCTTTACTATTATAAAAAGATAAACTATATTTGTTTTTGTAGCATACTTCAGTAGTGGCGAGTGTACCGACGAAGACCGAGACTCTGCATTTGAGGATGAACCATTTATAAGTGATAATAAAGAGTCTGTGATAGCAGGAAAAGGAGCTCTACAAAAATTACACGACGTAATCCAGGGTAGTGAATTCGACGAGTTTAAACATCTTATTCAAACTTTCGATAGGAATGCACTTGAACAATTCAACCCGAGGGGATTCAACTCTTTACACCTTTCAGCAAAAGGTGGCAATTTTAACATATTCAAATATATTCTTGATACATTTGAAATAGATATTGAAACACCAGCAATCGATAAACGAAATGTTTTGCACATTGCGGCCTTTTATGGAAGTTGCTCAATTTGTGGATATATATTGCAAAATCATAAAAAATTATTTGATGTCAAAGACAGGTACAATATGAATCCAGCTCACTGGGCGGCACTAAATGGACAAGAAAGCATTTTGAAAATAATGCTGGAATTGAATTGCAATCTTTCGGAAGTAACCCCTAAATATGATGAAAATATAGTTTTGTTTGCTTGTATTGGAGAAAGCTATGATGTTTGTAAATTTGTTGGGTCTACTAAAGGCATCGCGGGGATATTACACTGGAAAAATAGTGAAGGGTGGAATTCTATTCAGTACGCCGCCAAAAGTGGAAATCTAAAGGTATTCAAATATCTTTGTGAAATGAATGTAGACATTGAAAATAAATCAAGGCAAACCGGGAAAAACTGCCTCCACACAGCTTGTGAACGAGGGAATATTGAAATATGTACTTACATTTTAGACGAAAGAAAAAACGTGACTCTTATTACGCAGTCTGATAAGCATGAACAACACGTCGGGCACTTTACAGCGAAGAGTGGAAATAAAAAAATTCTCGATCTATTAATCAAACATTTACGGAATACTACTTTGCCGAATTTGCTTGAAAAACCAACTACTGATGGAATAAACATACTTCATATTGCATGCAGACATGCAAGGTTTGACATGTGCGTAAAAATAGCCGACAAATTTCCTAGTATGATAAGTGAAATCACTGAAAGAGGGTGGAATGCCGCTCTTTTTATAACTGAAAAAGCAGGGGCAGAAAAAGAAAGGATCATGATTTTAAATTTCCTCGAAAAACGCAAGTTAAATGTGTATCATGTATCAAGATCGGGGAAAACAATCTTATATAATGCATGCGTGAACCGGTCGGCGATACTTGTTAAATATTTGCTTAACCACCATCCAGATTTAATGAAGATTGAAAAATCCATGGATGCAAGAAAAGCAGCAAAATCCCAAGACATTGAAAACATTTTCATTAGCCATTTTTCACAGAAAAATGAAAATCAGACAGTCATGATAAAATAATTTTCATATTCGTGCATTTTGACATGCTTTTTAACTGTTTGGTCGAATAGTTCCAGTATCCAAAATTTAACGCTACAATTAATATTATAATACTTTTCTTTGAGCTTAGTGGAGTACAACACCAACATAGTTATGCACTAAAATATTAATATTAAGTTGACAAAATAAAGATTTCAAGCAAGAGAGATGGCAAAGGTGCAAACCTTTTTATTTGTTTGATATAATTTCCTTGGATGTTGTATTCGGTTGTGTTCCAATTGAAACTTATCATGGTGGCAATGCTGAACTGCAACATTTGTGAACGACATTTAAGTTTGATAAATATGTTTTAGTTGATAACTATTATGTGCAGGTACTTTTAGTATGGGCAATTCTGCCTCGCCAATATTTGTCTCTATTCAAAAGGAAAAGCTGTGGCGAGCCTGTCTTTTATTTTTCTTTTAAATGCGAGCTCTTAAGCTTCTTTTACATTTAATAAACATGTTTATGAATCAAATATAAGAGACAAGATTTTAAAAAATACAATAAAGAAGTAACTTTATTGCTTAAAACCTTAATAAAATGAAAGCTTACCACTCATCACACAAGTCATCCGAATACACCTTCTTTATATATTCTTACTGTACCTAATTTAACATACGCAACTAAAAAAACTGATAATATATATCAATAATTTTTTAACACTATTCTGAAATCCACCAAATTTGACCAAAATATAACTAGTTCCGAGTTAAAACTAATAACCTTAATCTATATCCAGCTTAATAATTAATATGCTTTCTGCGTAAGTTTATAAATCTGTCAACATAGGAACAAAAAAACCTGCGTTTTTAAGAAATATTCACACTATAAATTGCTGTCTTTTATATAATACTGTTTTAGCAAATTGTCAAAGACTGGGTCAAGAGGTCACAGCGCATAAAAAATCTTGATCACTACTTTTTGACGTACACAAATTACATGCCTGACTTCGGAATGAAAACATTTTAAGCAAAACTTATAAACACCACTGAAAACATATTTTTGTGACAATATCATATTGAATGTAATTTATTCAGTTTGATTAATAAACAGAAAATTTTATAAATGATCATGGATTTAAATTCACGTAAGATTATAGAACATATGGGTCAATATCGTAACAAAGATGCCCGGAAAATTCTATATTGATTTGTCACATATATATAAATATAAATCGCCATATCACCAACCTATGTGTAGTCTATTTACAATGCATGTCCACTAGGCAAATCCAATATTTTCTGCTGCTCTGTTTGTTTTGTTCCGCAAACGTTTAATTTTCATTACGAGTGAATTATATTTTTTCACTTAAACATTATAGAAAATGAGTTCATTAGTTATAATTATATCTATCACGTTAATCAAATGTTAGCAACATTGTTGAACTATATTTTTACGTCATGTTAATGAAAATGACTTTCTGGGTTATCTCAAAAAAGAAAGTATGTAGCAATATTATATTGCCATAATTTACAAAAAATGTCAATATAAAAATAATACATCAACTTCTTAAATGTATACGGGGATATAAATACGGGTTGGTCACCCGAAAATGATACTTTATTTCTTAATTAAGCCTGGGAAGGCCTGTTGTTTGAACATTGATGTATAAATAGTTCATTGCTGAACAATTCTTTAATATGTCAACATGCACGAAATCTGATGTCAATGGATCTCAATCGAATCAACAGTATAAAAGTAATTTTTTTGAACTTATCATTTGCTTCTTATTCTCGCTTATTAAAAGTGTTTAATTTCGTAACACTTTAAGTTTGTTCATATTTCAATTTTGTGTTGTGAATAGAGCTTTGGTTTTGTTATACCTCCTGATTATTATTGTTGTTTTATTTTTTTAACATCGATTGCCATTTATATATATGTATATAAAGGATTTGTTCTTTACCCTTTCATAAAATGTTATCAATTCTCTGAAAAGAAAATGTTTAAAGAAAAATCACAGTTTAACTTCGTCCGTCCATGTAGAATAAAGGTATTCAATAAACCATATATAAAACTTGATAACTTGTACGCATTTTTTTTTTAAAGTCTTGTTTATTAATCATAATTTATATCAGAATTTTACAATAAAAATATAACCAAACCAATGATATATGGTTAAGTTTTCCGAGTAACGAAAACTTCGTAGAGGTCCAAATAATTCCTGAAAAATAGATAACTCTTCATATGTGGTCAGCCAGGCTTTTTAAATTCTGGAAAATTATTCCAAATAAATAATTATTTTGCGTAGTTCCTGTAAATTTATTGCAGAAATAAACAAAATCTAAATTGTAATTATATGTGTAGTAATTTAATATTTCATTCTTAAATATCTATTATTCGGGAATATTTTTTATTACAAAACTACACCTCTATCGTTCATGTTCAGACCTCTTGTAGCTTATTCAATTTCTTTTCAATGGACTCTTACAATTCCTTTTTTCTTTTCCTTAAAAAGGTTATTCATTTGCAGGTCTAATATATCGAAAACAATTTCACCTAATGCACTGATAGAACATTTTTGATGATACACCAAACAATACCGACATACATCAGTTTATGCACGCATTTTATAATCCGTCCTTATATATATATATATATATATATATTTATCCATAATTGATAATTTTCAAAATAGACCATTACTGCATATAGCATTATTTCTCACTCATGAAATAATTAACCTCTATCCGCTCGAAATTGAACCACCTGAGCCCTTCATCTTTGTACAGTAAAACATCACATAACAAATCGGTATGTTGCACTCTGCCACTTTTGTGACTTTATTGTTAATCAAATTTGGTTTGAAATAATCAGGAAAATGACAATAGATGATTATATAACAATAATTAATAAGTTCATAAAATTAATCATAAAATTATGAATATTTAATTCTTTACCCATAATATTTTACAACTAAAATAATCCATAACTCCATTTACTGATGTAATCAATGATGTGATTGATTAGATAATTTATGAAAAACATAATCCTTGTGGTCTGAAAGCGCCATGTACTTGATTAATTCTAATTAAATCAAGTTCAGACCCCAATGAGGGAGGGAGAAAATTTAAAGTGGCAAAGTGCATTCCTATACCTTTAAAATAGACTAACATTTGCCAGGATATACATATGCCTTACAAACCTTAGTCCCATCTACATGCAAACACATACAAATACTATTCATGCATGGGTAAGGATATACATATGCCCCACCCAAAAAAATGTACAATGTAACCTAATACTTGTAATATATAGTAATCATAGGTAGGAACATACATAAGTCCAACCCATTCAAAGTTTTGAAATGAAAATAACAACTTATATTTAAAATTATTTTAACGCAAGATAAGTTATCAAGAAATATACATATGTTCCTGAATAACAGTGTATATCCATAAGTTCACAGTCAGTCTTTGCTCTCTCTCTATACTAGGTTAACTGGTCTAATATAACTTTTGAATGCATCTGATTTCCATCGACCTAAAAGTCTAATTTGCTGTCACTCATGCCAATGTCCGCACAGTGCGACGCCATGCCTATCCGGAAAGAATGGCTAGTAATGCGACTCATATCCAACTTTGCAAATGATAGACAGTTTTTTAACACCGCCGAAAGTTTACCCCTGGAAACTGGAATATTTGGTACATAACAAAAAAGTGGCCCATTTTGTACTCCTCTTAACTTAATGTAGTCTTCTAGGCATTGAACTGGACAATACTTTTTGTTACTTGCAGAGTGAATAGTGAGGAAAAATGGTTTGTTTGCCCATGTGATGTTTATATGTAACAAATTTGATAATTAAATGATCTTGCTGCCTGGAAATTTGATTAAACAGAATTAAATCTTTGTTGATTACCTTTTGACATGATGTTATTTCCCCGACTCTCAAGAATCCATAAAAGGCCAACAAAAACATTGCTTTAAAAAAGGCCTTTTCAAATGCATTGGAAACTGTTACTGGTAAAAAGTCACAAATTTGATGCAAAATATTTTTTGTAATAGGTATTCTAACATCTTGTGAATGTTTAAGTTTGCTTGTTGATAAGAGCAATTTTTGTATTAAAAAGGACGAGCATGGATCCCCGAAACTGTTGAGCCTATGGATGTAACTAATAGCAGAGAGATATGATGAAATACTTGTTGCAGCATAGTCCTTTGAAAATAGGTAGGCAACATAATATACCAATATGTGTTGCTTCACTGGAAACTCAATGATTAACTCGTATTTCTCGGCAAAATCTTTAAAAACTGTCCAAGCATGGGAGTACGAAGGTAATGAGGAATTAGTAAGGCTCGCATCCACTAGTCTTTGTATGTCACCTCTTAATTTGGAAAGGGCGGTAGTGGAGATATGTTGACTGGATTGCTGTCGGCCCAGGGTACCAGTTGTAAAAACTGATTTACCTTTGAACGAGAATGACAATCACATAGTAAATTTTCTTTTGAAGTCAAATGCTGAGCTTTAAAATAAATATCAAACTTCCAGCATATCAATATCTGATGTGCTTATCTTTTGCTAATTGTTTATTAATGACATGAACTAGTGCTTAATTGTCTGTGTTAAACAAAATGCACTTATTAGCCATATATTTTGACCAGACATCAACAACCAAAACTATTGGGTATAATTCTAAAACTGCTATCTTCTGATTTCGCCAACTGTCATTCCATTCTCCTTTGAACCACTGACTACCAAAAACCGCAGCATACCCCACAGCTCCAGATGCATCTGTATATAACCTTAGTTCAGTTGAACTTAACCATATATCTGGGAAAAACATTGAAGAACCATTAAAATCACTCAGGAAATCATACCAGACACTTAAATCCTCCTTAACTTGTTTCGTCATCCTAATTTTATAATACTGCTTTTTTACCCCAATGATCAGATCTATTAGCCTCCTTAAAAAGGCCCTGCCTGGCAACACTACATTACAAGCAAAATTCAATAAACCTATAATTGACTGCAACTGCTTTAATGTTAATGTTAATGCTGTGTTGTTATAACATCTGTGTTGGAAGCGACAAGACAAGCCTGCTGAACAATTCTTACCTGAATGGTACTGGAAACAGACACCTCTTGGCATAGAGCTATATGACATATATTTATGACTTTTGTTAGGTTTTGAAGATAGAGCTGTCGTCAATCTGGCATTAACATATAACTCCATGGGTACATCATCCCCATGAAACTTGTCCTTGGGCAACAAGCATCCTAAAATCGGTGTCGTAAGCTTTCCAATTGCCCTTGGCGTCTGCAATATCTCTGACTGATTCAAAATGTTTAGCTAATTTAGCTTGTTGTTCTGGGTATTTAATACAATAAATTGCAGCAAATCTATTCCATGCTGTTAGCCAGTCATGCATGGATGAGAGAGTTACCTCGGTTTGGGAATCATTCTCTACCTGGTGGATTGTAAGCTTGCCTGGACTGTCACCATCTTCGACCTGTATAGATAACTTACCTTTCTTTTGTTTGTCTTTCGACAAAAGGCTGGCAAATTCTATATACTGGTTTGACCAAATTTTTGATTTGGTTTGATCCGATACCCTTGCATCAATTGGTACTGCTGTGCTAACAAAACCTGTCGGACACTTACCAGCGATTCTCTCAGTGTGATCCACAACTACCCCTTCAACTGAGTGTTGAATAGCGTTGTCCAGATGTCTAGATTTTCTCTTACCAACCCGATGTTATCATCGTTGTTAGATGCCCCTAGAGGGTTTATACTAATACTCCCCTGAGAATTTGAGGCACTGTTGCTGTTAATGTTGTTAATCAGCGTTGTCAACTCGTCTCTAATTGTGGCCGTCACCCGCTGGGTCACCTGTGCTGTGATTGTTTCCAGTACATCGGGGAATAAAGCTGGCGAAACCGCTTCCAAGTTCATTGATGTCCTGCGTTTCTTTTGTTTTGAGACAGTTGATGGTTTTGCGCGAGCTTGGCTTGTTCTTTTTGGTGGCATACTTATTCTTGATGACGATAACTAAAATTACAAATTTACTGATATTGGTAAGTAAACAATTGTCAACATCCGGTCTGAATAGAATCGGAAAATATATGATAAAACATGAAAATTCCGGAATACTTATTTTCTTTTCTTTTTTTAAAATTTTTGTCTCGTTTATTGAATATTAAATGACAAACCTAAGGAAAGCATAAATGAAAAGTAGATTTAAAAATAAAATCCACTAACAATACATGCATATAAAATTGTGGTAAATACATTGTAATGTAATAAAATAAACCTCGGGGAGTTAAGAACAAAAAAAATTAAATATGTAAGGAAAACACAAATAAACAAGTTGAAAACACAAATATATTTGTGTTAAACACAAGTAAATTGTGTTTATTCCAATGCAATAAGATCCGCCTCAGGGAGGCAAAATTTTAATTTGAAAAATCTCAGGAAAACACAAGTAAATTGTGTTGATTCCAGTGCAATGAGATCCGCCTCAGGGAGGCAACAATTAAATATGAAAAATCTCAGGAAAACACAAGTAAATTGTGAAGATTCCAGTGCAATGAGATCCGCCTCAGGGAGGCTAAAGGAATATAAAAAATCTCAGGGAAACACAAGTAAATTGCGTTGATTCCAGTGCAATGAGATTCGCCTCAAGGAGGCAACAAATAAGTATGAAAAATCTCAGGAAAAATACAAGTAAAGTGTGTTGATTCCAGTGCAATGAGATCCGCCTCAGGGAGGCTAAACAAATATGAAATATCTCTGGAAAACACCAATAAATTGTGATGATTCCAGTGCAATAAGATCCGCCTCTGAGAGGCATAAAATACATATAAAAATTATAATGAAAACACTTGTAAATTATGCTTATTCCAGTGCAACGAGATCTGCCTCAGTCAGGCAATAAAAATTTGAAAATTTACAGGAAAACACAAGTAAATTATGATAAAACTATGTGAAGGATATCAAATACTGAATTCTATTCCTTGCTTATTACAAAGAAATAAAATAATTTTAAATATGTATGTAGATCTACATATATAACGTTATAGATATATATGGTTACTTTGAAATTACAAGAGATAATCGCCCGAAACTTTAACGCATTCTAGACAAAATAAGTCCGCGCAAACCTCTAAAGAAATGAACGTTGCCTTGTTTATTAAGGTGGACGCCGTCAAAAAGAAATTTATGGTCACACGTCTTGAACTTAGGCGAAGGGAAGAGGTCACTATGCTCCCAAAATGAAGCGAATTCAAATCTGTGCAGAGAAGATTTGAGAACGATATTTACTTCATCCACAGTACTGTTGTAATCAAAACATTGCTTAAATCGTGGCAACAATTTACACACATGGATCTGAGCGACTCCAAATCTATAGTGCAGAACCGATACAAGAGATTCAATATTTGCTGCCAATTCTTCGGAAAGACGTCGCACGTCGAACATCATTGCCCCCAACAATTAGAATTATGTTACGAGGTTTTACGTTTTCAATGAAACTCGCATCCTCGCGGAAAATGCCCGAAATAGTGCGACCTCCCACTCCTCTATAAAAAATCCTATGATATGCTCTTAGAACAAGATCCGCACAGTACCTAACATCCTCATTACTTACTAGGAATTGTTGAAGCGGCGTACAATAGAATGACCTAATGTAAGTACTTTATTGGGCTCCATCAGTAAAATAAAACAAAAATATAAATCTAACCGCTTTATAGATCGCTTTGAAAATGTTTAATGCTTAGCTATCGGCGTCCTGAAAGAAGTGGGAACCCAAGCTATTAAAATGACGCTCCCAAGATTTTAGCGCGGAATAAATTCATTGGTTACCTCCGGCGACGTTGATTTTGTGTCCATATATGAAGATGCTGTATAACTTTGACAATACCGCAGAAAAGATAACTCTCGCGAACTTAACAGAAATCATCAATATGCATAAAATATTTTAAGAAATCTTAAAAATCATATATATATATATATATATATATATATATATATATATATATATATATATATATATATATATATATATATATATATATATATATATATATATATATACATTACAAGTATTAACGCTAAACTAAAATGGTAGCGAATTTTACAATGTAAAAATAATATCGGTTTGTTGCTTACAGTCCTCTAAAATCAATACAAGCTTTGCAAGGTTACATCGTTTTTCTGCATTTTCGTGCCCATATACTTTATATATAAAAATATAAATTTACCCAATATCTTCATAAACTGTCTGGTTTGTAACAATTCATTAAAAAATGTAACAGGTCAGTGCCATATAGGTTTTTATCAGTACTTCACGTTGTGTTTACTTTTGTTTTGAGACCGAATATGACCTTTACATTTAGAATTAAACTTTACTTAATTATAAATAAGGTATGAAAACGACTTTACTCTTAATATAGATAAACCAGATATAATAAACCAAACTCAATGTAAATGAAAACCAAGTTTAACAGCCCTTTATAATTTTTTTATAACAAAATAAGAACAAACAAGTCTATATCAAGTATTTAAAATCCCCCAACCCTAAAACCTAACTTTAACAAGGACCTCAAATAGACAGACGAGACGGGGACTCAGGAGAAAAGTACCTAGCGAAACCAGCTGTCTACCTCCCTCTATCTCTATCTTGAAAAAAGTAGCTAGCGAAACCACCTGTCTCCCTTAATGTTTTTTTTTTCTTTGTTTTTTTTTTTTCTTTGCTTTTCAGAAAGTCAGAAAGCATCAGCCACAATGATATAGTGTTGTTTGCTACTGTGATTTTTACATACATTGCATTAAAATCATATTTTAGTTTCAATGTTCAAATAACTAGCCAAAACTGTTCCTCTCGAGATATATGTTGGTTTTCATCTTACGGCTGAATATTGTGACCATTTCTTAAAAAAAACTAACGTTTTATCTTGTGAGTTTGATGTCTAAGATCAATGCGTTATCTAATAATACATGTATATAATTCATGTTTTCAAATCCAAATAGCTATTTTCGTTTTTAGTAACAGTTTATCTGATTTTTAAAAAAATTATTTAATCGCCAAAATTGTAATTTTTTTATATTCAAATGTACATCTAATTAAAAAAAAACTCAAAGGAGACGTTTCAGTCTGATTATCTTAATTATGCATTGGTCCTATAGAATTAAAACCAGAAATAAAGGGATTTTTTCTGCTCTACCTTTTAAAGAGTAATTGCTTTATGTGTAATTGAGGAATAAGTTTCTTTTTTATAAGTCTTTAATTAATTTTTATGATTATTTTTAAATATTATTTAAATAAGAATAGTAATTTAAAAGATTTTTTTTTTAAATACGACTTGTACAATTTACCACATTGTTGGTAAGGTGACTGTATTTGATACCATGATATTAGATCCGTGTGATGTGAAAATATTGATGATTTGTAAATTACTAATCGTAACCATTTATGACGTTTAAGATTTATCAATCGATACAATAGCAAGCCACTTAGCTGCGAAGTCCGTACTTTGTGTGTACCGAATCATTTGGTGTCAGCAAAAGCCAATTGTTTAAAGTTTAAATTGTACATTTATCAGAGATGGGGTCAATTACATTCAAAGGTAATTATTTGAGTTACTAATACTTGCTACCAACCTTCAATTAATTTACCATTGCAAGGATTTTCAATTATAATTAATTAAATTATACTTACTTTGCAAATGTAACTAAATAACACATTACGTTTGTCAAAAAAAATACATTTATTATGACATTTACAAAGTTTGTCATGAAATTTTGAAATGAATTAAATGCAACACCTACACATGTTTTCAGTTCAATTTGCTGATTATCAATTGTTCATATTCCATGTCCTTCAGCCTTCACATATATACTTGAAGATTACCAGTATGTTGTTATTTTTTCTTAATCAAGCTTCGCCAATTAATTATCAACGAAAATTCCTTTAAAAAATCCGGAAATCATTCATAAAATCATTGTTTGGCTTATACAATCTTGCGAATGCGCTTTACATTCAGGCTAAATTAGGGGAGGCTCTTTAATTTATATTTCCACAATATCACATTTGAACGGATAAACTTAGAAACGATATTACAGATGCAAATTGTCATTGAAAACTAGTCATATATTCTGTTCATCAAAAAAATACAGGAGATAACTCTAACTCAATGCATTTAATATGAAAGTTTCGAATGCCAACATGGTGTGTAAATTCAAAGCAAGTAAAAAAGTTGGTGAAAGTGTTGAATTCTTCATTAATATGAAATAAATTTTTAGATGAAAGATATTTACAGCCTCAAAATGGTTTGTTATGAATAATTTAACTGTTATCTTCAATGCAGCTACATTAATTTTCTCCAAAATCGTTCTGGAGCGATTCTGCAAATTTTTGCTACATTACAGGTATGTGGGAGGCATTTTAACTGTAGCGATGGCCTGTCCCGAGACACATATTATTCAACTAAGCAGAGTGTAGTGAAATTAAAAGCATTATTGTAGGCTTAGAGCTTGGTTATGTAAATGTTAACAAAACGGTGTGTTGATGTATCTATTTTGTAAATGTCCAATATCATATGCAATGTTAACACGTGCACGCACGGGTCAAAGTCTAGTTGTTTTATACTTTTGTACAATTGGAAGTGTGGGGGACAGTGGATAATGGACAGCTTTCTTATTCATATATACATCAATGTGTAAATGAAAACTATTGAAAAAAGGTGAATTTTATGCCTTTTTTAAAAAGTTATTAAATAAATAACCATTACATGTAATTGTAAAATAGGTCAATCACACATTACTTTCAATTACATCTCAATTACAATTACAAATTACCATTACCCCATCCATGGTACTTATTTAGAGTAGTAACCTTAAATATAAAATCATAACAATAATTTTACTGCGTCTTTAAAATTTTGTTTCAGGCGGAGTATGCATTTAACGTTTTCCCGGTAGAAAATTGTCTAATGCAAAGAGTAGAATAAAACTTTTTATCAGCTAGACTGAAATGAAACAGTGCACATAAGTATCAGTGTGTACCTTATAAACAGCTTATTTCACTTATTAAGTTCTGATATCAAAGGGATACAAGTATGAGAGAGGTATTTTAATGCATTTCGTAGTATTTTGAGAAAATCAGTTCTGTTAAAAAAGTAATGTCTTTTCGTTTTACATTCGCTTTGATTTTTAACGACGAAAAATAATAACAAACCCAATTTGCATCTTTGATGATTTCATTATAAGTTGTTAAATGCCTATGATAGATTTGCCCACCTGAGATATAGAAATGAAGAATATAGCTGGGTTTTTTGTTACCAATGGGACAACATCTTTATAGGGATTTATCAACTTTGTTTTAATATACCATGATGTGAACAGCAAGTTATGTTTGTAATATTTACTTGCTGTAAGATCCCAAATGTTTGATCATAAACATGAAATTTGGATGTTTTAAAGGTGAACATGGGTGTATTTATTCGGGTTTGTATTAAAAAATATATAGATATCATAAAAATGTTATTGTGTCTTAATTCAAGCCGCACAAGGCTGCGATGTACTTTTATAGAGTTTCTACCCTGTTCGAGCCGACGGCTACATATGAGCACTATGAGCACTTTTTGTCCGGCGCCCGTCTGTCTGTAAACATTTTACATTTTTTCATTATTTTTTAGAATCATTAAACCAATTTCAACTTATTTTTGCATAAAATATCCTGTAGTGGATCTTGAATTGATTCAGGATTTGGTTTGTTAAATGGTATGCTTTTCTTTGATCCGGGGCAGGCCATGTCTTAGATATATTCGTAATTTTGTGTTTGTGTCCCTAACGAGTAAAAGCACTGTATTTTTGTTGTCATTTTGCATTTAAACAATTCACATCTATAATGCTTAAATACTGTAAACTATATGGAGGGTGTTTTCAAAAATCTGAAATCACTGTTAAAGTTTTGTACATGTATGGCGTGCCATTAGCGTTATCACTCGTCATTTGTTATTTAGATAATGTGTATCTAACATTGTATTGTGATTTTTACATTGCGTTTATTGGTCATTATATATATATATATATATATATATATATATATATATATATATATATATATATATATATATATATATATATATATCTTTTCATCATGGCTGTTGAGAAGTCCGATGACCTACGTAAGTTTTGAACTCTCTGAACTAAGATTTGAACTGTACGACAAGGCTGTCGAGTCTTTTACCAAGAAACTGTCCATATTTAAGCTTGAAATTAACACCATTTTTTGAATTCGTTAGGCAGAAAACAGTACAACCTGATGATACAAGTGACATAATTGACAAAAGTTTAAGAGCATGTGAGTGAGTTTAGGAAGCTATATGAGTAACTTAGCAATTAACATCAGAACAATTTCAGAAAGCATAGAAGATGATTCTAGATGGAAATTAATTGTAGACAGTGCAAAGGCTCGAGTGTATGACATTATCAAACAGGTCAAGTCTTCATCCAAAGCGATTTTAGAACGACTTAGTCAGCTCTTAACGATATCGCGGATTCTCTCCGAAAAGGTGTAAACATCTTTGTGAGGATATGTTGAAGCATTTAGAACGCCTCTTCACGGCCAAGGCTTGCCTCAATTCGCTGCAGAAGATCCATAGATATATGACAAGAAGCAGAACTAATTGCCAATAAGACGATATGCAGCAAAAAAAAACGCGAAGTCGAATAGGCCATATGCAATCTGGGGCATTTTATGATATTTCAAATTTTGGAGAGAGCTACGCCCTATCATCCTTGGTTAATGATGATTTCCTCGAAGTTGATGTCGGATACGTGGAGTCTTATGTTGATTCACAGCATGATAACCCTCACCAACCCATAGGAGACAATCCTCCAGTGGAGGATGGAGTTTGAGTGCAATGCCCTAGAGGCAGTTTGAAGGACCTGACATTTATGGCTCTCAAGTAAACACAAGATTCAACATCTCGTTCAAGTCTACCTGTAAATGATCTCCAGACAGAACAGAGAACACTTTACAGCCAAGTCAACAGAACACAGTCATGTCAACAATCCAGACTTGTGACGTTTGGTGACCAGAATGTATGCTCAGAGTTCGCAAAGGTATTTGCTAAGGTGGACTTAGTATCAAAGATACACTGATTTTTTGACAATCAAGGGAATTTCTCCGCTTACAATTAGAAAGCCTCTTTTAAAACGCAGTGAAGGAACTTAGTCTAACCCCCATGGAAGAGATGGATTTGTTGATTCAATGGCTTTGAAGTACCTCATTGGCGATATCAGCGTACTTGGAAGTACCTCATCAGCAAATCTAGATCGAGAATTGAAGTTCATATGGGATCGTCTTCATAATTAATTTCCCAACCCAAAAGTTACAATCCGCAGTCCGCAATTAAGAGAAAACTTGCAAAGTTTTCTAGACTCGGAACCAAAGACAATGATAAGTCATATGAAGTTTTGGACAGTGTGTCAGAAATTGATTCCTTGAAGGGGGATCTTACCTATTCAATACTACTTACTGATTTTGATTCCTCATCAGGTGTGACCCGATCGTGGCCATGCTGCCCCACTACATTCAAGAGAAATTGGTAACCGAAGCAACTAACCACAAACTGAGAAACAGACTTCCGCATCCCAAATTTCCTGAGTTTGTTGCATTCTTAGAGAAGAATTTAAGGGTAAAGAATGATCGTAGTCTATATTTAATCACCTCAGTTGATCCGAACACAGGTGAACAGCAGAAGGTGTACCCAGCAAATTTGAAAGCCGCAGGAGTGCATTTAAAAGGCAAGTACAGAATTCTAGAACTTTACAGAAAAACAGCGTTTCTACTCGTGACGGATGTCCTATTTATTAGAACTCTTTAATTTAATTGCAGTGAATGAGTGTCGTTCATTCTGCACCCGACTAATAGATAAGCGGAAAGCATTAATCAAGGAAAACGGCCATTGTTTTCGCTATTGTGGACCAAAAAACACACATGGTCAAAGTGTCATGAGACTGTTCTTTGCCTTGTTTGTAAAGCCTCTGATCACCCTTCTGTTTTACATTAAGACTACAGTATCTCCTCAGCTGCCGGGGAAACTTACGAGGAGGAGAAACTTTCAGTCTTTAGTTCCGATTGCACTCAGATCTGTGGTAAGCCGTTAGATACTAGCAAGGCCAGTGCAAAGATTGTGAAAGCTGTTGTGTATTCGAAGCACAAAACTGACTGTGCCAGGTACATCTGCTGATCTTTCATTTCATTTCATTATATTCAGGTAAATATATCACAGAATGCCATGACTACACAAATGAAATATAACAGATAGAAAAACAGCACTATGCAACTTCATAAGGATCAATTTGTTGCTATAATTGCATTGCTCTATAGAGCTGTATTGCTCCACTGAAAAAAAAATCAAGATTGACCGAACATGAAGCTTGTATAGTAGTTTCGTAACTGCATAAATATTGCAAAAGAGTAAAAACAAATTGTTAGTTTAATTGAGCGATGGAATTTGAAAAGAAGAATGATACACGCACATAATTAGATCATTAATAATGATAAAAAAAAAGTTTTAAGTAAAAAATTTCATTCTTAGTTATTGACGTTGCATAAAAAACAATTTAAAACCTTTATTTTTGTTTATTGTTCTGAAAGTTATTTTTAAGAGAATAATTTATAATATATGATTTTTCATATAACTGTCATAAGATAAACTGTTTACTTGTTCTTTTTACTATGCAGTTGCATTTTGCGAAAATAAAACAATTTTTAAACTGAAGGGGAAAAAGAAATAAGTTAGACACAACCTTAAAAGATCACAGAGAGAGAGAGAGAGAACACTGCTGTATATGTTTAATCTAAATATTGCAAAACAAAAGCAGTCTATGTATAATAAAGTGATGTCATAGAAACACTCCACAAAAAAATAACTAAATCATTAAAATCGCGGACACGTCAACAAAAGATCGAACATTGCTATACCAATAAAATTTTTAAATTACAAAATTAATCAGTAAATTGTTTTACCAGTCAGGACTTGACTTGCGCAATAGGTTACTGGTCCATTCTCATAGCAAAGAGGTAAGCAGTTTATATTCTTTTACCATTTACGCTATTTTCCTTTTTTGTAAATTCTGTCGTCGATTAATTAACGCTAAAAATTAATCTTTAACAGTTATTATGTAAATGTTTACATTTAGATTTAAAATGATACCAGTTTTATTAGCAAAACTTGTTTCGCTTTCGAATAAAAGCTATAAGAACTTATTTCATAGTACTCTTGCTTTCTAATTGACAAATCTAGATGAAAAAAATTTATGTCTTTGTTTTAAAGATAAAGAAAATAAAAGAAATCAGTGAATATGTGAATTGTCAAGGTGCCCTTCAAAATCATTAAATCTGGGACAAGCTGTGCCATCTTGAATTTATTTTTGTAACATTACGTTTCATGAACATATAGTTTGGATATTCATGTGTACATTATAGGTTTTGAATGAAACACAGCGTCTATAAAATTAGCCTGATTTAAAATAATAGGATCAAAAGTCTATATTTATGTTTATAAAGCCCGCACTACGAATATTTCTTTAAAGTGAATTTAAATAACTAGTTATCATTCTTATCAGATTCAAATACTTGATCATCTCCAAGAGTTTAAATGTCGAATTCAAATTTATGTTTTATCTGGGGGGCTTAAAACTCAACAACTGATGACGTACGCACTA
Organism: Magallana gigas; assembly: GCF_902806645.1. NCBI lineage: Eukaryota > Metazoa > Mollusca > Bivalvia > Ostreida > Ostreidae > Magallana > Magallana gigas. The sequence continues at coordinate 149,345 of NW_022994837.1, read as the reverse complement.
CCTTAGCACAATAAAAGAATGGCACAAGTTAAATAACTATCTAACATCCCCCTTTCTTTAAAAAGAAAAATATTTAATCAACGAAAAGTTTTTACATGTAATACACTTTTGAATACATGTGTATGAAATCTTTATTTATTTGATAAATAATATGCTGTTTATATTCATATTTAAGCGAATCTTCAAAATTACATATAGAAGAAATAAGTCACAAAACTAAGACCTAATGTAGTTCTGAAACTTTGATGGTAATTAGATATTTCTAGTGCTGTCACGCACTTTTGTCAGAGCAATCACTGCACAATTAGTGTAGATTGCAATGTGATTTGTGGTTCTGGAGCAATAGACTGCTTCACACTCACATTGTGGGGACGTTCGTTTGTAATCTCGGGCTGATCATCTTCCGGCTTTAAGAGTGAAAGACCTGTTTTGCGTGCATCAAAAGCCTCCTTAGCTCGTCAGATCTCTCTGTGAGTTCTACGGTATGATTTCCAAACTGCCAGTATTTATCAAAAGTTTTTTTTTATTCAAACGTTTTGTCTAATCTGTAGTTCTAAAAGACCCGTGGTGTGTTTGTCACACTGCGTTTTTGAAAGTTGTCTCTTTTGTATTATCTTCTCATTCATTTGGTTATTTTTGCTGATATTTGGTTCAAGTAAAGCAGCAGCTATTGGTAAATAATGTCTTTTACTCCTAGTTCACAGTCTATGGACAAAACAACAATCAATATCTTTTTGGGAGTTTTGCGCCAACCTAGAACTAATTTCCAAATGTCAGTTTCGCTGGAAATACACTTTATATTAATTATTTGGCAATTTTTACAGCTAAGTCCGCACTGGCATTAGTCTGGCTGTGATATGGTGATGAAGTAGCAAGTTTTTTTTCAGAAATCAGTTAAGGATACGAAAGATGAAACATTTCCGACTTTATTCGCTGATGATTGTTCATGTGATAACTGTCTTGCACGTATCAGTAAGTATCAGTTTTATGACTTAATTTTAGAAAAGTTAGAAAGTTTTTTATGTTTGAAAATAGATAGGAGGTAAGTTATTCGTTTTAGATTTTCTAAGTGATTAAATATTATATATACTGTAACTGGGAAAGTCGTTTTTAATTGAATCCATTTCCACAATGCAAACCCTGAAGTTGAATTTCATTGAGGTATTTATTTCTCGTCAAATTAGATTATATAAAGCATCAATGCATATTTTAACATGGTTGAATTGATATATGGAAAATTTCAATATGATAATAATTGTTTTATATGTTTTTGACATTAAATAACAACAATCGTGGTAAAGTTTATTCTGCATGAGTGCATGGCAGAGATTACAAGAGTTTAATAAATCATTATCGGTGTTCAGCGGTAAATTCTTATTTTATTTTAAAAAGTTATTATGAACGATAGTTTTAATTTATTTAACTGAAACCTATTGTTAAATTAACAGATAAAATTACTTGTAAAGCTTCAAAACACTACAATTATTTCCTTACCACTACTTTCTTGCAATCACTCTTTTGGATCGCTCTTTATATCACGGAATATTAAGATTTTTAAACATGGTATACGTTTTTATTGTTAACTTTATAAAATATTTATGGATTGTCATCAATATGGGACAATAAATGAATTTTGACAGTGAGGTTATAATCAATTGAACTTGTTGTCTACTAGTACAGTGTTAAGCTAAATGTATGTTAACAGGTACTTGTACAATATGTTTTATTTCCTTATATACGTGTAAAACTTATTCCAACATTTTTACTTCAATACCTCTGTATACCAAAGAATTTTATTACCTTCATAAAAAAAACTCTCAAACATTCCTAGTTAATTTGTCCCTTTATTGAAACGTCGCCTGATATACATAAAGTCTATATTTTTAAATGAATATGAAGCTACATATCTGTATCTCCGAAAACTTTCCATTTTAAACGTTTGGCAAAAATTAAAAAGAACTTTAAGCATTATGCTTTTTTGTAACCGCAAATATTATTTAATTTGGTGACCCCCTAGTTTAACAAACTTGTTCACATACAAGTTCAAATGCTGAATCCTACAGGTATCTTGAATTTGCATCATTTGAGTAATGTGCCGCCGATGGAATCTTCGTTGGTTTTGGATAGATTTGATGAGAGTGCGTTTGACACTTTTCGATATGCTCTTTATTTTCAATCGCAAAAACCATACATATGGTGGCATATCTCTGCCCCTTGTGTATTTTTCTATTGATTATGTAATATGCTAGATAAATATGTCAACATGCAACATAACTATGTTTACATGCAAGACAACTGCAATCAAATAAGAGTTATAAAAAATCTCAAATATCACCAACATGTGATATCCAAAATGCTAGATACGCTACCTATTGATGTCAACATATTTATCTCGCATTAAAACATAACTAAGTCGCATGTCAACATATTCATCTCGAATGTCAACATAAGTTAGTTGCATGTTGACATAATTAATTTGCATGTCGACATATATAAGTTCGAGTTGACATAAAAAAGTTGCATGTCGACATAAAAAAGGTAGCATCTAGCGTCTTGGATGTCACATGTGGGCGATATTTGAGATTTTTTTGAGATTTTGTATAATTCTTATCTGATTGCAATTTCCTTGCATGTCAACATAATCATGTTGAATGTTGACATAATTATTTTGCATGTCAACATATTTATTTTGCTTGTCGACATATTTGATAGAAAAATAACTTCACACAGGGGGAAGAGATATGCCAACATACATTTCGATATAAAATGTTCTATTCAAACATATGCTGTTTATATTTTTTAAATGGATATATTCAAAAAACAATATTTACTTCACAAATACAAACCATTCAAGATTATAATAAGCTTATGTGGAGTAATTTTTATCCGTTGGGGTCAATGTTCATGGGTGGCCAAAATTCCTTGGTTCGTAGGGACGCAAGTTCGTGGTAGTGTAATAGTGATAATTCAAATGAATATTTAACAAATGATTATATATACGTTCGTGGGGATGTAAATTCGTCAGCAAGGGTTATTCACGAAGGCCCCAAGCATTTGTTCCCCACGAATAATGATGATTCCACAGTATCAATTTAATTTAAAAAAAACAATTTTTAATTGTCAATCACGTTTTAGGCTGAGTATTCGTTCAACGTTCATCAGGTTGAAAAATGTCCAATGAGCAAAGGAGATTGGGACACGGCATCTGCACAACTAAAATGTAACAGAACTCATGGGTATCACTGTGTGCCGAATAAACAATTCACCTCTCTCATTGAATTCTGCTATCCGAAAGGATACAAGTTTCCTTATGAAGCAGGTTTGTATATCTTAATGAAGATATTTTCCTTGATATTTTTTATGAAATAAGTAATACAATGATTTAGAGCGTATCAGAGTATCCTAAAACATAGGAATGCATTAATCATTAATCTTGCAGCGTGAAAAAATAAATGTAACCTTCTAAAAAAAATCTCTAAGATGAAAGTTTTATGATGACCTATATTTTATGTAGGATTATGTGATTGAACAATTGGCTGTTTAAAGTCGTTCGTTTTAATTATATTTTTTTAAATGTAACTTAACTTTTGAAACAGTTGCAGACCTTAGGGGTCTTATATGTTTTAATGGTAAGTTTCGGAATTGTGATCTGATAAATAGGGAATCACTGAACAATATTACAAGATAACACTTAAACATATTGTTGACTCGCATAATGGTCACTTATCTTAAGGTATTCCGTTTCCAACGGAATACCTTATAGTGATTGTAATTAAGGTCTTTCGTTTCCAACGGAAGACCCTCTTGTTATTCTACGGTTTCTTTTTTTTTATTATCTGGGTCTTCCGTTTCCAACGGAATACCTTATAGTGATTGTAATTAAGGTCTTCCGTTTCCAACGGAAGACCCTCTTGTTATTCTACGGTTTCTTTTCTTTATTAGAACCAAATTTTCAGGACTTATAGAGCTTTATGATCGCTACAGATTATTTAACTTTCAAATGATGACGTCTCTTCCGGTTTTAAATATTGATGATTTTGTAATTTTTTAAAGGTCAGTTTGTCCACGCATCTCCTCCGAAACTAATTAAGATCAAAGCTTTAAATGTTTAGTGATTATAGATGAATGTTTGTAGATGTCCCTCAATGCTTCTAAATGAGAAAAATGCAAAAGGCCTCGAAGCTCGCCTGATTCTGAAAATTAGCACCACATTTTTTCACGAACTTTTTTTCATTTTATCTGTAATATCTTTTGATATAAAAACATTTTGTTTAGACATGTTATGCAAAAGTTGTTCAAATTTCAACTGGCTTTAATTTTATATCAGCCCAAAGGTGATGGCCCCTCAATTTACGGGCTAAGAGGGCTTTAAAGTACTTTTGTAATAACTCCTTACTGAACAATAATTGGTTATCAATTATAGAAGCAAAAATGTTCATTGCACAGCTGTTATCTACATAATACTATACTTAAATCTTTTGTTACGTAATTAGGGGTTTCTAGGGGGCCAGAAGTCCAAGACTTTGATCATTAATCTCTAGAACAGGAGAAATATTTTGAAAAGCATGTAGAAGAAAAGTTGCTCAGAATAATGTTCTCAACAATATGCTACCTCAAAAAAATTTGTTGGTTGCCCCAGTAAGGAGTTCGAGGGTTGGCCCCTAAAACACATTAGTTCAGATATCTTAAATATGGTCAACAATTCCTTAACACTTGTTGAACAAATTGTGTTTACATTTACAAGATCTTTTAATTGGTATCATAAAAAAAGGGCTGGCCCCTAAAATAAGGGGCCAACAAGGGCTGACTCTTGATTAGGGCTGGTCTTTTCACAATAACTCTTTACTGAAAAAAAATTGATTATAATTATAGAAGCAAAAATGTTCATTGTACAGCTGTTTATTTAAACAATACCATATCTAAGTCATATGTTACGTAATAAGGGGTTTTTAGGGACCTGAAGTCCAAAAATCTTGTCATCAATATGTAGGAAAGGAGAAATATTTTGAAAAGCATTGTAGAAGAAAACATGCTCAGAATAATTTTCTTGACAATATGATACATTAAAATTTGTTGTTGTTGGCCCCGGTAAGAAGTTTAGGGGTCTGCCCATAAAACACAGTTCTTCGGAAATCTCTAGAACGGTTAACAATTTGTGAACTCTTCTTGAGCAAAATATGATTATATTTGCAAGACCTTTCATTTGGTATAAAAAAGAAAAGAAGAAGATGGCCCTTAAATTAGGGGCCAGTAGGGCTACAAAGTCTTTTTATGATAACTTTTTTTGGGCGATAATTTGTAACTAATCATAAAAGCAAAAATAAGAGCTTATTGAGCTTAATTTAAAACTCAAATCCGTTTTGAAATTGAACGATGCATTACAGAGATATCGGGGTTTAAAAATTGATTTTTCTGGAAATTGTGATTCCGCATTCTTGGTTAAGAAAATAGTGTAATGTTCAAATGGAAATGAACATTACACTATTTTCTTGGTTAAGAAAATAGGGTAATGTTCAAATAGAAATGAACTCGTATCTAAAATAATTTGAAAATTTTTAAGTCGTATTTGAACACATTCGGATTTGTATTTGGTAAGTCGTTCTTGAAATTGATAAGGTGTTTGTTACTTTGTACTTGGAATCCTTTGGATTTTGTTAACTCGTATCAAGAATAATTCGATATTTTTTCTTTTTTGTTTTTAGTTACTTATGTTTATTGGTTTAAGAACTCTGCTTCCTACAGGAACTTTAAGCTTTACTTTCGACATTAACGGAAGACCGATTCGTTGCTTTGCAACGAGCTTTGCTCTAATTATTCTTTTTTTCTGACTTTTTTGGAAAATTTTTAGGGTCATTTTGTCCACGCATCTCCTCCGAAACTAATCGAGATAGAAGCTTGAAATTTTCAGGGTTTGTAGATAAATATCTGTAGATATACGACCATTCTTCCAATTATAAAAATTGCTTAAAGCTGACATGAATTCAATAATACGCATTTTTTCCATTTTATCTTCGACTACCGCCATATTAGTTGTCGATTTCTATTGTTATGCTCATCGCTACACACCCCTATATAAGGCCGAGAGCACTATTCATGCTTCACTGCATTCAGGTATTTCATACACCGGAACACGTTACTTTGGACGAAAAGACGTGTAGAAACGCATTTTGAAGAAATATTAAATGACAACAACTGCACTGGCAAGATATATCCAATCATTATTTCATGTCAGCTTTAAGGCCTCGAACACTACTGGCTCTAAAAAGTACTGAAAGTGCCATTTTTTGCTGATAGTTTCTGATATTGTACTGTTATTGCTGAGAATTGCTGATATTTACTGAAAATTTTACTTTTGTTACTGATAATTGCTGTTGGTTCTGATATTTACTGATTATTACTGATGCTTTTGCTGCGAGTTTTGATAATTACTGATATTTACTGGGATTTACAATTTGTACTGCGCAGCACAGTTAAGGCTGTCAATAAACTCCGTTCAGACAAAAAGTACGGGAAATGTGCATTATGACATCACAGTATATTACAAACCTCGAAAGTACTTATTAATCTATTTATTAGTAAAATTAACTTATACTAATCTTTTAATTAAAAACAACAAATGCTATTACTTACAATTTTGATGTCCGTTATATCCTACACACTGAAAAATAAGCGAGATGTCGTTCTCGCTGTACTACAAAATATGACGTCATATGCTTCAAAATGACGCATTAAGTTAAATCATTGAAGGCTATCGTGCAGTTTTATAGCGAAGAAAAATAAATGTCATACATTAACGGAAAAGTATAAATGAATATTTTGTTTAAAATTATTATTAGTGAATGCTACCTATATAGTCTTATTTTCATTTTGTTAAAAGTATGCATCGTATAAAGAAGCCACCTCGGTTTTGTATAAAATATCGTATATCTAAAATCTGAGTACCTAAATAAATCACTTAATTGCAAGGGCATACACTTACCTGATCCCGACAAACTTTTACATGTGAATTTGAAATATGCTACTAATATGTAACTTAAAAACTTCTACGATCCTTGTAAAATCTTACGAATTAATTATTTTTTAATGAAATTAACCCTGTGACCTTCAAAATTATTCAACATATGCATTATAAATTACGGTTTCTTCTAACAAATATTCTTATCATAAAAAGTTCGCACCGTTTTTCAAAATCTACGATATAACATCAAGTTATTTCATAATTCAGTTGTGAATTTTGACATGATTATGCCCTTGCAATATTGAATTTTTTAAATGACCTCAAAACCACAAATACATCTGCTTGTACCATGCGACTACCATATCACGTGACCACTATGAACATAAAATAGTGTACTGTTATATATATATTTTAAAAATATATTGCATTTGAGTGACTGTTATTGATTTTAAAAAGGACATGCCAGTTTAACTAAAGTATACGTGTTTTCATCACAAAAATTTGCCCATATTTTTATTGACCGCCTTAACTGTACTGCGTGAGAATTGCTGATAATTACTGAGAATATTTTAAGGCCCAAAACATTGTCTTTTAATCATTAAATAACACATATTTCAGATTTAACACAATTTATTATAATTATATATTCTTTTTGTTTTCTTGATATTTAGCTTCTTTTGAACTTCGGAAGCTCACAGATCACATTTAAGACTTAATATTAGGAAGCCGGTCAAAAATGGTAACTAAACTTAATGCCCCAGTCACACATTCATGGATCAACTCCACGGTTCTACTACGGAACATTTTCCACGGTTGACACCGGAAAATCTAATGATCGTTAATTGATACAGTCGGTTCAAGCATATCTTTTATAACATACACCATAGCATAGCATAGCATAGCATTGAAATCTCATAGCATAGCATTGAAATCTCATAGCATAGCATTAGAATCTCATACCATAGCATACAATCTCATAGAATCGCATTCGTCATATCATACCATAGCATACCATAGCATAGCATACAACATTCTTTTAACTCGGTTTTAAATGTTTTTTTTTGAAAAAATAAATGTTTACATTATAGCTTTGTGGTAAACTTTGGCTTTTTTATTATTTTACTTCGAAATGTGTGGAACTCTTTTGTGTATGGATGCGTTTTTGTTCAAATCTCATAGCATATCATACCATAGCATAGCATACCTTATCATTAAGCACTTAATTTCAATTTCTCATAGCAAAGCATACAAATCTCATAGCATTCAAATCTCATAGCATATCATTAAAATCGCATACCATAGCATAGCATACATTTGTAAAAGATATGCATGAAATGACTGTACGGAGTTAGTACGGATACACTACGGAGTGGATACGGGTTGTTAAGTACTAACAAGGATAAAATAAATTTAGTGCCTGTTTGAAACGGTTTGCTTCGGTACAATACGGTTTTAATAAGGAAACAATACGACTTAATACGGAGTGTCAAGTGCCAAGTCGACTGCGCTTCGGATGAATACAGTTTGCTACGATGTAGGTAAGGATTAATACGGATAAAACCGGTCTTTTACGGGACGCCACGATTCGCAACGGGGCTTCTCGGACAATCACCATTACACAGTCCGTTGGTAATCCGTGCACCAGTTTAGTTCTTTTCCAAACTTGTCAACTTTCAGGATAGCAGCACTGTAAGACTCAAACTTTTTCCTCGATAATTATTGTTCACTAAAACAAGAACTTGAGAGCAGATGATATCACGAAAGCTTATGTACTAACTGATTATACAACCAGGGGCTCGTTTCATAAAAAGACCAAAATTTTGGGCCTAACTTTAGTTTAGTCCAAGGACTTACACCAAAAGTAAGTCGGGCGTATTTTGCATTTCATAAAGCGGCCACAGGGCGAAAAAAAATCCTTTAGCAAGTCCTTAAAGGTGGCTTACAGGTAACGTAAAGGTGGCTTAAAGGATATACAATCTTTAAAGCACCTTTAAGTCACCTTTAAGCTAAGCTTATAGGTCCTGAATGTCCAAACTTCTTTAAGTCACCCTTAAGCCATCTTTAAGCTGCATTTACGCTCCCTTTAAGTTGTCTTTAAACCATCTTAAAGTTCCCTTTAAGTCCAGTTTGATCAAGCTGAACAATAAAATCATTTATTACCTAATCAAAGGGATTTTGTTGTTTTATTACAAATTAAATATTTGCGTCTATTTTGAACTTCCGGGCAATAGACTGCTATCTATTAGGCCGCCGGTCAATAGACTTTGATCTATTGGACCGCCGGTCAATCGACTGCGATCTGTTGGACCGCCGGTCAATAGACTGTAAACTAATATTAAATTGAGATGTTGTAATGCATGCAACAGGTTTGGTGCATGTAAAAGATAAAAAAAAATCTTAGTATATTGCCTAATGGCACGAAAACCATCTGCAATATGCAAATTGTAACTCCAGAAAACTAAAAAAGGAATTAAGAGGTTATAAAACAATTATTTAATGCTTGAACAGTCAATAGACCAGAATTTTTTCCCTTGGTGCAGGGAACAGCTCAGTATGATCTATTACCCTCGGCCAGATCATACTGAGCTGTTCCCTGCATCTCGGGAAAAACACTCTGGTCTATTGACTGCTCAAGCATTAAATAATTGTATGATACCAAATGCAAAAGCTCTTTTATAGGGATAAGAGGGGGGTGATCCTAGTGATAAAATAATTTTCAAGGAAGGGGGCGGTGTTCCAGGCGGTTTTAATTGTCGCTCCATTAAACACAGATCGCTATCATACACTATACGGTCCAATAAACTTGTGAAGCTTGTTACCGGACTTTTTGACTTTGTCAATAACAAGTACAGACGGGGAGACTGTTTTGTGGTAAAACGTCTTACACCCCACCCTACCCCCGGGGGTCATGATTTTCACAACTTTGAATCTACACTACCTGAGAATGCTTCTACACAAGTTTCAGCTTTCCTGGCTGATTAGTTTTTGAGAAGAAGATTTATAAAGATTTACTCTATATATTCCTATGTAAAACTTCGCCCCCCCCCCCTTGTGGCCCCACCCTACCCCCGAGGGTCATGATTTTCTCAATTTTAAATCTACACTACCTGAAGATGTTACCATACAAATTTCAGCTTTCCTGGCTTAATGGTTCTTGAGATGAAGAGTTTTGAAATTTTCTCAATTTTTTTCAGTAATTTTTAATTATCTCCCCTTGACAAAGGATGTGACCCTTAGTTTTCACAACTTTGAATTCCCTTTGCCTAAAGATGATTGGTGCCAATTTTGGTTGAAATTGGCCCAGTAGTTCTTGAGAAGATGTTGAAAATGTGAAAAGTTTACTGACGGACAGATGGACAGACGGACGATAGACAAAATGTGATCAGAAAAACTCACTTGAGCTTTCAACTCAGGTGAGCTAAAAACTAGGAACTGAATGGACCGACAGACTGATACTTACGCAAAGGTCAAACACATTAAAGTCCCTGCAACTTGTTGCATGGAATAAAAATAATTTACCTTTTGGAAATTGAATAAAGATATTTGGACATTCTTTTTTTGACGTGATTCTGGTCATCCTTTTTGATGATATTTGGGAAATCTAAATGAATTTTTGCAGTTGTTGCGGAATCATTTTCTGCATGCAAAACCTAAAAGAAATCGTCATGAATAAAACTACTGTACTTGTCACTAAATAGTAATATATTAAAAATTCTACTTCTTTTGGTAATGTGCTGCTAGATAAATTAAGTTTACACTAAAATATTTTTTTGCTGTAGTACCAATTACAGTATAATTACGATAAAAAATTAAAAATCCAAAGACTTTAAATTTTGTGCAATTTTTTTAAAAATCCATGTTTTAATGATAAGTTACTATATTAGAGTTAGACATGAATTCTAAAAAGAATACAATAGCTATCTTAAAAATATATATAAACTAAGCTGGTTTTATCTAATATGAAAAATGAATTGATGCAGCAATATTTTGTCACCAGAATGAAATTTTGAGACCAGTGAAATATTGGAAAACAATCTAGCATAAAACATAGATTATTTAACTTTACACTAATAAAAATTTTCATTTATCGTTACAATTTCATCATGTACATTGTGATTTACCTGAAACATAAAATCATTATCTGCAAGTTGATGTGCCATTGACATTGCCATGTCAGCTTCCATCGCCTTGCTACTTCCGGACCAATGTTGTGGGCAATCATGACTGGGAACAGTGTGATTCTGCTCTGCGTGCAAATCACAAACCCTGCAGCATTTGCTTCGCACCTCATATGCAAGAATTTTTCCAGTGTTTTTTTCCTATCATACTAGCATGCCCTGTTCAAATTTGAATATCAATTAAAAGTTACAAAAACCGAATCTCCATCACTTTATAATTGACCAGAAAGAGACATTTTAATGTACATATGTAATGGATGATTAGCAGTAAATCTTTTCATGACATGTTATGTAATGTGTTTCAGCATATTTCTATCATCTCCAATTACAGTTTGTTTAAACATAAAGGAAACAGTGTAAAGAAGTACATGTATGTACATATGAGACGCCTATAAGGACCAAAAACGGCCCCTAAAAGTTAACATTGCCATTTCAATGAACTCTTCTGTTTTCTTTGTATAGAGATACCAATGACATTTTGTCATTATTTCCATTTTGATCCAGACATCCTCAATTTAAAAATATGACATCGTGAAATTGGCCTTTCCGACCATTTTTGCATTTTTAGAATAAATTTTCAAGCAGATTTTCTTTCAGAAAACACTGAGCACAGGCTTGAACAAACAAACTATTTTCATCAAAGACAAATCTATTGAAAACTAATAATTTAACAAAATATGTTTCTTTTTCAAGGCTGCATGCTGCTCTATATTTCCCATTCAAAAAGGATAAAAAAAGGTTTTAAAAAATGCAATTTTTTGACCAGTTTTACAGAAATGGCATCACTTCTGCTTGATGACATGTACTTCCACTGCATGAGTGTAAATAAAACAAATTTAAATAGTCTACAAAAGGTGGTATATATAAACTATTCTAAAAAGGAACATAAAAAATTAATATAAGTAAAACACTTTTCAAAATTGCAAAATACCAGTACATAAAAGCAAAATTCAACTCATATGATACAAAGCTGATTAGTTCATTATAAAAAAAAACTAATTTTTACCAGAAATGCTATTGTAATTCCACCCAGTCCCACGCTTTTTCCATCCACCATCAAAACTTGCTTGCAGCTACAAATTGAAAATAAAAAACCTGAGTTAAAGAGTGTTTCCCAACTGACTATCTCAGATAAGTTGATTGGAGGAGTGGTCAGACGATCAGATTTTACAATAATTTTTTTAGCAAGCGCTTCGGTGTCATGATTTTCAAATGAAAGTCGATTCAAAATATTAAATTGGATGCTGCGATTTTCAATCATCTTTCAGGTTTTGCTCTTGACTTGCGTGGTCACACGGTAAGATTTTCAGAAAATTGATATCAAAAGTTGGATGAAAAACTGGACCGTGCGTCTGCGCCTTTGCACTATAATCTGTAACTTTGATTTGATTCAAGCAAAAAATTCATAATGAAAATATATCTGTCATTTACCAAAGCCCATTGAGCTCATTTTCGAAGGTAAAAAGAAAAAAATTGCGAATAAACGCGAAACATTCGCGATAAAACGCGTTAGTTTCGCGAATAAACGCGAAACTTTCGCGAATAAACCCGAACCGTACGCGAAAAAAAGCGTAACTTTCGCGATATAACGAGTAACTTTCGCGAATAAACGCGAATTAACGCGAAACTATCCCGAATAAACGCGTAACATTCGCAAATAAACGCGACACTTACGTGAATGAACGCGAAATTTACGCGAATAAACGCGAAACTATCGCGAATAAATGCGTAACGTTCGCGATATAACGCGAAACTTTCGCGAATAAACGCGAAACTTACGCGAATAATAGCGAAACTTACGCAAATAAACGCGAAACTTACGCGAATAATAGCGAAACTTACGCGAATAAACGCGAACCTATCGCAAATAAACTCGTAATTTTCGCGAAAAAACGCGAAACTTTCGCGATATAACGCGTTAGTTTCGCGAATTAACCCGAAATCATTATTTAAATACTGTCATTTCATACAGAACCCTTATGAAGACGAACGATTGAAAACAAACACATTTTAAGTTTTATATCATGAAATACCCTTCTGTTATTCTACTGTTTCTTCTAATTATTATTTTTTATCCGCAAATTTTGTGTAGGCCATTTCTCGAACATTTTTTGTCTGATTGCTATGAAACTTTCAGGATATGTAGATAATGTTAAGGTCTAAAAACTGTTTTTTCAAATTCTTAAAATTCACTTCCGGTTATGAGTTATTGCCCTTTAATTGAAAATTAAGGGGTCTTTGGCCAGATTTGATCTCGGAGACTACAGATGATAGGTGCATGAAATTTGGCGAAATTGTAGGTAACATTTTTTAGTTTTGCTAGCATGAAAGTTTTGTAAATTTCTTTTTGAGTCTTTGAGCTATTTGTCGCCAAAGTTTAAGATTTTTTCGGGGCTGAAATTTTGATGCTTTTTGTATTATAACATTTAAACTAATTATTCATTATTATTATTATATCCGTGTTATGTTGATTTATTAAGACCTAATTACCTGTTTTGCATATAGATATTAATAAATCTGATAAAACTTTATAACATTTTTATATGACGAAAATTCGTCCTCCAAATTTATCACATATGTCATTCAAAAATTAATACTAAGATTTTAAAGGTTTCTGACGGTTGAATTTGTATCAATTTTATTAGATAAAGATCATCAATGAATGCCTGTTCGAACACAGGGTGGGCGAACAACTGAAAAACGTAATATGATGCTCAAACTTATTATCTACTTTGAATAAAAAGCTTGAAATTTCAACTCACAGCTTGACTTATCTTTCTGATATTAAACTAGACGTTAAGTTATGTAAATAACATATATTATAACATACAGTCAGTTCAAGCATATCTTTTACAACATACACCATAGCATAGCATAGCATTGAAATATCATAGCATAGCATTGAAATCTCATAGCATAGCATTGGAATCTCATACCATAGCATACAATCTCATAGAATCGCATTCGTCATATCATACCATAGCATAGCATACAACAGTATTTTAACTCGGTTTTGAATGTTTTTATTTGATAAAATAAATGTTTACATGACAGATTTGTGGTAAACTTTGGCTTCTTATTATTTTACTTCGAAATGTGAGGAACTCTTCTGTGTATGGAGGCGTTTTTGTTCAAATCTCATAGCATAGCATAGCATACAATATCATTAAGCCCTTCATTTCAATTTCTCATAGCATAGCATACAAATCTCATAGCATAGCATACAAATCTCATAGCATATCATTAAAATCGCATACCATAGCATAGCATTAAAATGTAAAAGATATGCATGAAATGACTGTATATTATATTATAACGTTTTAAACAATGATATCCTTCAAATTCTAAAATGATACTTAATAAAACGTTCAATTCGAATTAAAATTGATATAATTAAAATATGTTGCTGCCTCATTTTCAATAATACAGCGCCCATTAGTATGTGAGAAGTGCGATGGATTATGTCCTTGAAAATCAGTACTGAGATTTTAAAAATGTCCTACGTTTGAATTGTTAATTTGTATAAGGTTAAATCTAATTCATTTACATCTTTATATAATATTATTTTGTTTTATTTTAATATGTTTGTTTTCAGTAATTATTCTTCATAGGGGTTCTTCTATGAAATAACAATATTTATACTTTAGTTTCGCGTTTAATCGCGAAAATAACGCGTTATATTGCGAAGGTTTCGCGTTTATTCGCGAAAGAAACGCGCTATATCGCGAAGGTTTCGCGTTTATTCGCAAAAGTAACGCGTTATATCGCGATTGTTACGCGTTTATTCGCGAAAGTGTCGCGTTCATTCGCGAAAGTTTCGCGTTTATTAGCGAAAGTTACGCGTTTTTTGCGAAAGTTTCGGGTTTATTCGCGAAAAAAATATTTTTTTTCTTACGAAAATGAGCTCAATGGGCTCTCGTAGTTATTGAATATTTTGAAAACGAACTTCTACTTACTGTATCTGATGTTTATCTTTCCCCTTAACCTGAGCTGCTCTGCATGATTCCAAAGCCACATCTGTGATAGCCTTTCCTACTTTTGCTGCATTTTTGCTGCTTTCTTATGGATGGTTTTGAGGGTGGAGGAATGTTACATTGCCCCAGAAAAGTCACAAGATGTGTTGGGCCCATGCCTACATGAATCATTCCTACATAGTGTACAAAAAATTATTTTAAATTTAAACTCAATTAATTTAAAAGCTGTTTGTGTATTATCATGATTAAAAATGCGCATATGTATTACAATTTTTTGAATGATTTTCCACATGCATGTTTACATAAATACATGTATGAACAGCATCATGATTCGTATCACAGGGTTTTGACACAATCTATGCAAAAAAAACAGATTGTATATATACAGTGGAGCCTCACTTATCCGGACACTTTTGTCCCCAGGCCAAATCGTCCGGATAGGTGAAGCGTCCGGATATCTGAATTGTGATATTTACCTATAATATTTATGGCAACATAACTCATAAATTAATTATACAATTAAATATTTTATTTTGATAGCCATAAGCACTACAAAAAAAGTTTAGATTTTTTTTAAATTAACAAAACAAAATATTGTTAAAAACATTATTTAAGGTATGTTTTTTCCACAGGAAACTTAGCACTACATTCTTCAATGCAACACATGTACATGTACATAACAATCACTGTATTAAACCGATAATTTAATTACATTCGCATAACAAAACGAAGAGAAGAAAGTCGGTGTTCCACTTTACGCTGACAAATCTTTTTCTTCAAGCTAGCGGTGATCGCAACTCTCGCTCTCTTGGCCGGTGGTGTTGACATGTTTGAAGCTGCTCAACATTTGATGATTGAAAATGGGTGAAAATATGTATATATTCCCTTATTGATAATTGTCAAAGCTATTTTTTCATTGACAGAACTTACCCAAGCTAATTTTACGTATCCATTTTTCTATAGAGTTAATTGCACCCAAGCGATTTTTACAAGTAGCGTGAACACTCATCCACGCCATGTTTGGCATAAATTATTAGTACACTGTTTATTGAACACACGCTATAAAATTAATGTCGATACCCTGAACATCCCAAGCGGTCTTAATAACTATCGTAAACAGAACTCAAATTATCAAATATTTCATTTCAATTACGTTTAAAAATGTATAGGCGTACGAACGATATAATCACACTACGATTAATAGAATTTTAATTCAATCAATAGATGACTTTTTTAAACACAAATTAAACAATTTTCATGACATTTTAATCAGACAATAACAGTTCATAAGTTAAATGGCGACAATTAAACATGTCGCATCCATGGTTATCGTAATATCCTCGGGCGAGTACATAGCGTGACACAGGTGACCCCGATTACCGGACGAAGGCATTGTTTAAAACCAACAACCAGTGTCAGATGTTTTTACACCAATTTGCACTTGCGCATAAAAAACTTTTGTGCCCCCGAACACTTAAATGTGACCGTCCGGTTAAATGAGGTAAAATTTAAAGGAAAACTGTATTATGTGGTAAAATTTGACCGTCCGGATCCGGAACGCGGAATTCCGGATGAACGAGACAAATTATTGTGTAAAAATTTCGTTCCCAATAAAAATCGACCGGTAAGTGAAGCGTCCGGTTATCTGGCGTCCGGATATCTGAGGCTCCACTGTATACAATTTTTTATTTTTTATTTTTAGTACAGATTTTCTCAAAACCCTGTGATTCGTCAGATTTGACTGATCATCATGGTATAGGTACTCATTGGCCTAATGCCTTAATCATCATTAGTATTTCTACTTGCTTGGCAAGTTGGTTTGTGTTAAAATATAAATATCTATATACCTATACGTATTCCATATACCGGTAGATATTTTTTGTCAAAAGCTGTTTTGGTTTTTTTAAACCTATACTCGTGTTGTAGCAGGGACGTATATATACGTCCCTGGTTGTAGAGAGTAGACAATGGTAGATACATCATACTGTACATGTACAGCTGAATGTGAAACATAACCACTGGTAACAATGGATAGCGTATTCTACATTAGACGTGTACATTTGTCAATCTGTTTCTGATTTTAGTGTCATGTGTCGTTTTTAAATTAAATCAACTCAATTATTTCAATTCAATACTAATAAATACATGCACATACCATACCGCTTCCAAATAAAAGCAACATAGGCTTAGGTTGTACATATATTTATCGAGGTCATGGACTTTGAGTTAACTTATAGTACGGAAAGGGCGAATTTGGATGAAAACTATTTCATGACAATCCTCACCGAACCCATCTTCGCTAGCCAAGTGTTTTCCGTCCACTCTGCTCCTTGTGAAGAGGGATGCGGATCAGAAACCCTTGACTTGGAAAGATGCTCCAAACCTTTTGCATACACATTTGTAATTCATTATTGGGATTTTCAAAAAAGCCGACACATTCCAACTTGGCCTGCAGAATAGATAATGTTTTACGTCACAACCACAAGCACAATTTCGATTGGTCAATGTAAAAAGAGGCCTCAAGTGCTTTCGTCTCTACACCAAAATGTTTCATACATGTGCAGGTTAATTGGTATTTCAACGATCAATACAATCGTATATAATTAAATGCAATAAGGCTCTAACTGACTTGTTTTAGCGGACAAATGCATGATTTTATAAATAATAAATATCAATTATATCTTACCCAATGTTTCTAGGCAGGGACTCAATGACCTGTCACCACATTTTTAAGAATTAAAAAATAATTTTAAATTGACTAAAAAATTACCGAGAGCAGCTTTAGTGTTTATGTCGAAGGCTCCAGTAGGTCCCCTCTTCCCTGTCTCGAAGGGGCATACGGCGCTGCAGTTGGTGCATTGTATGTGAAGTACGGATCCTAAGCCATATCTTCCTTCACGTACAGTGTCTTTTAAATGAAGGGGGATTTTGCATAAGTGACAAAACAGTTGTTTTTCAAGATACCCCAGCTCCACAATGCGACGTCCTTCTCTCCACTCCGTCTCGGTTTCAACGCATAACGTTACATCTTCTTCAGGTTCAGACGGCAATGTTTGAAAATAATTATGGTCATTAAAAGGTTCCGGTATTTGCTTTTGCTTTCGAAAATGTGCGCCTCGATTGGAATTTCTTGACTGCACCCCCTGGAACCTCACGTGGTAGTCTTGTAGACGCAGCATCTCATTTACATGTATACTTATCGTCTGTACTTGTTTACAAACAGCGTTGTTAAAGCGCTTGAAAATTTGCATCTCGTAAACGTTTGACTTACGCGAGGATTTCCGAAGTGATTGTTTTTCGGATACTGTTTTGTACTACCTTAAAAGCAGGCAGAAAAGATTCTTTTGTATGTCTGGGATCAAGAAAACCCTGAGAACTAAAGGCCCTGTCACATCAAGCTGCATCCTCACGGCGTGTTCACAGCGTTGTAAAATTCATGGAATCGCCGAACAATCGCAAGGAAAATTCAGAAAAAATGTACAGTTTTATTTGAAAATTTTACATGTAGAGATGTCACGGCGTCCAGACTGCGACCCAGGCGTTCTTACGGAGCTCCAACGGCGTATAACTGCGTTTCTGTTGAGTTCTACTTGGCGATTAACTGCGCTCGCGCTGAGCGCTCATGACGTGCTACATATACGACTGAACAAAATCCGAATGATTTTAAGTACGAATTAACAAAAAAAAAATTGATTTCAAGAACGACTAAGCAAAAAAAATCCGAATGTGTTCAAGTACAACTTAACTATTATTTTTGGTACGAGTTAATTTTACTTTGAAAATTGCGCTTTTTTTTAAACCAAGGACGCTGAAAAACAAATTCCGGAAAAATCAATTTTTAAACCCCGATATCTCTGTACTGCGTCGTCTTATTTTCAAAAGGATTTCAGTTTCGTATTCATCATAACCAACTCTACAAACCTCATAAACATTTCAAATTACATGTACCAGGAATAATTCGATTTTTTTTCATCTTTTTATTTTAGTTACTCTTGTTATTGTTTTAAAAGCTCTGCTTCTTACAGGAACTTTATTTCCGACATTAACGGAAGACCAACTCGTTGCTTTGCAGCGAGTTTTGCTCCAGTTATTATTTTTTTCTTACAAATTCTGTGTACAGGATTTCTCAATAATTATTTGACCGATTGACATGTCACTTTCGGAGTTAATCACAATTTAACGATTTTCAGAGGGTCGGCTTAAGATACTGAGATAAAATTTCAGAGATTGTAGACGAAAGGTTTTAGATCTGAAATGTGGTATATATATTTTCCTGTGATAAAAAGCGCTGAAGCTCGCCCGAGCTCGAAAATCACGGTAAAAAAAACGTCGTGATTTTTCGTGGTTTTCTTTTAATATCTCTTTCCTCGATTGTATTTTGTTATAGCATGTAAAACAAAAAATCTTTATAAAGTCAAGAGCTTTCATGCGACATCAAAAAAGGGGGCTGACCTTTCAAATAAGGAGCTGAGGGGGTTCTAAAGTCTTTTAACTTTTAACTGTGAAATATTTTGTGATACGTTATAGAAGCAATTATGTTCATTCTAACATTATCCACCTACACATGGCATTCATTTACTCCTATGATATGTAATTACGGATTTTAAGGGGCCAGAAGACCAAAACTTTGATGCGCAGTATCCCAAAATGGAGGAAAATTTTGAACAGCAATATTGAACAAAAGATGCCCAAAAAATTGAGCTTAACAATATGCAATTTCTTTGTAATGCGGTCCCTAAAAGGAGTTACATGGTCGGCCCCTTAAACATCTCGAGAACGGTACAAAATCTGTGAAGACTTGCTGAACGAAATGTCTTTGAATTGATTAGAGCCATCATTTGAAATCATGAAAAAGGGGCTGGCCCTTCAAACAAATGGCTGAGGGGGCTCTTAAGTCTTTTAATGATAACTTTTTTCTGATACGTTATAGAAGCAATTATGTTTATTCTAACGTTATCTACCTATACATGGCAATCATTTACCTCTATGGTACGTAATTAAGGGTTTTGAGGGGCCAGAAGTCCAAAATTTGATGCTCAAGATCTCAAAATGGAGGAAAATTTTGAAAAGCAATATTGAACAAAAGATGCTCAAAATATCGAGCTTAGCAATCTGCAACCATAATTTCTTTGTAATGCGGTCTTTGAAAGGAGTTACATGGTCGGCCCCTTAAACGACCCTCTCCAGATATCTCGAGAACTGTACAAAATTTGTAAACACTTGTTGAACAAAAAGTGTTTGAATTGATTAGAGTTTTAATTTGAAATCATGAAAAAGGGGCTGGCCCTTCAAATAAGTGGCTGAGTGGGCTGTAAAATCTTTTAATGATAACTTTTTCCTGTGAAATATTTTGTGATGCGTTATAGAAGCAATTATGTTCATTCTAAGGTTATTTACCTATACATTGCAATCATTTTACTCCTATGTTATGTAATTAGGGATTTAAAGGGGCCAAATGTCTAAAACGTTGATGCTCAATATTTCAAAAAAGAGGAAAATTTTGAAAAGCAATATTTAACAAAAGATGCTCAAAATATTGAGCTTAATAATCTGCAACCATAATGTCTTTGTTATGCGGTCCTTAAAAGGAGTTACAGGGTCGGCCCCTAAAACGACCCTCTCCAGATATCTCGTGAACGATACAGAATTTGTAAACACTTGTTGAACAAAATGTGTTTGAATTGACAAGAACATTCTAATGACATCTAGAAAAAGGGGCTGGTCCTTCAAATAAGGGGCTGAGGGGGCTGTAAAGTCTTTTAATGATAACTTTTTACTGTGAAATATTTTACGTTATAGATGCAATTAAGTTCATTCTAAGGTTATTTACCTATTTATGGTTATCATTTACTCCTATGTTATGTAATTATTGATTTTAAGGAGCCAGGGCTGCGTTTTACAAAAGAACTTACGACAAAGTCATAAAAATTTTCAGTCTCATGGAATGATATATAAAGAACAAAACTTAGACAGAACTTTATTTATACAACTACTCTGATGTCCATGATAATATTCTACAGCCATGAGAATAAAACATTGATTAGTTTGTGATTAATTAGCATTCATTAATTTAGTCGTAAGTCGTAAGTTCTTTTGTAAAACGTAGCCCAGAAGTCCAACATATTGATCTTCAATATCTCGAAATAGAGGAAAATTCTGGAAAGCAGTATTTAACAAAAGATGCTCAAAATAATGTGCTTAACAATGTACAACAATATATTGTTTATTATCAGGACCCTAAAAGGAGTTTTAGGACCGGATATCAAAACGATTTTCCCCAGATATCTCAAAGACGGTAACCAATTTCTGAACATTTATGAGCGGTACACAAAAATATCTTTTCACTAAAATGAATGAAAAGGAGATGATCACTCAAATAAGGGACACCAAAGGGACAGATAGTCTTTCACCCATTACACTCATGGATTCCGCCTCCTTTTCCAGATACGTTTCGTTGACGAACATCAAGAGTAAGGACATTCCTTATTTTAAAAATTGGACGGAAGACTTCCATTGCTCGCATTGAGATTGTGTCTAGTTAGGGTTTTCCGTTTTCAACGGAAAACCCTTCTGTTATTCTACGGTTTCTTTTTCTTTATTATAATATTTTTTTTTTCTTTTTCTGACTTTTTTGGAGCGTTATTTCTCAGAAACTATTCAACCGATTTACACCAAATTTTTAGGAGTTATAAAGCATCAATGTTGCTACTGATTATTAAAATTTCAAATGATTACGTCACTTCCGGTTTCAGACATGGACGATTTTGTAAATTTTTAAGGGTCATTTTGTCCACGCATCTCCTCTGAAACTAATCATGATAAAAGCTTGAAATTTGCAGGGATTGTAGATGAATGTCTGTAGATTTCCCTCCATGCTTCCAATTGCGAAAAATGCGCAAGGCCTAGAAGCTCGCCTGAACCTGAAAATTAGCACCAAATTTTTTCACAAAATTTCCGCACATTTTCCGTAATATCTTTTGACGTATAAATATTTTGTTAAAACATGTAATGCAAAAGCTGTTTCAATTTGCACGGGCTTTTATTTGATATCAAGAAAAAGGGGCTGTCTCCTCAAATTAGGGGCCAAGAGGGCTCTAAAGTCTATTTGCGATAACTTTTTAGTGAACAATAATTTGTTATCAACTATAGAAGCAAAAATGTTCATTGTACAGCTGTTTATCTATACAGTACCATACTTAAGTCATATATTACGTAATTAAGGGTTTCAAGGGGCCAGAAGTTCAAAACTTTGATCATTAATATCTGAAAAAGGAGAAATATTTTTTAAAGCAATGAAGAATAAAAGTTGTTAAAAATAATGTTGTGTACAATATGCTACCTTAAATGTTTTTGTTGATGACCCCATTTAGGAGTTAAAGGGTTGGCCCCTAAAACACATTTGTACAGATATCTCAAGAACGGTAAACATTTTGTGAACACTTGTTAAACAAAATATGTTTATATTTACAAGACCTTTTATTTGATGTCAAGAAAAAGGGGCTGGCCCCTCAAATTAGGGGTCAAGAGGGCTCTAAGGTCTTCTTATAATATATCTTTACTGAACAATATTGTGTTATTAATTATAGAAGCAAAAATATTCATTGTACAGCTGTTCATATATACAGTACCATACCTAAGTCATATATTACGTAATTAGAGGTTTCAAGGGGCCAGAACTCAAAACTCTGATCATTAATATCTGAAAAAGGAGAAATATTTTTAAAAGCAATGTAGAACAAAAGTTCTTCAAAATAATGTTCTTAACAATATGATACAAAAAATGTTGTTGTTAGTGGCCCCGGTAAGGGGTTAAAGGGTCGGCCCCTAAAACACATTTGTACAGATATCTCGAGAACGGTTTACAATTCATGAACACTTGTAGAACAAAATATGTTTATATTAGCGAGATCTTTTATTTGATATCAAGAAAAAGGGGCTGACCCCTCAAATTAGGGGCCAGAAGGGCTACTAAGTCTTTTCATAATAACTCTTTTCTGACCAATAATTTGATATTAATCATAAAGCAGCAAAGAAGCTTTTATTAAGCTTAATTTAAAACTGAACCCCGTTTTAAAATCGGACGATGCATTACAGAGATATCTGGGTTCAAAAATTGATTTTTCCGGAAATTTTGATTCCGCGTCCTTGGTTTAAAAAAGCGTAATCAACTCGTACCAAAAATAATTGTTAAGTCGTACTTGAACACATTTGGATTGTTTTTGTTAAGTCGTTCTTGAAATCGGAAAGGTGTTTGTTAAGTCGTACTTAAAATCATTCGTATTTTGTTAAGTCGTACCAGGAATAATTCGATTTTTTTCATCTTTTATATTTTAGTTACTATTTAATTATTTTATGAGCTCTGCTTCTTACAGGAACTTCCAGCTTTACTTCCGACATTAACGGAAAACCCACTCGTTGCTTTGCAACGAGCTTTGCTCTAGTTATTATTTTTATTCTAACAAAATTTGTGCACGCGATTTCTAAATGATGGCTTAGCTGATTTTCATGAAACTTTCAGATCTAATAGATATTAATCCGAACTTAATATACATTTTTTCTTTATTTTGATAACGTCATTTCGGTTTTTGAGAAAATGACGTTTTGGCGATTTTAAGAGGGTCGGCTTGTCCATGGATCTCCTCCTAAACGGTAACAGATATTGAGTTCAAATTTCAAGGGATTGTAGACAAGAGATTGAAGATGTGCTATTTGGCATTCATATTTGTCATGCTCAAAAGGCGTTAAAGCTCGCCTGGTCCCGAAAATTGAGACTAAAAAAACGTCGTAATTTTCCATGCTTTTCTTAATTTATCTCTTTTCTGAAAAATATTTGTTAACACGTGTAATACAAAAAAAGTTTATATTTACAAGACCTTTTATTTGATATCAAGAAAAAGGGGATGACCCTTCAAATAAAGGGGCCAAAGGGCTCTAAAGTCTTTTATCTGTAGCCTTTTACTGAAGGATATTTTGTGAAAGGTGTAGAGGCAAATATGTTTATCTTACAGTTATGTATCCAAGCAATGTAAGAATTATATCATGTGTTACGTAATTAGGGGTTTTTAGGGGCCAAAAGTCCAGAATTTTTATCACCCATATCTCAAAAAGGAAAAATATTTTGAAATGCAGTATAGAAGAAAAGATGCTCAAAATGATGTACTAAATAATATGCAATCTTCAACATTTCGTTAAACGGCCCCTGTAAGGAGTTCAGGGATTGGCCACTAAAACGTTCTTTCCCATATATCTCAAGAACGGTAACGAATTTCTAAACACTTTTTGAACAAAATGTGTTAAGATTTAAATGACCTTCAATTTGAAATCAAGAAAAAGGGATTAACCCCTTAGATTAGGGGATCGAACGGCTCTGAAGTCTCTTTTCTGAAGCCCTTTACTGAGATTTTTGTGATATGTCATTAAAGCAAATATGTTTATCTTACAGTTATGTATCCAAGCAATGTAATGATTTCATCGTGTACGTAATTAGGGGTTTTTAGGGGCCAAAAAAAAGGCCAAAAATTGATCACCCACATCTCAGAGAGGAAAAATATTTTCA
Source organism: Magallana gigas (assembly GCF_902806645.1). Lineage (NCBI taxonomy): Eukaryota > Metazoa > Mollusca > Bivalvia > Ostreida > Ostreidae > Magallana > Magallana gigas. The sequence goes on along the minus strand of NW_022994837.1, from coordinate 124,679 downwards.
AATGCAGTACAAAAAAGATTTGTTATAAATGATATTCTTAACAATATTCAACCTTCAAAATATCGTTAAACGGCCCCCTAAAAGGAGATAAGGGACTGGCACCATAAACCTTCTTTTATCATATATCTCCAGAACGGTAACAAATTTCTAAACACTTGTTGAACAAAATGTGTTCAGAATTATATGACCTTTCATTTGATATCAAGAAATAGTGGCTGGCCCCTTAAAGAGGACCAAAAGGTATTAATGCTTTGATCTATAGCCCTTTACTGAGATCTATCTTGTTAAAGGTTATTAAAGCTCAATTAGGTATAATACGTTTTCTCTTGTGTTACTTAATTAGGGTTTCTAGGGACCAGAGGAAAAGAAGTTCAATCTTTTGTTTCTTAATTGAAAGAAATGCAAATATTTAAAAAAGCAATGTAAAAAAACTTATAAAAACCGATACAAAAAAGCATTAGTACTTCACTCCTTTTTCTATGTCATGTTTTGTTGTCGAAAATCAGAGTCAATGGTGTCATATTTCCTTCTGAAAATCGGACGGAAGACCTCCTCGTTGCTCGCAACGAGATCGTGTCTAGTTATTAAGGTCTTCCGTTTCCAGCGGAAGACCTTTTTGTTTTTGTACATTTTCTTCTTATTATTTTTTTTCCACAAATTTTGTGCACTCGATTTCTCGGAAACTATCCAACCCATTTACACCATTTCTTTACAGATGATTGGAAGTGATCTGAATTTATTTTGTTAAAGTCTTCCGTTTCCAACTGAAGACCTTATGGTTTTCGTACAGTTTCTTATTAAAGTCTTCCGTTTCCAACGGAAGACCTTATAGTTTTCGTACAGTTTCTTCTTCTTATTTTTTTAAAATAAATTTTGTGCTCACGATTTCTCGGAAACTATCTGACCGATTTACACCATTTTTTTTAAAGATGTTTGAAAGTAATCTGAATGTAGTTTGTTAAGGTCTTCCGTTACCAACGGAAGACCTAATAGTTTTCGGACAATTTCTTATTTTTTTTTTTTTACTTCTTCTCAAGAACCACTGAGCGGATTCCAACCAACTTTAGCACAAAGCACCACTAGGTGAAGGGGATTCAAGGTTGTTCAAATGAATGGCCACGCCTTCTTTAAAAGGGAGATAATTGAGAATTATTGAAAATTTGTTGGTATTTTTCAAAAATCTTCTTCTCAAAAACTATTTGGCCTTAAACTTGTGTGGAGGCGTCCTCAGGTAGTGAAGATTCAAGTTTGTTCAAATCAGGGTCCCTGGGGGTATGGAGGGGCCACAAGAAAGGACCAAGTTTTACATAGGAAGATATAGAAAAAATCTTGAAAAATCTTCTTCTCCAAAACTATTAGGCCAAAAAGCTCAAATTAAAGTGGAAGTATCATCAGGTAGTGTAGATTCAATTTTGTTCAAATCATAGTCCCTGGTGGTATGGTGGGGCCACAATGGGTAAATGGATTTTTACATAGGAATACATAGAGAAAATCTTTAAAAATCTTCTTCTCAAAAACTGTTAGGCCAGAAAAGCTCAAATTAAAATTGAAGCATCCTTAGGTAGTGTAGATTCAAGTTTGTTCAAATCATGGTCCCTGTGGGTAGGATAGGGCCACAATGGGGGGATCAAGTTTTACATAGGAATATATACACTACAGCCAACGCGGATCCCGTATTTTCCCGCGACACCGTGATGGTGTTTTAATCCTTTCCGCGATACACCGTCGCGGTATTGTCATCGCGGTGATCGCGGGGCCACGATTTTACCGCGATGGTGTAAGACACCGTAACAGGCGTGTTATCTGTATTAGGGATTAAACCAAGAAGGAAAAAACAAGAGCTGTTTTAATCATTGTTCGAATTTAGAAATAAATATTATTAGAAGAAAAATTCATTTTCTTTGAATTGTTTTTTAACAAAAATTTCTATAAAACTATTGCTGCATGTATTTTGTTAATGTTGTTCAAGAGTCCCAAACATAGCAGTATATTACGCAAATCATGCTTATACGTGGACTTGAAAATTAGTAATATTTTAAAGTATTATTTTTTGCATATGATGAGTTGAAAATATGCCACAGATTTCAAGAAGACAAATATTCCGCGATGTACTATTATAAGGTCGCTACCGTAGACATCAACTCAACTTGTATGTTTTCCCCTTAATTTTACTCTTATTTAACTCATTAAATACTTTCCGGCCTCTGCCTCTCTCTCTCTCTCTCTCTCTCTCTCTCTCTCTCTCTCTCTCTCTCTCTCTCTCTCTCTCTCTCTCTCTCTCTCTCGTTTTAAATAAATCGGATTATATGTACATTTAGGACGATCGGTATTAATTATAGTCTAGGCAACGGTATGGTCAATCATGGAACAATTATCACCTTGCAGGACAAGTGTCACCTGAAGAAAAATCCCGTAACACGGGTCCCGCGTCTAATGCCTTGAGCCATTTAAATGACAAAGTAGGTGTTAAAATTATGTAACGCTTGCATATACCGGCCACTTCGGAGTATCGAGAGTAAAAGAACAACAGATTATGAATAACGGGACTGCAGTTTGACTTCGAGGGATCAAGGCTTTTGAGAGATCAAGAGATCTTGGTAATATTTGGGGGTGGAGGATATGGACCGGAGACTCACTTCGAGCAAAATAATGCATAATTCAGACAGGTACATTGACAATCAGTCATCCCTGTGTTTACGGGTGTATAACTATTACATAACACTTCCTGACCATGGCAGCACCCGTGCTCTGACCCCGTGCCGTGAAGAATTTTATTGAATGCTGATACTCTCTCTCACTCTCATTTCAAATAACTAATATTTTATGTGAACTGCTGAAGTAGTACATAGCCGTAACGGCATTCTGATTGAAATGCACATAATAGCACATGTTTTCGTAACGGGCGTTTTAAGACATATCACGCCAGGGACGTATACATAAAGGTCCCTGATCATACGCGCCTTCTATCTTTACTGCATGAAGATAAAATAATGCCTGAATCAGACAGGTATATAGAAAACACAAGTACGGCACAATTTATAGAAAAGCTATCCCTGTGTTTACCGGTGTGTATAATTATTACATAACACTTCCTGTCTGGGAGAGCACCCGTGCTCTGACCACGTGCCGTGAAAAATCTTATCGAATGTTGAGACAACTCTCTCTCTCTCTCTCTCTCTCTCTCTCTCTCTCTCCCCAAAATCAAAATATATAAAGTTCTAAGAAAATTGAATTTTAAAACTTTCTTAATTTTAACATGGCTAGAGAAATAAATAATACACCACATATCGGGTAAAGAAGTTTTTTTTTTTACTTATGCACACAAACACAAATCTTTGTTCATATGATTCCCAATTGATTCATTCAATCACATTCTTACCATTTTAAAAAGTACAAATACTAGATGTGTATATAAAATTTACTTTAGCTGTGTTCTCAATTACCCTCTCTATTTCTGATTAACCCTGATAATAGTCTGTTCGTTAATTGTATTTCAATCGAGTATATCATTAAAAGGTTATTTTATGGATGTATTTTGTAAACACTGTGTTATGAATACGCAGAATAATTTCCTTAAATTTAAATTGAAAAACAAATTTTCATTTGTTTAAAATTAAATTATTCTATCAAGAAAATTTTGCAGTTTGAAAGAACGGACTATATACTTCTATTTAGCGGACCCCAAGTCACACTCATTGCTGCAGGTCACCCACCCTGACGGCAACCACCCAAATTCTATATACACATACTTTATACGTAATGTTACGCAATTCAACTTCCTCTGTTGGTCAACTGACACTGCGAAATTTTAACATGTGATGGATACCCTAGAATAAATGATCATTCATATTTTTAAATCCCGGGTTTTGAACGACAAGCATAAATATTGGGCGACCCACTGAACATCATACTTTTGCTAGATTGGATAGGAAAGTCAATTTTTAAATAGACACGATTTTAACATTAGCATTTTCGTAAATTGATTGAACTTTTTTTTTTATTTTAAAACGTTTAATAAACAAGTTATACAACTTATATCAATATCTTTCGTTGGCATGGATGTTAGCGCGAGGGGGTCATCGATATCGGAGAAAGCCGGAGTGTCCAGAGAAAACCCACGTGTTCAAGCGGGTAACCAGCATATCTATTCAACTAATGTCGATCACGGGGAAAGACTCGGGTCGCAGCGGTGATCAGCGAGTGCACTTTAAAACATTTTATATCTACATGTATTTTGCTATTCATTAAATGAGTTCTTTAAATGTATTTAAGAGAAATGACCAAGTGTAAGGTATGTTTTGAAGGTAAGAATTAAATATGAAAGATTGTAAATGAAACGCTAATTAGCATGATTAGTATCCCTTTCTCGAGGCGAAATAAGATATTTTGGTGAAGCGTTTATTATCGGGTATATAATTATCAATCAAATTCATTGATAACCAAGAATTGTCAGCGATGAATCTGCCAAGATTAATTTATATGTAACGCCATCGAATATACAAAATAGTATACAAAATTCTGTATTAGCATAATTACACCTTCCTTTTATTTCTCCCACTTTTTATTAAATAATAATAAATTGTAACAATCAAGTCCTTTTTATAAAAAAAAAAGGAATATGAATTAATATTCATTAATTCTCTCAATCATATTTCCCGTATAAGAAGAAATGGGGGAGGTAATTCGCGTTAAAAAAAACAAGAATAGTTTTCACCTGGGACTGGTTTCACAGTACCGCGACGGTGTGGCCAAGGTGAGAAGCTGTACCGCGAGGATGCGCGGTTTTACCTGAGTTACCTGTGCTAAACCGCGATCATTTTCACACCACGAGGACTCGCGGTAAATACGTAAACCGCGTTGGCTGTAGTGTAGAGAAAATCTTGAAAAATCTTCTTCTCAAAAACTATTAGGCCAGGAAAGCTCAAATTTGAGTGGAAGCATCCTCAGGTAGTGTAAATTCAAGTTTGTTCAAACCATAGTCCCCAGGGGTAGGGCGGGGCCACAATGGGGGGATCATGTCTACATAGGAATATATAGAGAAAATTTTGAAAAATCTTTTTCTCAAAAACAATTAGGCCAGGAAAGCTCAAATTTGAGTGGAAGTATCCTCAGATAGTGTAGATTCAAATTTGTTCAAATCATGGTCCCTCGGGGAAAGATGGGGCCACAATTTGGGGATCAAATTAACATAGGAATATAAAGAAAAAATCTTTAAAAATCTTCTTCTCAAAAACTATTAGACCTGAAAAGCTCAAATTAAAGTGGAAGTATCCTCAGGTAGTATAGATTTAAGTTTGTTCAAACCATAGTCCCTGGGGGTAGGGTGGGGCCACCATGGGGGATCAAGTTTTGCATAGGAATATATAGAGAAAATCTTCAAATTTGAGCTTTCCTGGCCTAATAGTATCTCAAAAACTATTAGGCCAGGAAAGCTCAAATTTGAGTGGAAGTATCCTCATATAGTGTAGATTCAAATTTGTTCAAATCATGGTCCCTGGGGGTAGGGCGGGGCCACAATGGGGGATAAAAAAATTTATATATAGAGAAAATTTCTAAAAATCTTTTTCTCAAAACTATTAGACCAGGAAAGCCCAAATTTGAGTGGAAGCATCCCCAGATCGTATAGATTCAAGTTTGTTTAAATAACAGTCCAGGGGTAGGGTGAGACCACAATGGGGATGAATTTTTACATAGGAATATATAGAGAAAATCTTTAAAAATCTTCTTTTTAAAGACTATTTGGCCAGAAAAGCTTAAACTTGTGTAGAGGCATCCTCGAGTAGTGTAAATTCAAGCTTGCAAAATTACAGTCCCTATTGGTAGGGTGGGGCCGTGATGGCGGTTTGAATTTTTACATAGGAATATATAAAGAAAATCTTTAAAAATATTCGGAAAGTTTTAGGTCCAAAACTCAGTACTAAAAGTGAAAGCACAGGTTATGCAGATTTAAGTTTGATAAGACCATGATTCCCTAGAGAAAAGTGGGGCCACGAAATGGGGGGGGGGGGGGGTATATAGGAATAGAGAAAAATCTTCTTACAGGTACAACAACAAAAGGGGCTTGCTATTTACCAAAAAAAAAAAGAGTTGAAAAAAAATTGGCAGATTTTCAATTTTTTAGCAAGATCTACTGTACTTAGTTGTCAAGATATTTTGATACTGTAATGCTAATTTGATCAGGCAATTGTTGCTCAGGTGAGCAATGTGGCCCCTGGGCCTCTTGTTATTTTCTCTGAGCATTTCCGTTTGTCCGTTTCCTGTCAAGAGACAAAAAACAATGACTCCACGAGATCTCAAAAACAGTGATGACTTGAACGACCAAACTCTGTGGGATGATAGCCCGAAGTATGTATCCGTGATTACATTATTTTGTTTGAATCGTCGTCACTTCCGGTCGTCACTGGAAGCACTTAAATTTTTTCCTTATTTTTTTTAAATGGAATGAATACCGGTAAATCATTACACGATCTTATATATGTTAAATAAGAAAACATATTCTACTTCCGGTGAGTTATATCAAATATCTTAGGTACCTATCCTTTTTACAAACTTGATACCCGCGAGATTCTAGTCACTGTAAGTGATTGAGACACGAACTTTTATGAATGATAAACAATTGATTGAAGATGAGTTTAACGGGTTTTATTTTTTCAACCATCACTTTCGGTACTCACCAGAAGAGTTCAAACAACTTATGTTTTAACAAGTTTAACCGATTGTCTTTGGTGTTTCATCTAGCATGACAAACAGTGTTGTAAACTAGGCAAATGTATAAAAAAAATTAGCTTTTATTTTTATTAATCACTTCCGTTCGTCCGATTCCGGTCTCGAGACAAAAAACCTATTTTCACCAGGATCTCAGATTTGGCAGAGAGTATCAATATTACATCGATCTCATAAAACAAATTCGGACGGAAGACCTACTCTTTACTCGTAACGAGATCTAGTTATCATCAATAATCACTAGCTGTATAATATAATGATATTTAATGCACGTTCCATAGGCCATTGTTTAGAACTAGCAGCCAGTGGTATTCTGAATCAAGTTCCTTGTACAAACACATTCGATGATGGATGCCCAGAGAACCACTTCTTCAGCGATGAAATATTCAAATGTAAGTCTCAGCGTCAGGACATGTTGTGAAGAAAAAATAGACAAAATGTTAAACGATAATAAGCTTACGTCATATTTGCCAATTCTTTAAATTATTATATTTCTTTGCATTTGTATAGACCCAAAGTGTTTGATGATAAACAAAAGGCTTAAGTGCTTTGAAGCTGATCATGGATGCATTTATTTGGGGTATGTTTTACATTAACATAATAGTCTACTATATACTGAGTAGTAGATTTTCCTTTTCCTTTTGATCATGTATATGGTGGATCATTTGTGGCAATACTTTGCAATATTTGTTTGAAATGCAGTTGATTTCGACATCATGCTACGTTTTTGCTTTTGATAAATTTCAGAGTACTGAAACACAAGCAATTTGAAGAAAACGTCACTACAACCGGAAATTCTATAAAAGATACTAGCAATAAGTCTAGTAACATCACGACAGAATGCAGGTCAACAGCAGTTGTCGTAGCTTTGGCTATTTTACTGGGCATATCTGTTTCTGCTCAACTGATTACTTGTGTTTTCATTTATTGCAAAGGATTAGGACGATGCAAACATCTCAGATACGGTAGATAATTACAAATACACCTCAACAAAAAAAAATATTATGAAATTTGAATTTGGCATAGGCCCTATATCAAAAGCATATAACCTAAAATACCTGAAAAGTGCTACTAGAATTCTGTGCTTCGTTGTTGTAAATAAAAAATACGTCGAATTTTCATTGAAATTGAAGGAGGATTCTAGCAGTAATACTAATGAACATGAACTAATTGCCGACGGAATTATTGTATCATTGTACTTCGGGGTAATGTTAAACTTTTCGATTTTTTGTTCAGGTAAAAAAAGTTATCTATTTTTAACTGTGACGTGATACCATTGCACAGCAGCTTCAAAGATCGACTCGATTCCGAAGTAGACAAATATTATCATGGCGAACACATTCACTTAATATTTATATTGAGCACTGGTTTCATTAAAAAACACAATTTTTAAATTGATTATAATATCGACGATCATTAAACTCGGAGTTGCCTTAACCTACCCGCGTTGCCATTTTTGAAATATGGAGCCACAAACAGAAATGATAATTTTCCTGAAATTATTGCTTACATTTGGCATGGGAATTGATAAATTTAAGATATCAAACAAATATTTGTAGTTTAAACTATTATTGAGTTATGATTTCAATACAATATGAAGCTAAGCACATGTAGTGACTATAAAAGTAATATCCAAGCCAGAGTTTTAAAAAACCTCGCTTTACTGGTGGCTTCAAATGACAGTACGTAACGAATACATCGGCAAATGAAAAGATTGTTTCAAAATGTTGAAGTGGTCAAATTATAACGCAAATAAAAAAATAAAAGTAATGTCATCTTTCCAAAACATACAAATTGACATACATTTAATGTTTCATATAAAAGTAAATAAAGTAGGGGGTCACATCTAAAAAAAAAAATGAGATATGACATAAAATAAACCAATTTTAGGCAAAAAGTTGAGGTAATTTTTTCTTGACCTCTGTGAAATATAAGCCAGATATGCCAGAATGTTTCGATAGAAATATCAAAATATTGTTCAAATATATTTTTCAGAACAACAGGAGAAATTCATAATACACAAACTATCTGGAAGTTTAGTCTGCGCTAAAAATTAGGAGGCTAAAGTAACAGTACTCTAAAACTATTGAGTTAAGAAAATTGTTCATTTTCTTCCTGAAAACCTTCCGCCACATTATATAGTACCTTACTAAGTAAACTCCGTAAATTTATAATTTTTTCTAACAGTTTTGTTAAATATGGTTTATTTGGCATTTGTGATATTAATATACAAATAGAATTCATATATGATGCAACATTTTTAGATAAGAGGTGACATGAAATAGTTACACAATAAAGGAGCTAACCTCTTTAAACACGCGTACTGACCTCGGAAATTGAAGTGTGTTAATTCACGTCCAGATCGAGAGTCGCCATTTTTTCATGTAAAGAAACTACATCACTTTACTTTACCGGTCTCACAACAGTATGAACTTTTACTATATATTCTTACCAAAATTGCACACCTTTAGATTCAGATTAAAAATTCAAAACGAACTTCTGGGAAAAATCCTCTAGGCATCTTTTTAAACAACACTTCTTTTACAATCTAGAAACAAAAAACACATGTGCATCCAGTAAAGCATGAGACTTGTTTACGTTGAAGTTACACATGTGCTTGAAAATCAAGCCCAGTCCTTTTCACCCCCCTCCGGAAACAAGACTCATAAAAAATTAAAATGACCTCGCATCGTTACAAAACCTTAATAGTCAGAGATCTTACACATTGTTTTTCATCTCATAAAAAATAAGCCCCTGTCGCGGGCGGAAACGCCCTAAATTCAAATGGGAATTCGGTAATTTTTTTGCCTCGGCTATGTTTTGACGTGAACCTTCAGTGAATTACTGTAGTGACAACTTTACGGGGCTGGTAATAGTGTTAAAAAAATATTAAAATACCCGTTATAAGGTTGTTTAGAGCTCTGAAACTTTTAACCAAAGAAATTTGATGTTATATGTTATTGTAAAATATCATAATAAGACGATAGAAAACGATGAAAACCCAAGTTTTGAATTAACATTTACAAAATCTGCCATTATATTATACAAATATTGACTGGGGTTGAGGGCAACATTGATTATATTAGCCCCCGAAGGACGAAATATGGCCCGACGCGAAGCGGGGGGGGGGCAATATTTTCGTCCCAAGGGGGCTAATATAATCAATGTTGCCCGAAAACACAGTCAACATTTGTTTTGTTATATGAAGAAACAAACCAAAATTTAAGAAATTAATTGAAAACAGATCGCCGTAATTTTCTCAGCTCAACAAAGAATTCACGAATTCAATTTTGTGCAAAGTTCATTTCCAAAATATCCTCAGCATCAAACGGTCACTTGTGATATTCTGCCGACCGTAAGAATTATCAGACAGTTGTTCTACCTGATTTTACTTCACAGTAATTCGCAAATCCTTATATCCGTCATGATAGCAAACCGTCGAATTGTGCGTTCGTTGTTTACTTGCCTTGACTGATTGTCTATTATGACGTCACCTTGTTTTGGAGTCGCGATGATTTATTTACGTCACCGTTTACGAATCAACAAATCAGAGGCGATTATTTGAAATAGAGGGAATGTTCCCTAGATATTATTCCTAGCCGGTCAATATCAAAAAAATATTGACCGGTCAATATTTTTCGGACGAGCTGATATAACAATTATTGACTATTCGTCTATATAGAGTTATTTTTTTTCCCTTGGACTGAAATGTCACATTTTTATTGGTTTAAACATAGCACGTGATTGCCTCATATATCTCTATATTTGTTCTGTGAGAAATAATATTAGGCAATATGGCCGTCATTGGTCGATGCTTCGCTTACTCATTTTGACATTTCTTAGTATTTAATACATAAACCGCATGCCGGAAGTTCTAAAAGTATTTGGAGTAGTTGCCCTTTGAAATTCTTTAAAATTAGAGTAGTTGCCCTTAGAATATTGACGTCACATTGTTTTGTCTGGAGCAGAACAAAATGGCAGCGTCGAAATTTGTTCAAATCTCTGCAGAGGAAAGGGAGAAAACATTTAAAATTGAATAGCAACAAAACATTGTAAGTAAACATGGCTAAAGCAAAGATTTTTAAAGAGTATTTGAAAGGTGAGATTGAAAATTTTGCAGAGTTTAAATGAGTTAAATTGGACGATATGTTAGGCATCTTGTACATGGCTTTGCGTAGATAATCGCTATTTGTGAATAAATATGTCGCTTGATAGTCCTCGGGAAAACAAACCCGCTTCGCCTCGCCATCTATGAGATTGATCAACCCAATATATTTCCGTAGCGAGTCAGTAACTAACTTAATAAGTAATAATAGTGAGAATATACTACTGAATATAACAATGTTTATTATAACTGCCATATGTTCAGTTTAAAAATCGAAGCCTCTGATTTTTTGAATAACTTTAACAATTGGCTTAATACTACATTGCAATCTCTTTCGAGCTACATTTAGGTCTTCCTTACGATTTTGAAACGATGAGATACAATCTTAAAGAATTATAAAACCTTCTTTTTCAGACACTGTTTTACTGCAAGATAGGTTTGACTTCGAAAGTGACAGTTACAATCCAAGAAACTCAAAAGCAAACACACAATACAAAGGGCAGTCAGTTCAAACAGAACATTATAACTATAAACACTACTATGATGATTCTGCGATTGAAGAAGAGGAATTTCTTGTTGGCGTAAATATGGAGGAATATGTCACAGAAAAAGAAACTATACGAAAGCTACACGGCATAATTGTGGATGGTGAAGAACAAAAATTTGAAATATTACGCTCGCAGTATAGTAAAGATAAGTATGAAAAATTGAATTCCAGAGGGTTTAACTCCTTACATCTTTCTGCAAAGTGCGGTAATTTGAAAATATTCAAAGAGATTCTTAAGTGCAATGTAGATATAGAAACAGTGACAACTGACGGACGAAACAGTTTGCATATTGCGGCTTTTTATGGAAGTCCCTCTATTTGTAAATATATTTTGGAAAATCGTAAAGATTTATTTGATATCGCAGACAGATACAACATGAATTCAGCTCATTGGGCGGCACTTGCTGGGCAAGATAGTATCTTGGAGCTCTTGTCAGAAAATGGTTGTAATATATCTGTAAGAACTCCAAAATATGAAGAAAACATAGTTTTGTTTGCATGTATAGGTGAAAGCTATAACGTATTGAAACTTGTAGGTTCTAACGAACACATTTCTTCCCTATTGTATGCAACAAATAGTGAAGGATGGAATTCCATTCAATATGCAGCTAAGAGTGGTAACCTCAAAGTATTCAAATATCTTTGTGACAAAGGAGTGACTATGCATAATAGACCAAGGCAAACTGGGAAAAATTGTCTTCATACCGCATGTGAAAAAGGCAACATCGAAATATGTAGGTATATTTTGAAAGAAAGAAAAGACAAAACACTCATAACACAGACTGACAAGCATGAACAACACGTGGGTCATTTTGCTGCAAAGGGTGGTAACACGGATATTCTCACACTATTGATGGAACATTTCAGCGTTATTGCTTCACCACACACAGACTTTTTTAAAAATCCCACAATTGATAACATAAACATTCTTCATATCGCCTGCAGACACGCAAGGTTTGATATGTGTGTCAAAATAGCAGACACATTTCCTGACCTGATAAACGAAATCACAGAAAAAGGATGGAATGCAGCTCTCTTTATCACAGAAAAAGCGGGAGCAGAAAGAGAAAGAATTGAGATCTTACATTTCTTGGAAAAGCGTAAATTGAATGTTTACCATGTTTCTAGATCAGGAAAAACTATATTGTATAATGCATGTGCAAACCGATCAGGAAAACTAGTGAAACATTTACTAAGCCGTTATCCCGATTTAATGAATATTGAAAAATCAATGGATCCAAGAAAAGCGAGCAAATCTATCGAGATTGAAGAGCTTTTTAGACAACATCTCGAAGACAAATTTGTATAACTCTTGCAATATTTCATCCTTAATTGCAGATTTTTTTTTCCATATATGCATAACTTTTTAAAAACATGAATTACGTGAGATTTACGTTTCACGTAAATAATGTTCTCAAATTGTGTATATTTGAGATTTTTTAGTTTAAATTTTCTGGACATATCATGATTTTAGAGATGTTGACAGTTTGTTATTTTCATTTTTTTCATGTTTAATTTGATTGATTCTTTGACATTTTTTAATATTTTCCTTATCATCAGTAAAAAGATGTTATCTACAATTATTATAGTCATTAACTTTTCCCTTTGTTCGGTATGCTTAAAAATGATCATTTATAATAACCAACGTATTTGGAATTTTACCAACTTAAAAGTTTAAAGTGATTCAATAAAAAAGTATATACAATTTTTAAGAGAATAGCTTTATTTCTTGAAAAAATTCCAATATGATCGTCTATGACATGTACTAAATAGTACCTTACTGTATCATTTTTTTTGTGCAACGATAACATGTACGCGTCTACTGAATAATCCAATAATGTAAAGCTATGCTTCAATGCTTTAAAGCCTCGATTTGTGAGAATAAATGAAAAACATATTAGAGCTTTTGAAAGTTTTAATCTTCCAAGATACGTTTGGGTTACCATCAACTTAACCAATTTCACTACATCATATTATATACAAATTTTGTTATCTTCTATGTCAGCAGAAGACCCCTTGCTCTGATAAAATTGATATTTAAGGAAGATGATAACAGCTAATCGATGTTTATCTTTTTTATTGTTTGTGTCTGTAATGCATGTAATTCCAATTTTAAGGTCAACATTAAAATGTTCGTAAAATCAAGCTTTGTTGTTCTTCGTACTACCATGAAATGATTAGAACATAATAATAATCAGAAAATGATTAATGTCATTTAAAACTGTTGAAACATACGGATTATAAATGGTCTACTATTAAGGCTTTTATATTTCACCTCTTGTTATGCCTACTTGTAGTTATTTAAAATATTTTCCAGGGGACAAACTTATGACTATTGTAAAAAAAAAATCAGTACTTATATCCATATGCTGTATTTGATCAAATTTGATGTCACTTTTAAAAAAGTATAAATACCTTATTTGAGAATAATACTCAGTAAATAATCTGTCAAATATACTTAAACCTCAATTATCTAAAAACCCGCCGTCAAATTTTCATTAGTGTCATGATTTTTATTACAGGGTCATGACAATCATACTTCTAAATTTTAATATTTTTTGTCTTCAAAGATGATTGACATGTCCTATCATTTTAACACTACATTATAACCAAGATAAACATTTGAATAATGCACTGACGTAACTTTTTTAACTTTTGTGGCTAAATTTTTTATCAAAAAAATGATTTATTGTTAATTTACAATAGTTTGTAAGTCTGTCGTACAACAAATTTCCTAACCGTGCTATATATGTAGGTTGCTTAAAAATACAAGTATTCGAAATTTTTATATAATGTGAATCAGTAAATGGCGAATGGAAATCAATAAAAATAAGTTTTATTTTCCTTATTTTACTGGGGGAGTTTCAAAATTTGGGTACGAAAATCCTCAAATACATTGTATAATAGAAAGTAATGGCAAATTTCTGGGGTGTGGTATAACAACTGATATTTTACTAATTCTGCAATAGATTTCTTACTCTATTATTAAGAAGTTAATTAGCTTATCGATGAGCAGAAAAAAAGTGTGGGTCATCGACCTAAATTTTTTGAGGGGTTGTGTCAAAGTTCACTGCATGGTTCATTTTTCTTCAGAAATATCATTTAAAATAGGACATAATTAATTATTGTCTGACGTTATTATTCTCTCTTATTCTAATGTACGTAATTACGACAGTAATATTCATAGCATATGCGCGGATTTCTGCGCAGATGTGCAAAATCTTGAATTGGTCCGTCGTCCTTTAATGGACAAAAGTACCAAATACAGTTTTCATGATTATTTTTTTCATTTTTTAAAACACTTTTTTCTTTAAAACATATTTGATTATTTTTTTTTCAATAAGGTGACACACACAAAGAAAATTAATAGGACAGTGTGTCCCAGAATAACTGATACCATTCTAAATTTGTATAAATTCAACAATATTTGTCCCAATATTTGTAAACTTTGGTTCAAATAAATATAAAATCATTTAAATTTTTCTCATATAAAAAGGTTGGGGGAAAAGTACTTTTCTTTTATCGTAACATCACATAACTGCATCATATTTCTTTGGTTGAAATGCATTTTCTTCAAAACGAATCTGGCAAGAGAACAGGCATCTTAAGTTTAGCGATCAAATACAGCATTCATTTATGGTTATAAAAATTATGCATTTTTTAACCTAAAAACACAGGTTTATACCAAAACTTTTTCTTTTATAGTTGTACTTGAAATAACTGCATACCAAAATATTTACATTTTCAAAAGGTTGGCTCCATAAACACTTGCTAAAATTAAAGAAAACAACATGGCCTTAGATATGCAATAAGTCAGCAGTCATAATTAATAACAACACACAAATCTATGGTTATTGATGTCCAACTATATTTTGTCGATACTCTTCAAGAAGTGATTTTATTTCTGCTGAATCTGTTGCAGTTTGAGCATCAACAGATCTTTCGAGACATAACAAATCAGGATAATTTTGTAATAGGTATTCGATTAATTTTGTAGACTGATTTGCACAAGCATTGTATAGAATAGTTTTTCCTGCTCTTGATGCATGATGAACGTCTATGCCATGTTTATCAAGAAGTTTCAAAATATCAATTCGCTTCAACTCGTCTTCAGCTCTCTCTGTTAAAAATAAAGCAGCATTCCAACCTTTCTCAGTGAGTTCAAGAACCAAATCATGAAGAATATCTAGTTTTTCGAATTCAATACACATGTCAAGTCTTGCGTACTTGCAAGCAATATGCAGAGCGTTGACATTGTCTGAAGTGGCCTTTTTCCAAAACGATTTATCTTTATATTTTAATAATTCTTTAAGGATATCAGTATTACCACTCTTTGCCACAAAATGACCAACATGTTTGTTATTCCTGTCCTTTTCTTGTATGAGGTCTGGACATTTTTGCAATATGTATGCACATACGTCATTGAATCCTTTCTCACAAGCTGTATGTAAACAATTTTTCCCGGTTTTATACGATTTGTTTTTAATGTCAACGCCCTTCTCGTAAAGAAACACGACTGCTTCAAGATTTCCATTTTTGGCTGCATACTGAATAGAATTCCAACCTTCTCTGTTTTTGGCGTGAAGTAAACTAGCTAAATTTTCATCTTTTGCTACAAATTTAAATACATCTAAACCCGTGTTCATACAAGCAAACAATACAATGTTTTCTTCATATTTACAAGTTTTATATGCTAAATCACAGCCATGGTTTGACATTAGTTCCAGAATGTTTACATGCCCGGCAAGGGCGGCCCAGTGTGCAGGGTACATTTGGTTATTGTCTGTTTTATCATACAATTCTTTCTTCTCAATCAAAATGTACTCGCAAATGTCATAACTCCCGTAATATGCGGCAATGTGCAGAATGTTGCGCCCATCTGTTGTCGTGGATGTGATATCATCACAAGCTTCATAAGTTGTCTTAAACGCATCCAAATTGCCCTCTTTAGCGGCAATATGTAAGGGATGAAATCCTCTACGGCCTAATTGTTTCCTTGCAGTTTCAACGGATGATTGCTGTTTTCCTTCCATGATTCTTCGTCGAATGGCTGATATCGGATTCAAATCACTACGTCGACTACTTCGTGCCCATGCTGCAAACAATGAAAACATACTTCATTGCATTTATAAGTGTGTTTAAAATATAAAACGATATTTTACAAACAAACAAAATGGTCAATAGCCTTTACTGTCAACTAAAAGAAATAGTACTATGTAAAAACCCGAAACAAGGCAAATATTTAAAGATGGTAACAATTTCATTGCTTATCTAAAGATATTTTTAAAGATATCTTACCTTTATCTTATATGAAAGGTATTTTTAGGGGTCATAAATCATTCAAAGCAACATTTATAATTATCAGCGGACAAGGATAAAAAATATATGAGTTGCTAGTTAGATATGAAAAGATGTTTGAATGAAGGTCAGGCATTTCAAGAATTTATCGTATTAAATCTTATTTGGTGTTTTACTATGATGACAATATGGTCAGCATAACCCAGTACTAACAAATCATCCCTGAATACCAAGTCTTTTATTTATTTATTTTTTAACATTATCATATGCTTGCCTTTGAAGAAGTGGGAGATCAAGTATCGGTCGAGGTATACACGTGTTAGTATTTAGTCAACAATAGAGTTTGTAAAGTTTGTAACCCTTTAAGGGACATGATTACGAATTTGGTCATTTTTTCTGTTTTAATGTTACAGTGCTTCCGTAAGGCATTCCTAATAGTCAACCATAATTGAGTGTCAGTCGTCATAAGTTATAAGCGAGATACGAGCTCAATATTCTTTACTACGTAAATAAGCTCATGTCGTGTTTTTGTCGACATTTTAAATGTTAAAAAGAAAATGCCAGGTTTAAACTTAAAATGAATATTACAAACTCTAGGATCTGTTTATTCATGTTCAAAACGAATTAGCAGATAGAAAAATTAGACTGAAAAAGTACTTTACAGGAAAATTGAATTCATATATACAAAAACATAACACGAGCCTTGTTTGCATGACACAAAATTGCGATTTCTGTATCTTGCTTATAACTCTACGACTGACACTCAAACTTTGGTTGTTCGTTAGAAATGCATTACTGAAGCATTGTAAACAATAAAAATGGAAAAATTAAATTTGACTTAAATCGTTGGCCTTAACTGTTCTACTCACTCAGTGGTATATTTCCATCAATATTGGAATCTGATTCAGAAGACAACG
The DNA here is from genome assembly GCF_902806645.1 of Magallana gigas. Taxonomy (NCBI): domain Eukaryota; kingdom Metazoa; phylum Mollusca; class Bivalvia; order Ostreida; family Ostreidae; genus Magallana; species Magallana gigas. The sequence goes on along the minus strand of NW_022994837.1, from coordinate 107,089 downwards.
TTTTAACTTGTGGATCTTCAGAAGGCGCAGGTGAATATTTAACAATGGGCCTACATGGCAGAGATTTGTGGTCTGCAAATAAAACGTACATATTGTGAAATTCAAAAGAGGTGTTTGAAGAAAAATACAAAAAATAATACAAAGTCGATATATTTATACATGTATGAACTTTACAATGTCTGGTATTTACACAAATATCATTGTAGAAGATGTACTTTAAAAAAAGGAGTCAAAATAGATATAGAGTTGTAAATAGATAAAACCGTTCATTTAAGTATAAAAGTATCAATTAAAATTCTTCTAAAGGTTTATTGTAAGTGATTTTCTATTGACTCAATCACACATCATTACATTCATCTGTTTTATTGTGTACTAGTATCTTCGTGAAAGAAACTAAATTCTTTGATTTTTTATTTAAACAGTCACATGTATTTTTTAAATATATGACTATAGTCATATTCGGTGCAATATCTTCACTGTATATCACTTTTAAATAAATAAAATAAATAAAAATCTGAGTTGTTAGTCCAACCAAAATTCGTGAAGCTGTAATTCATATAATTATTTTATTTAATTTATTTTATTTTATTTATTTGGTATGAATACAAATGATAAAAACTTATTTTTGTAGCATTATTATCAGGATGCTCTGTCAATCCTTTTAATTTTGGACAAATATTTTCTGATACAGTGTTTCAACTTTTTTTTATCACAACAGCATGTTATAACATTGCACAATTATTCTTTGAAAGAGAGTAGATGCGCAGGGGAATAATAATCTTTTGTTAAGGATGTTATTTACTCAGGGTTCGGATTCTTAAATTTTGATTGTTTAAAAGTAACGTTCCTGTCTGTTAGTCAATGATTTTTGGCATAATATATGTAAACTTAGAGTATAGTTTGAGTTATTCATTATCTGTCAATATAAGTTGTTATTGACTATAAGTGTATTAATTTGTCATGTTTAGCAAATTAAAAGAAGAAATTCGGATTGCAATATTTTAAAAAGATCTTCATTTTTTTTAACTACACCTACCCATCATAAACTCAAATAATTTTTTTAAGTGCTTTTCATCTGTTATATTTTCCCAATTACTAAAACCTATGCCATACAGATTTTAAGGTATTTTTTATTAATTTTATAAAATATTCCATGGCCATTTACTTAAAAAGTATGTCATTAACCTAGTATTTGAAAGTGAAAATAACAACACAATTAAAGCTTTATAACATACAAAATATAGGTCTACATTATCATCAGTCGATGTTTTATTTCTTTTCATCAGAGAAAACAACATCCTTTCATACTTTACATTACTTTCTATTTTTTCTTAACCGATTTATTTTCTTCCATGATTTTGTGGCATCACATGCACAAATGCCAATGCCCAGATTGCAATCAGGCGTGTTGAAGCGTTGACAATGCTTTAGTACTGGATAATCGTATTTTAATGCATAGTATACCCGTTTTTCTGTCCCGTATCCACCGCAGAAGAGAGATTATCGTAATAATGATTACAGATAGAGCCAGTGTCACAGTTACAGATACCACCCTATCTACAGTGCAATCAAGAACAAAGGCGTTATCTTTTCGGTTTTCTGTATCGATGCTGCTGTTGGAATAGTTATACTCGTTTTTGTTGTTTTTGTCAGTTATATAGATGGAATAGTTTTGTATCTTTGTCATGTTCTCCATAACTCTTGAAATAAAAATATGATAATGATAAGTAACAGTATTATAATGCATGTCACGAAGATAAAAATGCATACATATTTACCAGGCTTGGGGTAATGCTAAATGTAATGGTAATGCATTGCAATGCATTACACGTTTTCAAAGTAATGCTTGTAATGTTTAATGCCACAAAATTAGCATTACAAGTAATGGTAATGTAATGCATTACTTTCCAAAATCTAGTGTAATGCTAGCATTACATGGCATTACATTGCATTACTATTCTCTTCTATGCATGTTTATTTTTAAAATTGTGATGAATTGAATAACTAAAATCGAATTTGATTCTAACTGTTTTAAAGAAGAAATATAGTTCTTGAGATAAAAATATTTTAGTTGTATGATTAAAAAAAATTACAAATCCATTCTTAAATTGTCAATATAACTAGCTATAACAACATAATTTCATAACATTTAAGAGTGTTGTTATCAAGAATTTTATATCACTTGAAAAATTTACTCCAATTACCGTAGTTGTACATTCAATGAATTCTTTACTGTGAAGAATGTGTCACCAACACACAATGCCCCCGGGATAATCTAAGTATCAAACAATCTATTGTTTTAAGAGGTGCTAAACACCCCAGTCTCCACCCTTCTCTTAACTGTGTTCCATTAGATTAGAGAACTGACATACACCCTTAAAAGCAAAAACAAAATGCACTGAAAGGAATACAATGTCCAACCATGATCTCTGAAAGCTTAAAAATTACTCTCAGTATTATAACCCATTCAAAAATAATCTCTCTCTCTCTCTCTCTCTCTCTCTCTCTCTCTCTCTCTCTCAGTATCTGTGTTGGATAAAAAGTACAAAAGTTTGGACTTAAAGAAAATACAAGATTCATGTATTTTTTTCTATTAACGCCTGAACACTTATATCTTAAATTTTCAAACCCCACAGGATGCATTAAAATTATGAAACCTTTGAAACTTTGATGATCATAAAGTGCAACTTATGAACTTTTCACAAAGTAATGGTAATGGTAATGCATTACTTTACTCATGTAATGGTAATGTAATGCATTACTTAAAGAACATTAAGTAATGGTAATGGTAATTTAATGCCCAAATTCATGAAGTAATGCATTACTTTACTATGTAATTCACCCCAAGCCTGATATTTACAATGCTTTACAGGCTTTGGATGTGTTATGGAATATCTTCAGTACTGATGATTCCATTCTAACATAGTTTATTTCTTATATCTTAATACCATGATCAATATCTTTTACGTTACATGTGATTTCCTTATTTTCAGGATTTTTCAGGATATAAGGATATAATCTCCTTTACAATTAAATATCAGTTGGCTTATTACTAATTTTGGTATTCCCTTTAGACTTTATTTATTTTGAAATCTAAAGAAAACCAGCATTCAAATTGTATAGCTTACCTTGACACAATACATTCCATGTCCGCGCTAAAGCATCCAAATTTTGGGTTTATTTTTGTGCACAGTGGATCTGTATAATAAGAAGTAGATTAGCTGTGAATGAATTTCTGAAAAAATTTGATAATCTAACATTTTGAAAATTCGAAAACTATTCTGACAAAGTATTTTTTGCATATATTTTATAGTTTATTAGGAGACAATATAACCCCAAATCATCTTCATTTCTAAAATTTTTACACATTTTATACACTTTTTAACATCCATGACACATGTTAAATAATTGTTAAATAATGTAAACTTGTCTCCTGCTTCGTGAACCGATGTATAACACTACAAATGGAAGTCCATTTAATGCGACCTTTTATCAAAAACGCAATTAACCTGCTGTGATTTGTTGTTGTTGTTTCAAAAAGTTGACAAGAGATATGATAACAAGACATGAAAAAGGAATAAAATCAAGACTCAGTAACGTGTGCACCTTGCTGGATAACAAGTTCAACCGAATGGCTTTATATCTCACCGACGTTTTTTCTTCATCGTCCGTTATCATTATCCAGAAAGGTATGTCAGGAACATTTAACCTTATCATTTCATTGACCATACAAAACAAATTGATAACAATTATTGATTTCCTCGATAGATTTATTAGGTGTATTTTATTAGAGATAAAAATCGTACATGCCTAAAGACGTTTTTGATAGGATACAGCTTCTACCTCAGACTATAGTCTGTCCCAAGTTCTTGCTTCTTTCTTTTATTTTTTGATGATTTTTAATTAAAAAAAACACACACACCTGTGAAAGAAATACAGTTGAAATCGATAAAAGGGAAAATATACAAGATATCTTCATTGACACATTTTCATTTTTCACTCATAAAAGTTCAAAGAAACAAAAAGAGTTCTTACGAAGATTTATAATAGGAATGATTACATCTTTTCACCATTCGGAACTACTTGGAATACTGGGCACAAATATTCAACGTTATCATTCAGACCAGACTTTTTTGGGGTAGTGTATTAAAACCTGAAGGATAGAGGGGGCGTTTCAAAACATATAATCTGGATAAAGTGGTGGAAGCAAAAACTCAGGACAGAGTATTATAATTTTAACTCTAACCACTGTTAAATCAAAACCACCTTGTTGAAACAGTTTCATGAAAATTACAATTTTTGGTCGGGAGTCTTTTCGAAGATTTTCAAACTTGTAAATGAAGAGTTTAATTGCTTTTAAATATATTTCTTTCCTTGATACATGTACCTGTACTAACATTTGTAGAGTTCGTTGCTGAAGTAGAACTCATCAGGACAACCACAAAGGAAGGTCTTGTCACATTTTACATGATTCAGAATACCAACGTCTGCTAGTTCTAAACAGTTACCTGTAAAATATGGTGGTTGGTAGAAAGTATTGAAAATACGTTTTGCAGCAAAAAAACGTCGCCTTGCCTTTAATCTTATTAATCATTGCATCAACATAGGATATAACATATTTTAGCATCAAAATTAATTATCTTGAAAGACTAAATTTTTCAAAGTTAAAAACATCCTGTCAATTATTTATTATTTCCGAAGAGTTGCAGTTTGCCTTTTACGCACTTTATCATGAGACAGTACAGATATAATTATAGTACCCTCCTGAAATAGAATCTTCTTCTCTCCCCTTGGATAACAAAATTCAATGAGAGATGTTAATTTTTTGTTAGGTACACAGTGATATCCATGTGTTGTGTTGCAGTTTAACCGAAGTGATGCGTTGATACTTTCTTCCGTGTTTCGAGGACAGACTTCAACAGGGAAAACTTCAAATTCATAATCGGAAAACTGCAATTATATTGATAAATTAGATAATAAAATACTTAAAAGGGCATGGTCACAATTTTGGTCAATAAATCATTATTTACAATGCTTTAGGAATGCATTTCTAATGATCAAATGAAATTTGAGAGTCGGTCGTTAAGTTATAAGCAATTCTTTGCCATTTAAAAGTTTCTTGCCCTGTTTTTGTTTACATAGGTTCAATATACCGGTAACAAAAATCAAGCTGATTTGTTTATCTTGTCATTCATTTTAAGCATCAATTAACAGTTTCTAACGTTTAACACATTCATTTTAGGTCCAAAATTGGAATTTCACTTCAAAATTCAAAACGTAAAACAAAAGCTTTGTTTACATAGCAAAGAATTGTAAGCTCTGTAACTCGCTTATTACTCAACGACTGACACTCAAATTTTGGTTGCCTATTAAAAATGCCATAAAATCGGAAAAATAATTTTTGACCAAAATTTTGACCATGCCCCCTTAAAAAAGATTTACATTTATCGTATTTCACGTACGTGTATCTATTATGGTGGCATATCTCTGCCCCTTGTGTGCAAGTTATTTTTCTATTAATTATGTGGACATGCAAGATAAATATGTTGACATGAAAGATAGTTATGTCAACATGCAACATAACTATGTTGACATGCAAGAACACTGCAATCAAATAAGAGTTATAAAAATCTCAAATATCGCCAACATGTGACATTCAAGATGCTAGATACGCTACCTATTGATGTCAACATGCAACTTATTCATGTTAACATGCAACTTCTTTATGTCGACATGCAACTTATTAATGTCGACATGCAACTTCTTTATGTTAACATGCAACTTCTTTATGTCGACATGCAACTTATTTATGTCGACATGCAACTTAGTTATGTTAACATGCAAGATAAATATGTTGACATGCAACAAATTTATGTCGACATGCGACTAAGTTATGTTGACATGCAACTTATAAGTTGCATGTCAACATATTTATCTCGCATATAAACATAACTAAGTTGCATGTCAACATATTCATCTCGCATGTCAACATAAATAAGTTGCATGTTGACATAAATAAGTTGCATGTTGACATAAATAAGTTGCATGTTAACATAAATAAGTTGCATGTCGACATAAAAAGGTAGCATCTAGCATCTTGGATGTCACAAGTGGGCGATATTTGAGAATTTTTGAGATTTTGTATAATTCTTATCAGATTGCAATTTTCTTGCATGTCAACATAGTTATGTTGTATGTTGACATAATTATCTTGCATGTCAACATATTTATCTTGCATGTCGACATATTTGATGGAAAAATAACTTGCACACAAGGGGCAGAGATATGCCACCATAATCTATGGATAATTATATCCTTCTTAAATTCAACACAATTCAATGGTACATTTTGCTTAATTCAAGCTAGGGATATTACTATGAAAAACAATACTGACTGCAAAAAGTTTATCAGTTAAAGTCTGATATTTGTTATTCAGAAATCTCAGTCAATGGATAATTTGCTTATTTAACAGAAAAAATAAACCAAGACTTTGTTTTAAATGGTATGTAATTCTCTTCAATTTTGATATATCTCTCAGGTACTTATACTATAACAAATATTGAGGGATCCATTTTATAACGTGTTTAAATGCTATGCCATGTTAAAACATTTTTCTTTAGCTTTTTGATGCAAAATACGTCATTTTAAAAGTAATTAGTAAATACCCGACACGATAATCGACATTATAACATGTTAAAGATATTCCATGGATGATATTCATTGCATGATAAGTGAAACATCTGGTATAACAAAAGAAATCATACTTTAAAAATCCCTGCAAGAATATTGTTGAAAATTAAATTCAGTTTAAAAGACTATAATTTCCCGTCTGTCCTACAACAGGGAATTAGACGTTCGCCTAAGCAGAAAGTAATTTACCAAATATGTTTTGTGTCAGGTTCTATATAGATGTTAGATGGTTCTTGAGAGCAATGTAAAAAAAAACCTATAAAACAGACAACAGATGATCGGAAAATCGTAGGAAACTGATAATGAAAGTGTATCCAACTGTACTTATATAAAAATGTACATGTTTTTGGGGGGTTTCATAAATACCATCTGTATTATTTGCATAAATTGTATTATAAAATTTTTACAAAGAAAATAAATTAGAATATGAGTTGGATTCATGCATTATTTTAAAAGATTAAGCAAAAACTGATTGAAGTTTCGCAATCCTTTGATCAATTAATGTACTTATTGGCTAGGGATAGGTATTTCATTTTACTTACCGATATAACTAATATTGATAGCATCAGAATCAGAATTGCAGACCAAACCATGCCGACTGAAAAATAATACACAATATTTTCACATAGTAGCATGTGTTTGCATCTCCATAAAACATAATTTAAATACATGTAGATATACCGTGTTTAAGCGGCATGGTCAAGATTTTGGTCAAAATTTATTCTATTTTTTTTGCAGTGCTTAAGTAATGCATTTCTACTTATCAACCAAAGTTTGAATGTCTTTTGTGTTCGCGCCATGTTTTGTTCACATTAGTTCAATTTACTGGTAATCGTTCCTTTCTTAAAGTTGATTGTTCTGCTAATAGGTTTTGAACATGATTAATAGGATTTAACCATTCAGGGTTAAATCCATTTATCGAAGAGCCAATAAGCTTGTTTCAAGTTTCACATAGGTATTGTCCTGACTTTAATATTATCAGTGTCTCAGGCTCTTTTGGCCTTTCGGATATTAGTAACCTCAACCAAATCTGTGACGTCATTCGAAAGTTCGTCAGTCTTCTCGAAAAATTCACAAGCAATTCAGCATGCCAAAGAGGAAAAATCGAGAGCCGGCCAATCCAACTACAAGGTCTAAGAGGCAACTCAGGCGCCACGATTGGGCATCTGCCGTTAACTCCCAAGCCCAGTCAGCGCCCATACCCATTGACCCTGTGGCACCAGCACAGACTACAACATCGTTGTTCTCTAGCGAGCAGTTGCAACAGGTGTTCCTAGCTGTGGCGGATATTCTAGGCCAAAATCAGATCCAACCAATGCCCATCTAGCCGCTACAGCCAAGCATGGCGGGCCATGATGAGTGTATAGGTACAGTGCCTGAAATCATTTCTGACAATTGTTTTGCCCAAAACACAGTTACGAAAGTGACTTGGGCCACGTGGTGCCCAAAATATTAAAGATTAAAATCGCAATTGGGGAGTACGTCAGTTTGGGTCTTTTAGTTGCTAACATAGATGGGGTGACCCCAATGATGACATAAAATTATTTTCTATTAAATAGGGTTGTTCTGGATTAAGCTTGCACACTTGTTTCCATACTTTTTTAGTAAAAAGCTACAAAAGACAATTGTTGTTACAATACACATACATTTCAAAACATAATTACAATGACAATAATGCGACCCCATACATTTCCGTATAGAAATGTATTAATGACTCAAACTGCTTTCCATAGATTTTACTTTCGTTAGCAACCACGTGTTTAGCAAACCCTGCCGAAATAACTACATTAACATTTACTTATACATCGTAAATCTGCCAAGAACTTGTACTGCATGAGAATATACAGCCTTATATTGTATGCTAATACAATAAAACAATTGCGTGCTATGCAAAACATGCATCTGCGCACTATGCAGAATATAGGTCATGTCGGCCGATAGACATCAGGGGGAAATACAGAACTATAATGAGAATACAAGTTTATGCAATCTAGAATTCAACTCAAATATCTGGAAAGATACATATACAATGAGATAAACATGTACTTACACTATGGCACTACACAATTCACACAAAATGAGAAATTGCTCTGTAGCAAAACAGCTCGGCTCCGGCTGACATGTGAAACTCAAAATGTTTACTCAATAATTCGTACGTAGAATTTTTCTTACACATCACACTCCCCGCCTAATATCCCAAGGATATTACAATCATACAAAATCTTAAAATCATATGACACAGAATCTAACAAGAAGATGAGCAAACTAAAGCACACTAATAAATTGAACAGGTTCAGTTAATCAGTAGCACCAATTCCGTTATTGGTCGAATATATGTTGTAACCTTGTCATCTCTGACCACGCGAACCTCAACTGTTCTCACCTTCCCATCATTGCCACTGCTGAAAGTCTTCACACTCAAACCCATGGGCCACTGTCCACGGTGTAACTCCTTGTCACGTAACAGGACCACGTCGCATTCTTTCACGTCAGGACGTTCCTCACACCATTTCCTTCTTACCCTGAGATTCTGCAAGTATCCATCTTTCCAACGCTTCCAAAAGGTATTGGAAAGGTGCTGCACGTTTTTGCCCGTTCGATCGGGTCCTCGATTTCTACGACAGGTTCGGCCACTGATTCGGAAGAAACGGATATATAGCCAGGCTCCATGCTCTCGAGGGCACATAGCTTTGCTTCTGCAATGGCAGCATTTCTTTCGGCGCCAAGGACCTCCAGGTCAGCTTGAATTGAGGCTTGATCTTTTCGTAGTTTGGCTTTCTTCCGCGCGTACTGAAGCTCAGCTTTGGTCTCCTCCTCTTCAAGACGTTGCTGTGCCAAGGAGATGGAAGAGGCAGCAGATCGGGGAGCTGGTACATCACTCAGTGAATGACCCAGGTTATGTCATTCAATATGGGGATGTAACCCGTCTCGCACATAACAATACGGTGCACATTTTTCTTAGACGTTCAAAAACTGACCAGATAGGAAAACGTTCAAGTATATCGCTAACCCCTACACTACTGCCCACATGTCCTGTACGCATAGATCAATCATTCATGTAGGCAAGACCCACCAACCCGGGGCATTTTTTCCACCTTTCAGGAAGACCAGTCACTAGGTACCTGGTTGCATCAGTATTTAATTTATCACTCAGAAAATTGGGATTAGATAACCAATCATACAAACCTCATTCGTTCCGCATTGCGGCAGCATCCGCTGCTTTGGTCCTGGGTACCAGCGCACAGGATAATGCTAACAAGGGTAGATGGAAGTCCAATTGCATGTACAAGTACATAAGAAATTAGGGTTAATGTCATCCATCACATTTAGTATTTTAAATTTTGTTTAATTATCATTTTTTGGGGGTCCTAGACGATATGGATCCTTGGGTCTTCCATTGTTAAGCACGCATTTTGCTACGCTAGAAAATCCCAGTTAGGTGAAAACCTAGAACTATATCGCCATAATGCTACCATATTTTGGCAAGGCAAAGGGGGAATTCGGGAGGATTTGTTTAAGAGTTAGAACACTGCTTAAGGTACAAAATTCACCCCATATGTTGGTCATTGTAGAGGTAACAACATACCCGCTTCAAAAGGAGCCAAAATAGGTGCGGGCAAGCTAAATCAGCCGACCTGCGTTACAAACTAAATACTGTGATAGAAAAACTATATCAAATACTACCGTCCACCATAATTATATGGTCCCAGATTTCCCCACGCCTTTATTGGAGGGATATTAATCAGCTGGCCATGTAGAGAACTAGAGAGCGGGTTAATAGTTAATTAATGATTAATCAGGTTGTGGGGTAAGTACATCAGGTACCTGAATTACATAAAGCCAACACAGGCATGTTTTGCAAAGATAAGGTCCACCTTTCTGGAATGGGAAAATGACATGTTTTGGTATCGATTGCAACAGACATTGCAATCATTTTTGAATGATTCAAATGTCAAAGTGTCACCTACAGTTGGGCAAAATGGGTCATGGCTGCGCTATGACTAATTGTTGGGTCATATATTATTTGTTCATCGACTACTGAAGGTCTATGATATTGTAATTTCATACATAGTTAAATTTTGTTGTACTGTCTTTGTCAATGATAAGATCAAGTATAAGATTTTGTCTCTATTTCAATTTTTGTGGCAAGCTATTTCATTCATTTGTGGCGTGAGTGCTATTTTTATCTTTGAACAACTCGTTGAAAAAAAGTTTCTCATATTTACTTTATCTTTAATTGGGCCCAAGCTTAACGGTTGGGGGATTGCCATACTGGTGGCGCAGCCTATGCTTTGGCATAGTCACATGGCGTCTATTTGGCTCACCAGTGGTGCTCAACTGTTTCCTATTTGACTTTCTATTTGCATTTTAATCTATACTAGGTGATTAAGCAGGTGAGCATCTGTTCCCAGGGCTCACCATTCTTGCTTGTATTGTTTAGGGATGCCCAATAAGGCAATAATTGATGCCCTGGCTCCCTTATTGTAAGCAGTCGTGGCCTAAATCGCCAATAAAATCATTATAAGGTAATGTTTGTATTGTTATTTTTATTACTTCATGTTTTAGGCATCTTTGGTAATAGTATTTAACCATTTAGGGTTAAATCCATTTATCGAAGGGCCAGTAAGCTTGTTTTAAGTTTCATATGGGTCTTGTCCTGACTTTAGTATTATCAGTGTCCTCAGGCTTTTTAGCCTTTTGGATATAAGTAACCTCAACCAAATATGTGACACCATACGCAAGTTCGTCAGTCTTCTCGAAAAACCCACTCCCTCCCTCCATAATCCGTCAATCTTTTTTTATGTAATTAAAATGTTAACTTTTGCGATACCCAGTTCCGCTGCTCTCTCGTGTTTTTTTATTATAATTTTAGAGAAACATTCATTGGTCCATCTAACATTCAACCAACCGAATCGTCACGGCTGTTAACAAGTTTACCAGGAATGGGAGCTCTCCAGGCGTCTATTTGGCTCATCAGTAGTGCTCAACTGTTTCCTTTTTGACTTAGAATTTGCATTTTAATCTATGAAAGGTGATCAACCAGGTGAGCATCTGTTCCCAGGGCCCACCATTCTTGCTTGTATTGTTTGGGGATGCCCAACAAGTCAATAATTGATGCCTGGCTCCCTTATTGTAAGTATCTTTGGCCTAAATCGCCAATAAAACCATTATGAGGTAATGTTTGTATTGTTATTTTTATTACTCCTATGCTTAAGGCATCTTTGATAATCAGTTTCTAGAGTTTGTCAAATTCCAATTAGCTCTTAACCTGGAATTTCTGTTCAACATTCAAAAATATAAACCAAAACATGGCTTGGGCTTCCTTTACATAACAAAGAATTGTGAGCTCTTTATCTGGCTAATAACTTGAGGATTGACACTCAAATTGTTTTCGACAATTCTAAACAACTTACTAAAGCATTGAAAATATCAAAAATGGTAAAATAAATTTTGACAAAAATCGTGACCATTTTAGGTAGGGATGTTGTTTAAGAATATGTCAATTTAAAGAGGGAAATGACTTAATTCAATGTCTCGTCTACCTGATACCAATTGTCTGTTTTAAGCAACAGAGGACATTTGAATATAATAAGTCACACTCTCTTCAAATTAAATTTAGCTAAATCTTCAATATTGAATTTACCTGATATTTAAGTGTAATAATAACAATACTGTACAATTTTAAATTCATACACAAGTATATACACGTATTCGAGTTTTGAAAATCTAATCAAAACATAAAGTTGTTTCCAGTATACTCATTTGAAAGAATTCGATATTATACTATATTATGTAACCATTTCATATTACATATAAAAAATGAACCCATTTAAGTATTTGAATGCAGCTGAATATAACCATATTATCATTTAATAATCTATATATAATCAAACAGATCAATCGAGACAAACATGCATACATGCACTTTTTAATAAACTCACATTACTGATCAGATTGTGTATATACTAATTAGGATAAATAAAAAAAAAAAGGATCTTTTAATTGCAAACTAATTTATTATCTTTATTACATATGATAGATTTTTATAAATTACAATGCAAAAAAGCTGTATTCTATTTATAACTCTTAATCTAAAAAATACTCTTACTTGCTCATTGGGTATCAAGGATATTGATTATGTATGTCAAAGTCGTTTGGTTCCATTGCTTAGTCGTTCAAAACAATTTCAAACTGAAAACGCCCTCTCCCTGAATAAATCGAGATTATAAGTAAACGCTAACGATATAGTATACACAATGTGAAAGCATGTACAACCTGCACTTCTTATGCTAGTTAGAAGATTCATATCCTGTTTTGTGATATAAACAAATCGACATGCGTTATCAAGTTCGATCCCGGAAATACAATACAGTCACTTCCCAGCTTCAGATACAACCACATGAATATTTTACATGCTAAAAAATCTACTTAAAATGATAAGAATATTACCAATGAGAAAGCCATTATAAGTTACATATTGTACAGAAATGCACTTCCATTGTAATAAACAGTCCGCTGCATGTTTTAAAGAACTGCGAAAGCTAACGCCCGTTTCCCGCCTACATTTTACATCCAAATATTTCGGAATTTCTGTCAGATATTCAAAAACTAAGTTTTCTACTAAAAAATATAATCAAATCCTAATCAATTTATATCAAAACAAAATTTGAAATAAAATTATTTAATTTTAAACAAAAGTTTTGCTAACGCGGGGTCTAAAAAATTTTCATCGAAATCGGTCTCTATGAGTGAGGAAAATTTTATTTTGCGGCCAATATGTGCATAAAAACTTAATAATAACATATTTACGATATGTATTAAAGTAAAATTTCACTTTAATTCATATCTGTTAATTAGTTTTGGAAAATTTACAAAGCAAAATTCTTTTTTTGGAATGTATTTCGGTCTGTAGACATATGTTCCCCCCGTGAAACAACAAACCCTTTGGTAAAAATATGCTAAATAGCAATAATTAAAACCCCTCAAAAGGAATTTTTGTTTCACGGGGGGGAAAGAGGTTTTAAAAAAAACATTTCCGTTTTCCGTTATTTTCTATTATGAAATGAGCTATTTTAACCCAAAATACAAAGTTATCTCGCTTTGTTTGACACAATCATTTATATTTAATGAAAATATACATAAATGTTTACATTATTATAAAAAATTGACTTTAATTAGACAACTTTCAAAAAATGACTTTTAGTTAGGCGGCTAGACAATGCTATCGTTCGCAGTCCTTTGTCATGTTTACGCTATAGTGTTTATAATAAACAAATACAACATGATCTTTATGATATAGTTTAAAGTATGATGCAAATAGAAGTGACCTTAATGGTATTGATAGCAAGATCATTAAATATATCAGTAAAAGCAAATTAATTGTTGTGAATGTGTTATGATATTCATCAATTTTGTTCAAAATCCAGTAATGTTTTATCCCGCAACATTTGCCGATATCATTACGAGCGTGACTGCACGTAGGCAAGGACATACAATCAGATATGAAGTATTGATCACAATTATTAAATCCTCAGTGTATTATATAGAATGTTACAATCAGGAAATGAATGGAATTACTTGTGTTATTTAATGGATTTGATATACCCATAGAATATGGATAGAACATTCGCACGCATTTTCATGCATATATAAAAGAGCGCTTACCTTTTGAGAGTTTACCATGTGCTGCTATATATTCTCTTTCAGTAATTTTCCTTTTCATTTATGAAAAAGTTTAACAAGGAAGTAATTTGTACTGTTTTATTGATACCCAACCAAGGAAATGCATGATGCATAATTAAGTGCATTTAACTCATGCAGCTGTCTTATCCAGAAAATAAAAGTACTAACATCGATAAATTTCTTTAAGTTTACTAGCTATAAGAAAATATGCAATATTGCATAAACAATCGTCTAACATGCATTTATACATCCATCTACTTAAAGATGTTTCAAAACAAGTTGATGTGTTTTAAAATGAAAAGCAATAAATGCACTAATGAATTAAGTGTTAGACAAAACAGAAATCTTATATAGAATTCTTGGTTGAAAGTTACTGAATAGAAAAAAAAATCCTAATACGACTAGATCCTGAAATAATTTTTTCACAAGAGATTGTTTTAAAAACATATCTTAATTATCTACATCATCAAAAACTATATACCATTTTAATGAAGTATAGTCTTAATTGTTCATTTGTCAAATAAATTATATTTGTAATTCACTTTATGAACTTGTGCGATAGCTTCTTAATCGTTTTAAGAGTAAAGATTGTAAAAACTAACTACTAGCCTCAATGCAAATATTCCTTTGCAGTTAGCTTTTTACTGATATACTAGCTGGATATCGGAATCCTAAAAAACATATAATACTACTCGCCTCGATCTATAAAAACCAGAAACAGAATCCATAAGGGGAAATGATGAGAATTTTTAACCCCAGAGTTAACAAAGAATGACAACGGGTTAACAAATCTAGACCTACAAAACAGTCATCTGAGAACATTGTAAATTTTACAGAGACATGCAATTCGACAGTTAGTACCTAATCATTGCATTGATGATTGTTATTTTTTTTAATGAATAAAGAAATTCACCTATGAATATGATACATGGTTACCTTATTACAATATTTGTAATGGAGCATGCATATTACTGTATGCTGATATTCAATTGACGTTAAATGATAAATCACTTTAAAATAATTGTAGATATTAAAACAACTTGATATTAGTGTAACCAGTGTAAGTAATTAATATATAATGTTTGTCTATTTGTAAACGTAATTGTTTCTGTGTGCATGTGTGTGTGTGTGTTTTATTTACATCTCCAGGTGAGATTGTCCACGTGTAATTGCTTATTTTTATTTGACCATTCGACTACCCGTTTGACCTGTCCGACAACATTCTAAATTCAACTTCTACTTACCAATCTTCCCGCCTAACTAACCAGGCCAGCGCACACTTTGTCTTGCCTTGAGAGGGGACAGACCTCTATGCATGAAGAGTAAGCGCAAGCTTTGTCTGCGATTAGCTACCGGTCTTCTCCAATGTCGTACTTTGCCGGAAATCGGACGGTTCATTGCGGTTTTCTTTAGATATGAGAATGTTGAATGCAAAAACGCGAAAAGATTGTTACATGTTGCCACGGTTCGATGACATTATTGATACCCTTTATGGCGCGAAATTTTTCAGCAAACTTGACCTAAGATCAGGCTACTGGCAGGTGGAGTTAGAAGAGAGAGACAAGCATAAAACGGCATTTTCAGTGGGTAACTTGGGCTTTTTCGAGTGTAACAGAATGAGTTTTGGTCTCACAAATGCACCGGCCACATTCCAGAGACTCATGGAAAAGTGTATGGGGGAAATGCATTTGCGAGAATGTTTAATATTTTTGGATGATGTTTTGATCTTTTCAAATTCTTTTGAGGAACATTGTGGAAGGTTGAAAAATGTTTTTTCCAAATTGATTGAACATGGTCTCAAGCTCAAACCATCAAAATGTGAATTGTTTAAAAAGTCAGTGACTTATTTAGGACACATTATTTCAGAAAAGGGAATAGAGACAGACCCGGAGAAATTGTCAGCTGTGAAGGAGTGGTCTGCACCTAGAAACCTCAAGCAGCTGAGACAGTTTTTGGGGTTTGCCGGCTATTATCGTCGATTTGTCCCACATTTTACCCAGATAGTTGCTCCTTTGAATGATCTTCTGAAAGGACATGGAACCAACAAGCAGATGAAGAAATACACAAACAAGGTAAAACCTGTTCCCTGGAAGTGGTCTGATAAAGAGGATGAGGCATTTAAGGCTATTAAACAGAAACTTATCCAACCTCCAATTCTTGGTTTTGCAAATTACAAACTCCCATTTACTTTGCATACAGATGCTAGTAGTGTTGGTTTAGGGGCAGTTCTTTACCAAGTGCAAGACGGTAAGACAAAGGTTATAGCATATGCCAGTAGGGGATTACGACCTAATGAGAGGAATTATCCGGCCCATAAGTTGGAATTTCTGGCTCTCAAATGGGCGATCAGTGACAAATTTTATGATTACCTATATGGAACATCTTTCCAGGTAGTCACTGATAACAATCCTCTTACCTATGTGCTTCATAAAGCTAAGTTAGATGCAACAAGCCAAAGGTGGGTAGCTGCATTGGCAAGTTATAACTTTACTTTAACCTACAGGCCCGGTCGGCAGAATGCTGATGCGGATGGATTGTCCAGACAGCCAGAGCTGTTCTCCGATGCTGTCAAGGCCATTTGCCAGTCTGTGTTATGTGCTGTACCATACTGTCATAGTATAGGAGCTGACTCTGTAGCTAATTATGAGGAGTCTGGAGATGTTCAACACATAAGTGATATAGATTGGAGAATAGAACAGAGGAAGGACAAGGTGATAGCAAGAGTGATAGGACTTATTGAACAAGGATTTTATCCCAATAGATTTACCAATAATGTGAAGAGAGAGATTTTTCCCGTCCAGAGATTTTGTAGGGAATGGAGGAAACTTCATCTTAAAGATGGGATTTTATACAGGAACGCGAAAATTGAGGACAGAGAGGTGAATCAGTTAGTTATCCCAGAGGTGTACAGAGAAGTAGTTTTTCAGGGAATCCATAGAGATACCGGTCATCCAGGTAAGGACAAGACTCTTTGGTTAGCTAAGCATAGGTATTTTTGGCCAGGTTTGGAAAGGGAAATTAGTCAGAAGGTAGACGATTGCCCTAGATGTATTAGGCGCAAAACCCCAGCAAAGCCTTTTGCTGTGTTGGTCCCAATTGAAAGTACACACCCTATGGAATTAGTGTGCATTGACTTTTTAAGTCTTGAGAAAAGCAAAGGGGGGACAGAGGATATATTGATCATAACTGATCATTTTACACGCTTTGCGCAGGCCATACCTTGCCGCAACCAAAGAGCCAGGGTCACAGCAAAGGCATTATATGAAAAAATTTTCCTGCACTATGGTTTTCCAGAAAAACTGCATAGTGATCAAGGCAGGAACTTTGAGTCTAAGGTTATCAAGGAACTGTGTAAAATTTTAGGCATCAAAAAGACTCACACCACTCCGTATCATCCAATGTGTAACGGATCAGCTGAAAGATTCAACCAGACCCTCCTAAACATGTTAGGTACATTGGAACATGAACAGAAAGCAGATTGGAAATCAAATGTAGCTCTTTTAGTCCAAGCGTACAATGCAACAAAGAGTGACGCGACAGGTTATTCTCCACACTTTTTAATGTTTGGGTGGCACCCACGGCTTCCTATTGATTCTTTTTTAGGTATCAATCCTGATGAGGAGGAACATAAGAATCACAGCGACTATGTTTGTAAGTTACAGATGAGAATGGAAACAGCTTTCAACATAGCAGCAGCTGAAGCAAAGAAGTCTGCAGAGAAGAACACGGAGAGGTATGATGCTAAGATACGTGAAGCAAGGTTAGAAGTGGGAGACAAAGTCTTGACCAGAAATGTGGGGTTAAAAGGAAAAAATAAATTGGCTGATAAGTGGGATGAACCAATTTATATTGTGAAAGAGAAAATTCCTGATTTGCCAGTTTATAAAGTAAAAACAGAGGGCAGTAGAATGCGGACATTGCATAGGAACATGTTGTTACCCTGTCCCAATCTTTCAGAGGGGAAGAAGCCCCAGCCTAAAGAAAAGCATGACAGAGTGAGATCTAAAGGCACATCTGGTGGTTCATTGATTGAAGAGCGGATGTCTTCTAATTCATCATATTCTGATTCTGATGTGGCTATTATGAGATATGTTACTCGTACGACTGATAGGAACAATGATTCAGAGGATGTGGGTTCAATTTTTTCTGAGGAAGAAAGTTCTTTAACCAAAAATATATCTTTTCCTTTACAGAATGTTAACCAGTCACATCCGAGTGATCTTACAGAAGTGGATGAGTTTGCTGAACAGAATTTTAGTCATCCAGCCTCCATCGATCCTATGGAAGCAAATAAGATAGCAGAACAGATTTTTAGCCTTCCAACCCATATGGATTTGACAGAATTGAAGGACACGGCTAAGGAAGAAAACGAAGAGAATGAAGAGACGAAAACTACAAGGGAAAAGAATCCGCCTCTTAGACGATCAGGCAGAGAAAAGAGGAGACCAGATTGGTATGGGAATTGGACAGACAAGTAGTGAATAGAATGTTTTTATGTGGAAAAGACAAAGTGAAAGTGAATGATTTGATATTTTAACCATCTTTTATATTAATTGTCATAATTGTTGACATATGGTTGTGTTTATAATTGAGGGTAATAAACTGAATTTGTACTTTATTCCATACTGAATGTTGTTTAACTGAATCCCCAATATATAATATGCAAATTAAGCAACCTTTGGCAGTAATGCTATTTGAAAATTGCTGTTGATATGAGAATTGATCGGCTTCAGCTGTAAAGTTGTCAAGGGTGCATTGTGCATTTCTTGATCCATTTGTTGTTGATCATGGATGTTGGTCATCTGGGGAAAGTCTCAGTTAGAGGAATTGGTTTAGATTAAGGTTTATTTATATGTTTGTAAATAGTGATTATTTGTTCTGATGATGGGTTTTATATATCAAGCTGGTGGTTATCTTGAGTGAAGTTCCCTGATATTTACTGTTTGTGCTATGGTGGTTAAGATTGCTTGGTGATCAATAGAATTTTATTAATAAATAAATTATTTATTTCAGACAATGTCAGGAGCCATTTAAACAAAAGGGGGGAATATGTTACCAGTGTAAGTAATTAATATATAATGTTTGTCTATTTGTAAACGTAATTGTTTCTGTGTGCATGTGTGTGTGTTTTATTTACATCTCCTGGTGAGATTGTCCACGTGTAATTGTTTATTTTTATTTGACCATTCGACTACCCGTTTGACCTGTCTGACAACATTCTAAATTTAACTTCTACTTACCAATCTTCCCGCCTAACTAACCAGGCCAGCGCACACTTTGTCTTGCCTTGAGAGGGGACAGACCTGTATGCATGAAGATTAAGCGCAAGCTTTGTCTGCGATTAGCTGCCGGTGTCTGGTAATTCTTGTGTAATTTATTACTTATAAATATATTCTATGTTTATAATTTAACAATTCCATGCTATATATTAAATAATCTTTATCCAAGTTATTGTACCGTATTCTGAGATAATTGTCAAATGAGTCAACGTTGTATGTTTCAGGTTTTTCGTATATATTGAATAAATACATTGTATGACCCTCACTGGTGTTCTGTCTACTGCCTGGGTTACATTAGATTTGAATGCATCGATCAGTTCCAAACGTTCACAGTTCTAAATCTTATAATATAGCGATTAACATGACAATGGCTTAATTTGGGCGTGTTGACATTCAGTGTCCTTAACACTTGTTTTAAAGTCAACACACAGTTTTTGAGTGTACAAAGTTATAATGTAACTGTATAAATATTATGCTTTCACAAAGGCATTTTTTCAACAAACATAACGGCATATCAAACATTTAAGGCAATAGCTTTATCTACATGTTTGTACATATACTTGTTGTAATGGGATTTTGGGGTTACAGTGTGTATTCACTATGCTAAAGAGTAAAGAGGGATGTATGACATCTTTGAGAATAAAATAGTAAACATTTTTATATTGGCTTGTTTCTGCCCAAAACTTACCAAAATTGAAGGTAAAAAAAAGCAATAAATATGAGGTTCTACATATTGTTTTAATGCAAATAATGCTTACAAGAACAGAACAATACATTTTAATGACTTAGCTACGCAGCTGCAGACTTGAATTCATGATTTAAATATCTAAAAAAAATGTTATAGGAGGTCATTAATATCCATTCTACAACCATTTCTTGAGAAAAAATATCCAAGTTTGCTTATTAAGTTTTTCACTTTGTCTCAAAATAAGGTAAACATCGGTCTCAGAAACAATAAATTCTTACGAAATGTATTTTTTTGTCTATGTCAATTAATTTTATATTTTTATTGAAATATATACATGTATGTATGCTTTTCATTAAGACAATTAATTCTTTTACCCCTACCCCACTTTTACAAACAATTTCCTTAAATGTATACTTGGTACTGAAGAAACAAACTTGGATTAAATAGTATAGAGATGTCTGTCATATTCAACACAGATTGTTTTGAATTGACATTTAATTTTTTCTATGAAAATTCAACGTCGACACAGGGGTTCTGAGTATAGACTTTTTTTCTTAAATTATATCACATGCTGACTGATAAAAAAGGGTACATATGTACCCTCTTTTGAAAATAGGTAAAGTTAGCTACTAGTAACTGGCTACTAGTAACTGGCTACGAGAACTAAGAAAAGCTAGTAACTAGTAACTGGCTACGAGATTAAATAAAAGTTGGCTACTAGTAACTGGCTACTAGTAACTGGCTAAGAGAAGTAAGAAAAGCTTGCTACTAGTAACTGGCTACGAGATGAAAGAAACTTGGCTTGTAGTTACTTCTTACTGTCAATGTAAGATCACATACATGTACCAAGGATTTCTATTGTGTTCTTAAGATGTACATTACACTAAATCACTGCCAATTGTCAATAATATAGATTGTACAATGTATATATAGATTGAAGATATATGCCAGACATGCTGATATCAACATTCTGTCAAGTCATCCACATAATATAACGGCACAATTACTCAGATATCTCTCTTTATGTAGTCAGCTACTTGTGCATTTCGTTACAAATATCTTTATTTTTTGTTTGTTTTGTAAATATATCTCAAGTAGCTGTACATATATATTGAAGACATATGCCAGACATGCTAATACCAACATTCTGTCAAGTCATCCACAAAATATTACGATACAATTACTCAGATATCTCTCTTTATATAGTAAGCTACTTGTGCATTTCGTTACAAATATCTTTATTTTTTGTTTGTTTTGTAAATATATCTCAAGTAGCTGTATATATAGACTGAAGATATATGCTAGACATGCTAATATCAACATTCTGTCAAGTCATCCACATAATATTACGACACAATTACTCAGATATCTCTCTTTCTGTAGTCAGATACTTGTGCATTTCGTTACAAATATCTTTATTATTTGTATCTTTTGTCTATATATCTCAAGTAGCGGTACATATAGATTAAACATATATGCAAGACATGCTGATATCAACATTCTGTCAAGTCATCCACATAATATTACGGCACAATTACTCAGATATCTCTCTTTATGTAGTCAGCTACTTGTGCATTTCGTTACAAATATCTTTCTTATTTGTCTGTTTTGTCTATATATCTCAAGTAGCTGTACATATAAATTAAAGATATATGCAAGACATGCTGATATCAACATTCTGTCAAGTCATCCACATAATATTACGGCACAATTACTCAGATATCTCTCTTTATGTAGTCAGCTACTTGTGCATTTCGTTACAATTATCTGTTTTTTTGTCTGTTTTGTCTATATATCTCAAGTAGCTGTACATATAGATTAAAGATATATGCCAGACATGCTGATATCAACATTCTGTCAAGTCATCCACATAATATTACGGCACAATTACTCAGATATCTCTCTTTATGTAGTCAGCTACTTGTGCATTTCTTTACAAATATCTTTATTTTTTGTCTGTTTTGTCTATATATCTCAAGTAGCTGAATATATAGATTGAAGATATATGCCAGAATGCTAATATCAACATTCTGTCAAGTCATCCACATAATATAACGGCACAATTACTCAGATATCTCTCTTTATGTAGTCAGCTACTTGTGCATTTCGTTACAAATATCTTTATTTTTTGTTTGTTTTGTAAATATATCTCAAGTAGCTGTACATATATATTGAAGACATATGCCAGACATGCTAATACCAACATTCTGTCAAGTCATCCACAAAATATTACGATACAATTACTCAGATATCTCTCTTTATATAGTAAGCTACTTGTGCATTTCGTTACAAATATCTTTATTTTTTGTTTGTTTTGTAAATATATCTCAAGTAGCTGTATATATAGACTGAAGATATATGCCAGACATGCTAATATCAACATTCTGTCAAGTCATCCACATAATATTACGACACAATTACTCAGATATCTCTCTTTCTGTAGTCAGATACTTGTGCATTTCGTTACAAATATCTTTATTATTTGTATCTTTTGTCTATATATCTCAAGTAGCTGTACATATAGATTAAACATATATGCAAGACATGCTGATATCAACATTCTGTCAAGTCATCCACATAATATTACGGCACAATTACTCAGATATCTCTCTTTATGTAGTCAGCTACTTGTGCATTTCGTTACAAATATCTTTATTTTTTGTTTGTTTTGTAAATATATCTCAAGTAGCTGTACATATATATTGAAGACATATGCCAGACATGCTAATACCAACATTCTGTCAAGTCATCCACAAAATATTACGATACAATTACTCAGATATCTCTCTTTATATAGTAAGCTACTTGTGCATTTCGTTACAAATATCTTTATTTTTTGTTTGTTTTGTAAATATATCTCAAGTAGCTGTATATATAGACTGAAGATATATGCCAGACATGCTAATATCAATATTCTGTCAAGTCATCCACAAAATATTACGACACAATTACTCAGATATCTCTCTTTATGTAGTCAGCTACTTGTGCATTTCGTTATAAATATCTTGATTTTTTGTCTGTTTTTTCTATATATCTCAAGTAGCTGTACATATAGGTTAAAGATATATGCCAGACATGCTGATATCAACATTCTGTCAAGTCATCCACATAATTTTACGGCACAATTACTCAGATATCTCTCTTTATGTAGTCAGATACTTGTGCATTTCGTTACAAATATCTTTATTATTTGTATCTTTTGTCTATATATCTCAAGTAGCTGTACATATAAATTAAACATATATGCAAGACATGCTGATATCAACATTCTGTCAAGTCATCCACATAATATTACGGCACAATTACTCAGATATCTCTCTTTATGTAGTCAGCTACTTGTGCATTTCGTTACAAATATCTTTCTTATTTGTCTGTTTTGTCTATATATCTCAAGTAGCTGTACATATAGATTAAAGATATATGCAAGACATGCTGATATCAACATTCTGTCAAGTCATCCACATAATATTACGGCACAATTACTCAGATATCTCTCTTTCTGTAGTCAGCTACTTGTGCATTTCGTTACAATTATCTGTTTTTTTGTCTGTTTTGTCTATATATCTCAAGTAGCTGTACATATAGATTAAAGATATATGCCAGACATGCTGATATCAACATTCTGTCAAGTCATCCACATAATATTACGGCACAATTACTCAGATATCGCTCTTTATGTAGTCAGCTACTTGTGCATTTCTTTACAAATATCTTTATTTTTTGTCTGTTTTGTCTATATATCTCAAGTAGCTGAATATATAGATTGAAGATATATGCCGGAATGCTTATATCAACATTCTGTCAAGTCATCCACAAAATATTACGACACAATTACTCAGATATCTCTCTTTATGTAGTCAGCTACTTGTGCATTTCGTTATAAATATCTTGATTTTTTGTCTGTTTTTTCTATATATCTCAAGTAGCTGTACATATAGATTAAAGATATATGCCAGACATGCTGATATCAACATTCTGTCAAGTCATCCACATAATATTACGGCACAATTACTCAGATATCTCTCTTTATGTAGACAGCTACTTGTGCATTTTGTTACAAATATCATTATCTGTTTGCTGTTTTGTCTATATATCTCAAGTAGTTGAATATATAGATTGAAGATTTATGCCGGACATGCTAATATCAACATTCTGTCAAGTCCTTCTCATAATATTACGGCACAATTACTCAGATATCTCTCTTTATGTAGTCAGCTACTTGTGCATTTCGTTACAAATATCTTTATTTTTTGTCTTTTTTGTCTATATATCTCAAGTAGCTGAATATATAGATTGAAGATATATGCCACACATGCTAATATCAACATTCTGTCAAGTCATCCACATAATATTGCGACACAATTACTCAGATATCGCTCTTTATGTAGTCAGCTACTTGTGCATTTCGTTACAAATATCTTTATTTTTTGTTTGTTTTGTAAATATATCTCAAGTAACTGTATATATAGACTGAAATATATGCCAGACATGCTAAAACCAACATTCTGTCAAGTCATCCACATAATATTACGATACAATTACTCAGATATCTCTCTTTATATAGTAAGCTACTTGTGCATTTTGTTACAAATATCATTATTTTTTGGCGGTTTTATGAATATATCTTTAGTAGCTGAATATATAGATGGAAGATATATGCCAGACATGCTAATATCAACATTCTGTCAAGTCATCCACATAAAATTACAACACAATTACTCAGATATCGCTCTTAATGTAGTCAGCTACTTGTGCATTTCGTTACAAATATCTTTAATTTTTTGTCTGTTTTGTCTATATATCTCAAGTAGCTGTACATATAGATTAAAGATATATGCCAGACATGCTAATATCAACATTCTGTCAAGTTATCCTCATAATATTACGACACAGTTACTCAAATATCTTTCTTTATGTAGTCAGCTACTTGTGCATTTTCTTACAAATATCTTTATTTTTTGTCGGTTTTGTCAATATATCTCAAGTAGCTGTATATTTAAATGGACGATATATGCCAGACGTGCTATTATCAACATTTCTTCAAGTCATCCACATAATATTACGACATAATATCTCAGATATCTCTCTTGATGTAGTCCGCTACTTGTGCATTTTGTTACAAATATCATCATTTTTTGGCGGTTTTGTCTATATATCTCAATTAGCTGTATATTCAAATTGAAGATATATGCCATACTTGCTAAATTAACATTCCTTCAAGTCATGCACATAATGTCATGACACAGGTACTCAGATATCTCTTTTTATGTAGTCAGCTACTTGTGCATTTTGTTACAAATATCTTTATTTCTCCCCATACGTTTTTCGAGTGCACCTAAAAAGAAGAAGTGAATGAAAGAAAATAACCAGTGAAATTTAAATTATAAGTAAATTTTGCCCCCCCCCTCCCCCATCCCCTTACAGATAAGAGTTTTACAATCTTTATGATTTTAATTTTTTTTGTTTGTTCTTCAATATTTAAATTAAAAACTAGATATCTTTAATCTTTAATCTTTATGTACAGAAACTTGAGTAACATGGAAAGTGTTAAAAATGAAGATATTTGTAAAGAAATGCAGTAGTAGCTGACGAGATTATGAGTGATATCTGAGTAGTTGTGCCGTAATATCATGTGGATGACCTAATAGAATGCTGAAATAAGCAAGACTGGTTAATATGAGCAGTCTATACATAAAGCTACTCGAAAAATGTTGACAAAATCCTAAAAAAAAAAAAGAAATATTTTTAACAAAATGTTTTAGAAGCCGATGAGATTTAAAGAGATATCTAAGTAATTGTGTCATAATATCATGTTGGTGACCTTATTGAATGTTTAAATCAACCACACTAGTAGATATCTTCATTTTTTTACACAGCTACTTGAGGTTCATAAACTAAACTGTTGAAGGTTTTTATAGCAAAATGCACTTGTAGTTGATGAGATTTAGAAAGATATAGGAGTAATTATGTCGTATTATCATGTGAATGTCCTAATATAATATTAAAATGAAGATGACTTGTATATATCAGCATTCTATATACAGCTACTTGCAATATATTGACAAAACCGTCAAAATATAAAGATATTTGTAACAAAATGCGCAAGTAGCTGACCACATTAAGAGCGATATCTGAGTAATTGTGTTGTAATATTATTGGGATGACTTGAAACAATGTTGATAATACAATGTCTGGCATATATCTTCAGTTTAAATACAGCTACTTGCAATATATTGACAAAAGCGTCAAAATATAAGGATATTTGTAACAAAATGCACAAGTAGCTGACTACATATAGAGAGATATCTGAGTAATTGTGTCGTAATATTATGTAGATGACTTGAAGGAATGTTGATAATAGCATGTCTGGCATATATCTTTAGTTTAAATATACAGCTACTTGAGATATATTGACAAAACCGCCAAAATATGAGGATATTTGTCACAAAATGCACAAGTAGCTGACCACATTAAGAGCGATATCTGAGTAATTATGTCGTAATATTATGTGGATGACATGAAGGAATGTTGATAATAGCATATCTGGCACATATCTTCAATCTAAATATACAGCTACTTGCAATATATTGACAAAACCGTAAAAAAATAACGATATTTGTAACAAAATGCACAAGTAGCTGACTACATATAGAGAGATATCTGAGTAATTGTGTCGTAATATTATGTAGATGACTTGAAGGAATGTTGATAATAGCATGTCTGGCATATATCTTCAGTTTAAATATACAGCTACTTGAGATATATTGACAAAACCGCCAAAATATGAGGATATTTGTAACAAAATGCACAAGTAGCTGACCACATAAAGAGCGATATCTGAGTAATTAAGTCGTAATATTATGTGGATGACATGAAGAAATACTGATAATAGCATATCTTGCACATATCTTCAATCTAAATATACAGCTACTTGCAATATATTGACAAAACCGTCAAAATATAAGGATATTTGTCACAAAATGCGCAAGTAGCTGACCACATTAAGAGCAATATCTGAGTAATTGTGTCGTAATATTATGTGGATGACTTGAAGGAATGTTGATAATACAATGTCTAGCATATATCTTCAGTTTAAATATACAGCTACTTGCAATTTATTGACGAAAGCGTCAAAATATAAGGATATTTGTAACAAAATGCGCAAGTAGCTGACCACATAAAGAGAGATATCTGAGTAATTGTGTCGTAATATTATGTGGATGACTTGAAGGAATGTTTATAATAGCATTTCTGGCATATATCTTCAGTTTAAATATACAGCTTCTTGCAATATATTGACAAAACCGTCAAAATATAGGAATATTTGTAACAAAATGCACAAGTAGCTGACCACATAAAGAGCGATATCTGAGTAATTATGTCGTAATATTATGTGGATGACTTGAAGGAATGTTGATAATAGCATATCTGGCACATATCTTCAATCTAAATATACAGCTACTTGCAATATATTGACAAAACCGTAAAAAAATAACGATATTTGTAACAAAATGCACAAGTAGCTGACTACATATAGAGAGATATCTGAGTAATTGTGTCGTAATATTATGTAGATGACTTGAAGGAATGTTGATAATAGCATGTCTGGCATATATCTTCAGTTTAACAATACAGCTACTTGCAATATATTGACAAAACCGTCAAAATATAAAGATATTTGTCACAAAATGCACAAGTAGCTGACCACATAAAGAGCGATATCTGAGTAATTATGTCGTAATATTATGTAGATGACTTGAAAGAACGTTGATAATAGCATATCTGGCACATATCTTCAATCTAAATATACAGCTACTTGCAATATATTGACAAAACCGTAAAAAAATAACGATATTTGTAACAAAATGCACAAGTAGCTGACTACATAAAGAGCGATATCTGAGTAATTGTGTCGTAATATTATGTAGATGACTTGAAGGAATGTTGATAATAGCATGTCTGGCATATATCTTCAGTTTAAATATACAGCTGCTTGAGATATATTGACAAAATCGTCAAAATATGAAGATATTTGTCACAAAATGCGCAAGTAGCTGACCACATAAAGAGCGATATCTGAGTAATTATGTCGTAATATTATGTAGATGACTTGAAAAAATGTTGATAAAAGCATATCTGGCACATATCTTCAATCTAAATATACAGCTACTTGCAATATATTGACAAAACCGTAAAAAAAAAACGATATTTGTAACAAAATGCACAAGAAGCTGACTACATAAAGAGAGATATCTGAGTAATTATGTCATAATATTATGTAGATGACTTGAAGGAATGTTGATAATAGCATATCTGGCACATATCTTCAATCTTAATATACAGCTACTTGCAATATATTGACAAAACCGTCAAAATGTAAGGATATTTGTAACAAAATGCGCAAGTAGCTGACCACATAAAGAGCGATATCTGAGTAATTGTGTCGTAATATTATGTGGATGACTTGAAGGAATGTTGATAATAGCATGTCAGGCATATATCTTCAGTTTAAATATACAGCTACTTGAGATATATTGACAAAACCGTCAAAAAATAAAGATATTTGTAACAAAATGCCCAAGTAGCTGACTACATAAAGAGAGATATCTGAGTAATTGTGTCGTAATATTAAGTGGGTGACTTGAAGGAATGTTTATAATAGCATGTCTGGCACATATCTTTAATTTAAATATACAGCTACTTGCAATATATTGACAAAACCGTAAAAAAATAACGATATTTGTAACAAAATGCACAAGTAGCTGACTACATATAGAGAGATATCTGAGTAATTGTGTCGTAATATTATGTAGATGACTTGAAGGAATGTTGATAATAGCATGTCTGGCATATATCTTCAGTTTAAATATACAGCTACTTGAGATATATTGACAAAACCGCCAAAATATGAGGATATTTGTCACAAAATGCACAAGTAGCTGACCACATAAAGAGCGATATCTGAGTAATTAAGTCGTAATATTATGTGGATGACATGAAGATATGTTGATAATAGCATATCTGGCACATATCTTCAATCTAAATATACAGCTACTTGCAATATATTGACAAAACCGTCAAAATATAAGGATATTTGTCACAAAATGCGCAAGTAGCTGACCACATTAAGAGCGATATCTGAGTAATTGTGTCGTAATATTATTGGGAAGACTTGAAGCAATGTTGATAATACAATGTCTAGCATATATCTTCAGTTTAAATATACAGCTACTTGCAATATATTGACGAAAGCGTCAAAATATAGGAATATTTGTAACAAAATGCACAAGTAGCTGACCACATAAAGAGAGATATCTGAGTAATTGTGTCGTAATATTATGTGGATGACTTGAAGGAATGTTTATAATAGCATTTCTGGCATATATCTTCAGTTTAAATATACAGCTTCTTGCAATATATTGACAAAACCGTCAAAATATAAAGATATTTGTCACAAAATGCGCAAGTAGCTGACCACATAAAGAGCGATATCTGAGTAATTAAGTCGTAATATTATGTGGATGACATGAAGATATGTTGATAATAGCATATCTGGCACATATCTTCAATCTAAATATACAGCTACTTGCAATATATTGACAAAACCGTCAAAATATAAGGATATTTGTCACAAAATGCGCAAGTAGCTGACCACATTAAGAGCGATATCTGAGTAATTGTGTCGTAATATTATTGGGAAGACTTGAAGCAATGTTGATAATACAATGTCTAGCATATATCTTCAGTTTAAATATACAGCTACTTGCAATATATTGACAAAACCGTCAAAATATAGGAATATTTGTAACAAAATGCACAAGTAGCTGACCACATAAAGAGAGTTATCTGAGTAATTGTGTCGTAATATTATGTGCATGACTTGAAGGAATGTTTATAATAGCATTTCTGGCATATATCTTCAGTTTAAATATACAGCTTCTTGCAATATATTGACAAAACCGTCAAAATATAAAGATATTTGTCACAAAATGCACAAGTAGCTGACCACATAAAGAGCGATATCTGAGTAATTATGTCGTAATATTATGTGGATGACTTGAAGGAATGTTGATAATAGCATATCTGGCACATATCTTCAATCTAAATATACAGCTACTTGCAATATATTGACAAAACCGTAAAAAAATAACGATATTTGTAACAAAATGCACAAGTAGCTGACTACATATAGAGAGATATCTGAGGAATCGTGTCGTAATATTATGTAGATGACTTGAAGGAATGTTGATAATAGCATGTCTGGCATATATCTTCAGTTTAAATATACAGCAACTTGCAATATATTGACAAAACCGTCAAAATATAAGGATATTTGTAACAAAATGCACAAGTAGCTGACCACATAAAGAGCGATATCTGACTAATTATGTCGTAATATTATGTAGATGACTTGAAGGAATGTTGATAATAGCATATCTGGCACATATCTTCAATCTAAATATACAGCTACTTGCAATATATTGACAAAACCGTAAAAAAATAACGATATTTGTAACAAAATGCACAAGTAGCTGACTACATAAAGAGCGATATCTGAGTAATTGTGTCGTAATATTATGTAGATGACTTAAAGGAATGTTGATAATAGCATGTCTGGCATATATCTTCAGTTTAAATATACAGCTACTTGAGATATATTGACAAAACCGTCAAAATACGAAGATATTTGTCACAAAATGCGCAAGTAGCTGACCACATAAAGAGCGATATCTGAGTAATTATGTCGTAATATTATGTAGATGACTTGAAGGAATGTTGATAATAGCATATCTGGCACATATCTTCAATCTTAATATACAGCTACTTGCAATATATTGACAAAACCGTAAAAAAAAAACGATATTTGTAACAAAATGCACAAGTAGCTGACTACATAAAGAGAGATATCTGAGTAATTATGTCATAATATTATGTAGATGACTTGAAGGAATGTTGATAATAGCATATCTGGCACATATCTTCAATCTTAATATACAGCTACTTGCAATATATTGACAAAACCGTCAAAATGTAAGGATATTTGTAACAAAATGCGCAAGTAGCTGACCACATAAAGAGCGATATCTGAGTAATTGTGTCGTAATATTATGTGGATGACTTGAAGGAATGTTGATAATAGCATGTCAGGCATATATCTTCAGTTTAAATATACAGCTACTTGCAATATATTGACAACCCCGCCAAAAAATAAAGATATTTGTCACAAAATGCACAAGTAGCTGACTACATAAAGAGAGATATCTGAGTAATTGTGTCGTAATATTATGTGGATGGCTTGAAGGAATGTTGATAATAGCATATCTGGCATATTTCTTCAATCTAAATATACAGCTACTTAAGATATATTGACAAAACCGCCAAAATATAGGATATTTGTAACAAAATGCACAAGTAGCTGACTACATAAATAGAGATGTCTGAGTAATTGTGTCGTAATATTATGTGAATTACTTGATAGAATGTTGATATTAGCATGTCTGGCATATATCTTCAATTAAAATATACAGCTACTTGAGATATATTGACAAAACCGCTAAAAAACAGACAAAAAATAAAGATATTTGTAACGAAATTCAGAAGTAGCTGACTACATACAGAGGGATATCTGAGTAATTGTGTCGTAATATTATGTGGATGACTTGACATAATGTTGATATTAGCATGTCTGGCATATATCTTCAATTTATATATACAGCTACTTGAGATATATTGACAATTGACAGTGATATAGTGCAATGTACATCTTATATTAAGAACACAAATAAAAATCCTAGGTATGTGTTCTCACATGGACAGTAAGAAGTAACTAGAAGCCAAGTTTCTTTCATCTCGTAGCCAGTTACTAGTAGCTAGCTTCTCTTACTTCTCGAAGCCAGTTACTAGTAGCCAGTTACGAGTAGCCAACTTTGATTTTATCTCGTAGCCAGTTACTAGTAGCTAGGTTTTCTTACTTCTCGTAGCCAGTTACTAGTAGCCAGTTACTAGTAGCTAACTTTACCTATCTCTATTTTGAGGCAAAGTTACACAGCTATAATGTGCAAGATTCAAACTTTTTCTTCGCAAATGGTTGTAGGAAGCTTTTAAGGACACCGGTGAACCCCCGTCATAATTTTTTTTAAAATTGAATTCTTAAAAACATGTCTACAGATATGCAGCTCTCTAGTTGTTTTAAGTTATCAAAAAGAATTTGTCTGTTCTTGAAATTTGCGTAAACTGCATATAAAACAATTCAAAGAACCTCATAATCATTGCTTTTTTGGAACAGTTGTGGTAAGTTTCAGGCGGAAAGAAGCCTATTCAAGAAATGTTCACATTTTTATCCTTAAATACACAAGTCTGCCGCACATTACTATTAAACAATTTATATTAATAACTTTACCTATATCCTCAAAATGTTCGAAAGACAATGTTTGAAGCTTCAACAGTACCTTGAGTCTGTAGACGACTGGGGATTTAACAAGTATTTATTTGTTTTCATAGTGTAATGTATTAAATTTCATAGCTTTTTTTTCTATATGGCATCAGTAGTTTTTTTTTTCTTTCAATAAATGATGCGAAAATGATATGTGAATAACCATTTATTGACAATTATGATGAAACGATTGTAGAAACAACACAATAGTCGTTAAACCGTGAAATCTGGGGTTGATGTGTACCAATTTATTTGGTAATAGGAAAAATCAATTCTTTGAGGTAGGAAATATGTACTTTGAAAAGTCATAATATTATAAGCGTGTTAAGAATGACATTTTGCAAAGGAAGAAGCAAAAACTATAAAGAACACGTACACATTTAAAAAATCAAAAGATTGGCCAAACTTTGAAAATCAATACCCTTGCATTGGATATGCATACTTGCAATTTAAACATTCTTTACATACAGCGCAGTTTAAAACCTTCATGTCCACGCACATACGGAAATAAATATAGATAACAGATTTACAGCGGACATTACAGGTAATCGTATATTTTCAGTTGTTTGCAATCTTAAATTTGAATTTAGCTTATGTTTTAAATATTCAGTGAAGCGGGTTGTTTTGTAATCCAAAACTTAGTTTTTGAATGCTAAAGGAGAGAAATTGTGTGGTTTTGCTTTCGATATCAAAACCAAGATTTTTCTTCTTATAGATATTTAGCCGGGTTTTTATAATGCCTGCAAATTTTAAAGAGACATGTGAATCAACGGTTATTTAAACGGTCAATATTTTATTATTGCACTGCGGATTGATTGTTTAATAAATAAAGAGAACATTTTTCATGCTATTTATTACCTCATTTCATTGTTTGAATTTAAACATGCTAATATTTTAAAACAGTTTATAGTACATGTACTTGTTGGTTTTTGTCCTTTGAGTTCCTATAACGCCAGCTGCATTTACTCCATTTGTTTTGTAACTATACCAAAAACATTGAACAATGACAGACCATATAAATAAATATAGCTTTTCAAAGTTAGCATATCAACATTGGGCGTTTAAAGGGGCATGGTCACGATTTTGGTCAAATCTTATTTTTACGTTTTTATTATTTACAATGCCTTAGAAATGCATTTCTAATGGTCAAATTAAATTTGAGAGTCATTTGAAGAGTTATAAGCAAGATACAGGGCTCACAATTCCATAACATGTAAACAAGGCTCGTGTCCTGTTTTTGTTTACATATGTTCAATATACCAGTTTAAAAAAATGTCCATCTTATTTGTCCATCTTTTTATTCATTTTAAGCATAGATAAACAGTTTCTAACGTTTAACACATTCGTTTTAGGTTTAAAACCGAAATTTTTACTTCAACGTTCAAAATGTAAACAAACGCTTTGTTTACATAACGAAGAATTTCAAGCTCTGTAACTTGCTTATAACTCAACAAATGACACTCAAATTACGGTTGCTTATTAAAAATGCCTTTCTGAAGCATTGTAAATATCAAATTGGAAAAAAAAAATGACCAAAATCGTGACCATGCCCCTTTCAATACGTTTATACATATTATAATAAAATAATTCGACAAAAAAATGTTTTCCACAATGTCCTTTACTTTTTTATAGTTGAAGACTTCATTAAAAGAATAACCACGAATATATATCGTTTTTCTTTCAGAAGGTATACCATAAAACTTGATCGAAATGTGTTTTTTTCTTAATTCATGCAGTGGTGTTTTTGTAATTCAGTGACATTTTAGTTTTAATAAACTTCCTTTTATGTCTATGCCTTGACAATAATTTAAAGGTAAACGTCATTTTCTATTCATATTTTTTTTAGATTTCTGAGAGGACATGGATTGTAGTCGATATTACATCACTATTTGCCTGGTAATTTTATCCACATGGACCTCGTCGGTAAGCAATAAATGATATACGGTGATTGTTAAAAACTATAAAAAAAAAAAAAAAAAAAAAAAAAAAAAAAGGCGTGTACTTTAAAATTATGTGTGTCTGTATATATTTGATCAAATGACTATCAATTGATGATGAATATGCGTATTGTGTGTTTATCAAATTTTGCAAAACCTATCAGGAATTTAAGCTAAGCTGCAAATCTAAAAAAAAAAAAAAAGGTCCACTTCTAGAGCATATTAACTTGAATGAATTCACTGTTACGTTCTGCGTCAGAAATGTTATTCCAAAATCGACACCCTTTCCAGTTTCCAGTTAACTGAATATGCTTTTATCTGTATGTCTCTTTATTTTGTCTATAAAGGAATAAATAAATAGATAAGTCTCTTTCGGTTACTTTACTGCCTGTGTGTAAAACTTTATTGTAGATCAATTTGCGTCTTTACTAAGTTAAAATCCCATTTCTTGCTTTTTATATGTTCATTATTCATAATTAACTATAAAGCAGAAAGGCGTTCTCGAACTAAATTAATTTTATTGCTATTGAAAATGTAACGTAATGTTAGAGCATAACATTTCTGTTTGAATGTTAATATACAGATATGTGTATAATTTAGAGTTATGAAAATATTTCTGAAACACGTTAATTAGGAATCTGTAAATACTTATTTTACTATGCTTCTTGATTTTTAAACGGAAAATATCATTTTTTGTAGATGTCCGAGTATGCATTCCAAGTATTTTCAGTTAAACATTGTCCTAGTAGTAAAGAAAGTTGGGGAATGGCATCCTCTCGATTAGGATGTAACAGTACACATGGATATCACTGCGTTCCTAATAAACATCTGACTTCTCTCATAGAGTTTTGTTACCCAAGAGGAACCACTCTCCTGTTCCAGAAAGGTTTGAAACATTCATTTTAATATCACCTTAATAATTGTTGAATTACATTGATTGAAATAATAATTTTCATAAGCAAGTAGAACATCATTTTAAACCCATTCTTATCAGTTTCGATCCGTTTAATTCCTAATGGTTTTGTGAACTCAAGTTCTCTATATTGTTGAGGTTGATTTGAAAACAAAACCATAATATCTTTTTGACATATTAAATTTCAGATGCAAAAAGGTGCAAACCAAATTCCAATGCTTAGTAGTATACTGCTAACATTAGATTATGCCACAAAAACGTTAACGAAATGCTAGCATATATAGTATATATAGTTTATTGCTAAGTTTGCGTTCATTAACAAAACTTTGTAGTTATAATGTTTGCAATTTGTAAGTTTACAAGTAAACTTGATAATATTGTTAGGATGTCAAAAGCACATGAAACTTAAAAATGTTCTGAATAAAATGTAGACTGTTTTATATATATTTTAAATTTGTATCGTGGTGACGCAAAATCCAAAATCAATCCGGAATCAAAATTGAAAAGTCTGATAGAAACATTCTTAAATGACATTCAGATAATAAAAAAAACTATTCAATTGATTTAGTCAAACCAACAATGACATTCACCAGTTCACCAAATCTGACATAAATTGCAAAATCGTTCTCTAACTAAAAAAAGGTATCATTGACCAAAGGTAATATAAAGTCCGGGTGTGAGAGAATTATCTGGTAAATAGATAAGAAACCAAGATACATTGTATATATAAAATGTATATAAATTTATTTCAGATAAATTTTTAAAAAATACCGGTATTAAAAAATTCGAAATACCTTGTTTAAAATTTGAAGTAAAAATGTTGGGCTATAGAAGAGTAAAAAAACATGTCTCCCAGAAACGGCTTCATATCATGATTTTAAAACAACACCCGTTTTATTTTACATCAGTATTGGGGTTGTCTTGTACGCCTGTTCATCGTTATTATATTATTTGTCTTTATGAAGGGAATTGCCTTGAATTGGCTGCTGATGGAATTCTAAATCATGTTCCCTGCAACAAAACGTTTGAGTTCGGGTGTCCAGACAAATTTTATTTAAGCAACGAAATATATAAATGTAAGTAATTTTGTTTTGGTATAACTTTTCAAAGTTAATTCCACGATTGTTGCCATGTTTTTGTTACTTTTTGGCACTATTGGACGTTATGTGTTTCATAACTTATTAAACAATCCTTCAAAGTATGCCAGTTTATTTTTAATGGAAGTTAAAACAGCAGAAAAAGAAAAAAAATTAATTATTTTTTCATATTTGATGCAGACTTTATAATAATCTAAATATCATATTTTTATATCAATAATTCCTATGTTTTTTAGATCCAAGTTGCCTTGCAATTAATACAACGCTGAAGTGTTTTTATGCCGACTTCAATTGCATTTATTCAAAGTTAGTGTATTTCTAATTACTCGGCAAAGTGTGTTTCTACGATTTTTAGACAACGTCTTGCAAAAAGTAAAAATGTATCCAATGATTTACATTATAACTAATATAATTTCTGATAACATTATTGACGTTTTTTCAAGATTGGGTCACAGAATCAATCCACGCAGCAATTATAATTTCTAGAGAGTCAGACGGAGAGTTTAATATGTTTTAAATAGAATATTTTGAACGAATATGTTTCATAAAAACAAACTCATAAAAGCTTTATTTTTGATGAATCATATAATTATTTTTTTACTAGATCAATGATAAACCAAACATGCGAACGAAGCCTTTTTTGTGGAAACAAAAATAGTCTCAACTCGAGCAATGTTACAGCTATTTTGATGGCTGTGATATTTGGTATAATTTCTTTGATGCTGGCCGTTTTACTATTAGTATTTATCAAGAAAAGAAAAGCTGCAACCAAAGGAAAAAAAGGTATAGACGTCTATTTACATTTCATATGTTTGCTTTAACTAAAATGAAAAGCAAAAGTGCAATGTATGAATCGCTTTCTGTCATAGTAGTATTATATATAATGTATATCATATTCATATTATCTTTTATTAATGTTTTAGGCTTAAAAGATTTGGAAAACGGTATGTAGGTAATTCACTTCGTTCAACATCATTATGCTATAATTACATTTAGTGTATATATTTTTCCCCTTATGGTTACAGAGAAATCGGTTACGTTCATTTTTAATAGCACACCATCCCTCATCAGGGCGTATGAGCACAAGTAAACATTATCAGGCGTTTTGAATACATCTATTATTGTACTGAGATTATGTGAACCGTTCAAAATTATGCAACCAATTTGATATGAACTTATAAAAAATGATTTATGAATCATATATATTCGTTAATAAAAGAAATACACTTCTCGACAAAGTCTCTGGTATTATATTTTTAGCATCGGAAACGAACTAAATAGCACATAAATACATGTATTCCTTGTCCATCTATTATTTACATCCCTGCCAAAAAGAGTGTTTAAAGCTTTCAGAGCAACGATACAAAAATACTTCTTGCAAATAAAAACATCAATATGAAAATTAATATTAATCTATAGTATTTTTTAAATATTCACTTATTTTAATTTGAGTCTTGAGTCTAGCCACTGTCAAGAACTAACGTGTTATTTTTTATCTAGAGTAGTACGGGACATCTGTTTATATTAATGTTTGAATTTGAATTAAAGTACATTATAATCAAAATACTTTCAGCGTTTTAAAATTTTCAAATTTTACAATATTTAACCAGAAATGCGTTTTAAATGTTTTTGGAATGGTAAAACTTAAAAACTCCCCAGCAAGAATCGAACTCATGACTTACAGATTAGAAGTGAACCCTCTAACCCTCTGTACTTCTCTGTTCGTTGACAATTTTGGGAAAGAAACTATAAAATTACATCTGATTTGATTGTCTATTTCGATAAGTAGATCGTCATGCACATTGGAGTTGTCCCATACTAACTTAACACCATCGTTTTAAGTAATCATTATGCATGTTTGTTTTTTTAATCAAAGATAAGTAAAAGTTATTTCATGTTTTGTTAGAAGCAATCATCCTCCACAACACGATGCATTTTAGTGAAAATTAATGTTTCGTCATATTCGCATTAAGTATTGTAAGGCTTAAGAAAAATTAACATATTTGTTCAAATGAATAGCCAAAAAGTAAATATAAGCTACACGTTTTACCTTACAATCTTTACAATCTACACGTACGCTTATTAGTGTACAAACGTGTAGAAATTCGCCATTACAAAAACAGATGACATAGTGCACTTTTCCAACACCTACACGTACTCGTACACGTTTGTTTGATTAGCCTCTGCATGTGTTTGGCCCGTCAGGCAGTCCGTAATGCAGTCCTGTTTTTTGTCAGCGCTACTCCTTCAAACAGCTGCACGGAGTTTCGTAAAACTATGTAGGTATTAAGAACACAATGCGTGCCCTGTCTTCCAATATGACTAGCAGTGTCAGTAAGGGGTAGGTGAACTTCCTCACTTTTCAAGTAATGTGGTAGCAAGGGATATGTGAACTTCCTCTTTTGATCTTTAATATTCCTTCTCTATTAGCTTTGGTGCTGTTAAAAATCCATAAAACCTGGGTCGTGTTTTCTTCGTGGTCGACCCACTTCAAATTTCAATCGATCATGTAAAAATTAAATAGGCATGCAGTAGCACATTCATTTTATGCTCAATCTAAGCAATATTAAGCAAATAGGGAAAAAATCTATTTGCTATGACCTTTCATTGACTTTGTTCCGAGTCAATGCACTTCATTTACATAAAAAGCTCTATTTTTGTGAAGCATGAGCCAAATAAGGCTAAGTGAAGTATGTATAGCCTAAAAAAGGATTTTTTGTGGTCCGATATGACTTCGACAATTGACCTACAAACATCATTCAAGATCACTGCCTACCCTTTGACCAAATTAAGGCACCTTGTGGTTGAATTATGATTCTTATAATTCTGCTATCACCTTCACATTTGACCTTGATTTAAGATCAATTCACAACCTTTACCCAAAGGCACTCTGTGGGTGAAGTATGAGCTAATTTGGGTCACGGGGAGAGCAGATATGTTTTATATATACCATATATATACATGTACCATAGTTGTAACATTTTATGAAATGTTACAAAATGTTAACATTGTTTTGTTGTTACAGAAACACCTAAACAATGACGTGTAAAAGTTGGGAGAGCTTTTTTCTCTCTGACAAAAGACATTCCTTCCTCGAGGAAGCGAATTTAAGGTTATGCTGAAACAGCGTTGTAAATTAATAGCAGTTATTCAGTGAAATAACCTTTCATGTTTACTGGAGTTGGTATATTTTGTTCGTATTCCCAGTCTGTTCTCAATGACTAGCGCAACTTTATGTGAAGATGTAGTAAGTGTGCAATAAATGCCGATATGACTGTATTAAAAAGCTATCTTCACAAACAATGTGTTTATTTTTATGTTTATTTACTTAGGAGAAAGCAATCCTCTTCAAGAACTGAATTCCGAACAATCAGAGATGTCTACTGAACCAAGCGAAGAACGAAATGGTAACAGAGTAGTTTAAATAAGAAGCTATTCTTCAATTTCAAAAATTACAATATTACCAAAAGATTCGATGCTAAAACCACATGTATATATATTCTTATTGCTGTGGACTCATTAAAAATCGTAGGGGCCAATTTTCTTGGATTGTGTAAAATTTACAGGTTCGAGGTTCGGTAATTTCGTGTATCCTCTTATACCTACAGAGGGAAATATGACTTTAAATCCTGATTTATTAATTTGCGGTGAATGTTTATTTAAGAATTAGGGATACCTACGAATTCCACGAAAATTGAGCCAAAACAAAATCTATTGATTTCACAGTATACCTTTGTATTTTTCTATGTAAAATCATGACGAATGAACATAAATTTCATTCATTCGTGTACTTTTTCATTTAGATAGCCTTTACCGTGAAACAGTTTCCGTGCTATTTGCCCAGGGTTAATAATCATCGTAACTATTTACCAGCAGCATTCGATTTCCCTTTCATTTTATGTCGGAACTCCTATCGAGATATCACAGTCGCTACCCCTAAACTCTTACTTGTTTACCATTAAAAAAAAATCAGCTTCGCTGATAAATAAAGGTTTTGTTGTTAAATTAGAATACTTAATATTTACTTGCATTGAGGACAGTAGCAAATAAATTGTCCTGCTTGATAGCAACTATTTCCCTATTTTGCCTTTAGAATTAGCGACAATACATAAATATGTCCAACAAATAAACATCAATATGAATATAAATATTTGGAAATAGTTGCTGTTAAGGGGGTAAACTTGTTTTTTGCTAGTAAATGGGGAGATAATTAATATAAATTTTATCTCTTGCAGACAATGTATTGCCTCTGCAACATATTAGTCAACCTCAAAACCTCACAGATCAATAACCAACATCTTTAGTTGCAGTTTTGAACGTTTCAATATATGATACATAAAGTTAAAGGACCCCACTGGAATAATGAATAAAAGTTTAAAAAGAATTACAGAGAATTTTGCTTTGACTTTGACCTGTAACTGAAATTTTCTATCTGGTATTAAACTTTTAGTCCAATCTCTTTACCACTTACATTCACGCATTTTCTGTTCCATAAGAGCAAGATTAAGCAAATGGGATTGACTTGGTTCCTGCACACACTTTACCTAAAAGCGCTACTTATGTAAAGTATGAGCCAAATAAGGCTACGTGAAGTATATACGAGGGTTGTTCGGAAATTATTGAGACATTTACTCTTATTTCCTTGGGGAAAAAGATAAATCCTTGAAATTTCACTGAAACGTACACCAGGATAGAGTTTATCAATGTAAAAAAATTATTGTCCATAGCATGATTAGATCATTCCTGGTAAGCTGACCAAATTGCCATCGCCCAGTGACCCGGCGCAACCGCAAACTTACCGCAACGTCATTTTAACGCCTCTTGTTGATCCTATGTTTTAAGCACCTAACAAACAAATGGAATATAGAATTTATTTTCATTTCTCATCTTTTGTTTACATTTCAAGATGTCAACATTCGCATATTACCTCCATTCTTGATTTTTGTGAGAAAAAAAATTGGGTCATTTCTAACTGAAAGTCAAATTACTGTGAAATGTCTGCTACAGTGATTCTGTGTACATATTTTAGAACTGTTTACATCAGTTAGTGTAAAAAGTACTTGATATTTAGTCACTTTGTCTGAATTCTAGCTAAACAATTAGTGTAAAAAGACAATAAACTGAAGCTCTTTATCCCTTGCCATCGTATAATTGTTGTTAAAGCAATTGATTGGCATTAAATGGTCTTTTTCCGAAATTTCCATCAATTTGATGTATATTCGCTGCGCCGCCTTGACGTCAAATTTCTATTTACTGTCGTTTTCATATTCCTATTGCTTGGTAAATATATCTGTACCATATCCGTATTTCAACTCATACACTCGTGAAACTTGATTAAAAGTTAGTCACAATAAATAGCAAAATGAACATATATAATTTGATTTCTTTTCATATAAGCTGTAAGTTTGGGGACACTTAGATAAACGATGTTTTATTTTCTTAGTCTCCGAGTTTATGCTTGCGCCGGGTACCCCGACCACCGATTTGTTAATCTACCGTTGTAAACAAAATTTTAAACATTTTTTAAATATTACTTTCTTTAATTATTTGCTAAGGTTTCTTCAATGTTCATGCCAATTTTCAGCATAATTCGTCACTTAGAAATGAAAATATCCGTGTTGTCTCAATAATTTCCGAACAACCCTCGTATAACATCATTCAATACCATTGCCTACCCTTTGACCAAATTATGGCACCCAAGAAGTATGAATCAGATTCGACCAAGCAGAAAGAAAATGCGCTACGGATAAGGATTTTTCTTATAATTCTGCTATGACTTCACCTTTTACATTGAAACTTGTTTTAAGGTCACTGCACACCCTTTACCCAAAGGCACTCTGTGGGTGAAGTATGAGCCAATTTGGGTCAAGGGGAGAGCAGATATGCTCCGGACAAGAGATCTCAGTCGGACAGACAGACGAAAGGACGGTTGGACAAACAAACTGATCACTTCAGGTCGCCGTCAGAGCGGGGCCTTAATAGTTCGACCTAAAACGATACTAATAGAATCATTCATTATTACGAGTGTGGGATGGTGAAACTCACCGAGGGGACAAGATTCACGGTCTAGTACGAGGCTCTGCCGAATCTTGGCCCCGAGGCGGAATTTCACTATCCCACACGAGTATGTAATGAATGATTATTTTCCTAGCATTATTTTATATAAAAAACGATGTTTGACAACCTTCTCTTTTGACGTTTGAAAGTGTATTTTCGGTTTATCCCGCCGCGCACTACAAATAGTGCAAGTAAAGAAGAGAGCATACGACAGTATTTTCAATGAAAACATGACTGAATTGGAGTCAACTCAGCATCGCCGATAAATAAAGGTTTTTTTTGTTGTTATTAAAACGAAATAACTTGCACTGAGGACATTAGCAAATGTACTGTCCCCCTGGATAGAAACTATTACCCTCGGCTTCGCCTTTAGAAAAAGTTGCTAGTGAATGGGTGGATATATATATATATATATATATATATATATATATATATATATATATATATATATATATATATAAATTTTTTTTATCTCTTGTAGACGTTGTATTGCCTCCGCAACATATCAGCCAACCTCAAAACTCGGATCAATTACGAACATCTATAGTTGCAGGTGATTTTCGAACGTTTCAATATTTGATACATAAATTCGATAAGCATTCACTTGAAGAAGTTGATTCCAATGGGTTCAATTGTTTACATTCCGCTGCAAAGGGGGGTAATTTGAGCATTTTCAAAAATATATGCAAGGTAGGAGTTTCCGTTGAAAAGAAAACAAACGAGGGATCAAATATCTTGCACATTGCAGCCCAACACGGATGTTACCCAATTTGTGAATATATTTTAGAAAATCATGCATCTTTGTTTTCTCTAAAAGACAACCTTGGTATGAATCCTGCACACTATGCAGCAAATGCTGGCCAATATCATATTCTTAATCTCATGTTGGAACAATGTTGTGATTTATTTGCTGAAGATGAGAAAAATAACGAAAATATAGTTCATTTGGCGTGCATGGGAGGAAGCTTGGAAGTGTGCCGATTTGTAAAGGCCAACAAAAATCTGGAGAAACTACTGCATGCTAAAAACGGCGGAGGTTGGAATTCTATTCAGTGTGCGACAAAAAATGGACATCTCGATATAGTGAAATTTCTTCTGGAGAATGGCGTTGATGTTAAAAACAAATCCAAAAAAATCGGCAAAAATTGTCTTCACACAGCATGTGAGTTTGGCAAGTATAAAATATGCGAGTATATCATAAGTAAGGCACCAAACCTTATAACCGATACCGACTCTAACGGACAACA
The DNA here is from genome assembly GCF_902806645.1 of Magallana gigas. Lineage (NCBI taxonomy): Eukaryota > Metazoa > Mollusca > Bivalvia > Ostreida > Ostreidae > Magallana > Magallana gigas. Next base: position 63,065 of record NW_022994837.1, on the reverse strand, counting down.
TGCGGGACATTACGCAGCAAAGAATGGACATACTGATATACTACAGCTGTTGATAAACACCAATAAAAATGCCTTACAAAAAGCATCTGATGACAAAATTAATATCCTCCATGTCGCGTGCGAAAATGCACATTATGATATGGTTGTGAAAATTGCCAAGGTTTTTCCGTTAATGGTAAAGGAAATTACAGAGAAAGGTTGGAATGCAGCACTTTTCATCACCGATAAAGCTGATGCAGAAGAAGAAAGAACCAAGATATTGAAGCATCTCATTGATCACGGCCTTGATGTATACAATGTATCAAAGTCTGGAAAGACTGTTCTCGTGAATGCACGAAATAACAACTTAAAAGATATTGAACAGTACTTATCTGAACATTTTCCAAAGTTAATAGGTACAAAAAGATCCATTTCCTACTAGTAAGGATTAATTTTGTTTGAATGTATTCTAACATGTTCCTTACTATTACACTTTAAATCTTTAATTTTGAATGCAATATATCCCATGTATACTGGTTATTTTTTAGTTTAGTTAATTTAATATAGGATTTTGACGTCCCCATTGTCTGAATTCCAATAAATATATGACGAGGGATCTTTAACCACTTCATCAATAATATGATGTAGTTTGTTTTCTTAAAGGAATTTATACACGATTTGAACATACATATTTGAAATTTTATTTTTCCACTTTTGATGTCTGGAATGTTGATGCATGTATGAGTGTTTTCAATGCTTCGTCGATTTATATAATAGTCAAATATGGAGTTACAAGCAAGGTACTCAGTTTTTGTAAACAAATCCAGTCTTGTTATTGTTTACGAATGTCTTGTATTGGTGTATGTTTCAATCAAATGTTTCTTTCTTTGTTGATAATTATAAGCATTTAAAAACATATTGAATCAGTTTATCTTGTTTGCCACGAGTCATTTTGCCAGAGAAATGGTAATTTCCTTACATTGTTTGTAAACAAATATAAAACTGAAACTTTGTTTTATAAATATAACAATAAATTCTGACCTTAGCAAAGGGGAAGATCTCGGGTCGCAACCAAAGGTCAAGGTCAATGCATCGTTCCTAATTATTTGAAAGTTAAGTGGAAATCAGTCACCCAGACGATAAGACAAATAAATGTGCTTATTTCATATAGAAAATACATTATACTGGTTGAACACTTTGAACTTTGCCTCAGTGTATAATCATTCAAGAAGTAGTCTAAATATTGGAATTATTTGTGTTTAACTTAATATTGTTTGCACAAACACAACCATAAAAAACGTATGTGTGCAGAATTGATCATCTTTCCTGTGTTTAAAAAATGTCATTGAATTATGAAGCAGTAAAAAATCATCAATATCATTTTTATTGGCTCTACTGTTACAAAGATCTAAATTATGGGATGTTTTCTTTTTGAGAATTAGATATTCTTTCACTCTGTACAGATTCTGCACAGTCATCACTAACATCATCACTGTCTTCACTACTGTCATTGTCACTCACTTCACTGTCATCATCACTGTCACTGTCAGCTTGATTTAAACTGACAGCTTTCAGTGAATCAACTAATACCTCCTCTGCATCACTATCTCCTTTCTCTGTATCTGCTGAATTTGTCTCTACGGATTCCAGTTCAAATCCCACATCCTCTTTTGAAATTGTTCTCTGTCAAATTAATGTAAATATAATCATATATGGTAAAATATTTATCCAAGGATTCATTCTACTGAGAATAAAATCAAAAATTGCCATCATATCAAATTATTTGAAATACCAATGTTGGGAAAATCAAACGCATTTTCATAGGTTAGCTGTTGGTTTTCTTACATAATAAATATAATGCATCTGCTAACTACAGTATGTTGCTTCTTACAAATCACTTGGTAGCCTTACACTCACATGATACTGCCTTCAAAGTGTCTATTGACAAAATACTGACAGCACTACATGTGCATGGAATTTAAAACATTTTTTTATGCAACTAGACATTACTTATACAATCATGTATCATAAAAATAGCCTTTATCTATAGTTTTGAAAAAGAAAATCTAATTAAATAATGATACTGTTATTTGATTTTATTGAACTATACCTTTTCCAATGCTGATGTCAAAGTCTTGAGTCTTTTATTACTGAAATATTAAATTTGAGAATTAAATATTACATAGTTACTTATCTTTCACTGAATTGGTCGTCTTTTCTGTTTTATTTTTACTTTTTTTATTGACTTCAATGTGTAAAGCCTTACATATACAGTTGAAGAAAAAGAGAATGCTTTCCATATTACTTTTAATATAACCATAAAGCATATACTTTAAAAGCTAACTATCTATTTCTATAAAGTGAATACGGTTCTGGGAAATGAAAGCATGATCATTTCATCAGAATAAGAGCATTGTTTTCAGAATTGAAATGGTGAACACTATTCTATATCAATTCATAAATAAAGATAAATGCAGTCTGACAACCACACAAACATGGCAATTATCAGTGGTAATAAACCCAATACCACGAGTTAGATTAAATTTATTGGTCTTTGAAAGCAACAGACTTGTCATAATCCTGAACAAAAGTTATTTGAAAGTTAGAAGGAAGATTAAATAAAGTTGTAGATAAGGAGACTGAATGCCAGACAAACCAAGAACAACATATTTCCAGCCATCATTGAGCAGTTTAATCCTAACAAAACTGATATATATCTATACTACTAATTGGCATTATAAATGAAGGTAAAAAATAATTACTGTACTAACCTTATAGTTTGTACCCACACACAGTAGTCTGTGATGTAGAGATCATTGAGGATGTACCTGGGATAGGAGCTGCCAAGTATACTGTGTACGTCCAGCAGACATTTCAACACCTGCTGCTTACCTATTACAAGAAATGCATGCAGTGAATAGGTAAAAAAATTTGACCCAAATCCATGGCAATGAATTTATATCAGCATTTTAGATTAAAAGCATAAAGCCTCATGCAATTAATCTGTACAGAAAATAAGAACAAAACTAAGCTGACACAGCAATGCAACAAAATAATCCTATACACACTATAATGGATTTACCAGCAGCCAGTATGTTGTGTACATCCTGTAGTACAGTCTGGGAGAGGTCCCAGTGTCTGTACAGGGGATAACAGAGGCTTCTCCTGATACAGGACCTCACCACCTCACTCACACTGCTGAATGTCTGTAATATAATAAACATAAATAGTGAGGTTACTATTCTATAGCACCTCTCCCATACTGCAGAATGTCTGTAATATAGTTAACATAAACATTCAATGAGGTTACTATTCTATAGCACCTCCACCCACCCATCCACACACATCCACACTGATGAATGTCGGATACACAAACAAGAAGGTTACTTGTTAAAATCTATTCTGTAGCATCACAAAACTTTCTAAACAAATGAATGTCTAAAACAAAAATAATGATTATGCCACTTGTAGTTTGGTATTCTATAATGCCTTTATGTCTAAAACATAAAATAGCGCAAATATGCAAATATCAGAATTACAAGTCTGTTTTCTATAGATCATCCCCCTCCCCCACATATACACTGCTTAACATCAGAAACACAAACAGTGATTTTATACTTATTTTTTATTGATGAATTCATGTCGCAGGGTTAACAGGTGTGTCACTCAATGTATCAGGTCTTAAAAGTTCAGTCGTTAGAGTACTGGCACTGTAAACCAGAGGTCCTGGGTTTGAGTCCCACTTGAGACTTGACTTTTCACCACCTGTTACATACAGAAAGTATGGTAATGTCTTACCTCTAACCAGGACAGGGTGGCACTAAGTTTACAGATTGTCCAACCGGACTCCACCTACAGATAAAACAGAGACGATGTTACATGTATAAATCACAACTGAAATACCCTGTCCAATAATTTTACAAATTTACTGGTTCAGTATCAGTACTGTAAATTGTTGAGTACACAAATATAATACTTGATATTGTACCAACTTACATATTTATAATGTGGTATCATTAAGTACCACAGTTTGATTTTAATTAAGTATTATGTGTAAAGTGTAGATAGCAATTGTATTTTGACTTTAAAAACAACATAGCAAGAAAAATGCAAACTTTAAATACATGTAGTTAATTAAGGATAGTGCTCACATTTTCATCTCCTTCATTTATTCTCACATTGTAGGCGTATCCAAAGAGAATGTCAATCAATCCCAAATACAAAGTTGTTACCATGGCATCATCCAATAAATCTTTTATGGTTAAGGTAGTACATGTATCTCAAATATTATAGAGCTCAAAAATAACAAAGTCACCAAAATATGTGATTACTGAGACATTGATAGCATTCATATCAACATTCAAAAGATACATTCTTTCTTGGGCAGGTTCTTCATTTTCTGTTTTTCTTCATCTGTAAATTCAACTGCAACAAACATACATTTCATGCAAATAAAAAGTTGGTTTACAGTAATCCTTCAGACCTTGTAATGAGAGTCCTACCTGTTATGTCCTTGTTCTCTGACATATAACACCAAGGAGGATCAAACTTCAATATCTGTTGTACGGCATCATCATCATACAGATCAGCTCTGTAATCCAACACAAGAAAATACACTCCTTTATAATTAAGATTCCAGATATCAACTGGTAATCATGTTGTGGCATCATCACTGTTAATGGTGGCGGAATATGTGTTAATTTCATGGATACCTCTTACTTTTAAATTTACATTTCCAAAGAAACTACACAGAGGTGTTAATGAATTTTATTTTCATTACTTGGATGGTTATACAATATACCTACAAAAATGTCACCCTAAGGCCTATGAACTCATGTTTTGGGTGGGTTTTTTTTTTTTTTTTACAATCTATTCACAATGGCCCCAGCAAGAAAAAAAACACAGCTACAGCAAATTAATGACATCAAAAATCAATAAATACACAATTGATTTGAAGGGGAATAAATTGTTAATTCAAAATAAAACTAAAGATTATAACTGTAGGTAACAAAGTAGACAAAATCTAAAGATTACAACAGTAGGTCACAAGGGAGACAAAACATAATAAACAGCGAAGAAGACATAAGTTTTGTCCAATATTTAATCAAAAATCTTACAGTTTGATGATATGTTCTTAAAGATTTTCTTACATGTAATGGTCTGGATCAAACTTTTCAGTTTCTGCCTGTTCCCTCATCGTCCGTCTGTCTGCTGGTGGACAGTGTTCAGGGTCCGGTAAATCCACTATCTCATAGACCTCATCCTGTATAATACCACAGGTATCAGATGATAGGACTGTTATAAAACTGTCTCAGAAATAATGCACTTCATTTAGTGTACAGGGTAGTTCATTAGTGTATGAATTGCAAACTTTAATTGTTTCAGTGCTGAGACATGTAGTTTACTTCTTCACTTTTGATTCAACAGACTTAAGATTTAAAACAGTTTCAAATACTTGCTATATTTTGTAGGTAAATTGAAACACAACAATACAACATGTGTGTTGTTATGTACAGTAAAAATATAATTAATATGCAAATTAATTTAAAAATACCCTCACATTAATTTACATAAGAATTGCAGACCTGTAATCTTTTGAATATTCCCGACTTTTGATTGGCAAACCCATAGGTCTGGCTGTCCAATAGTAATTTTTTCTCCTTATATGGATGTTGTTCCACATGCCAATCAAACTCTTCCTCCTCCTCTTCTTCTGAGTGAGCCTCCTCCTCTACTTTATCATCTTCATCTGATTAAAAAGCAATACCAGAATAATAATATTCATTATATCAAAATATGGGTCTGAACTTATTTTTCACATTATAGCTGAGGTAGTACAGTATTAGATGCTAATTTTGTGCCTAATTCTACAAGTATCAATACTGTAGATTCCTTATTAAAAGCAAGGAATTAATATCCACGTTAAATCGCGAGAAGCACCGAAATTTAAAATCTCATCATTATTTTGTCAGAGTTTAGAACAAAAAGAAATAAGGTAAAGAGTTTCGCGTTCGCTATTTTTTATTCTCGCGATTTGATATAAAACAGCGGGATCACAGTACTCGTGTAATATAAGGAATTCACAGTATTTTAAACTTGTAACAGTCATACTTTTTGTACATAACTATTAATGATTATAAAGAATACAAAATGTTCCATCTTGGAACAACTAAAGGATGAATTTTGTATAATCATGGTTGCTGTAATTGCATTTAACAGTAATCTAACTAATTTTGATAAATAATTTAACTTATACCCTTCTTAATGACTTCAATCACTGGTTTCTTCAGTTTCTGAGACTTTGGAGTCAGAAGAGAAGTCAGCATGTCCAGTCCTTCAAACATTTCTCCTGGGCTTTCTTTAGGTACCACAATGGTAAATATACCTGTATGTGAGGTGTAATAGAATGGTAGTGGTTGTGTAATGCTTGATTTATTAAGAATCAGTCAACAAAAATTGATCCCGTGTTTCTAAAATATTGAAGACCTTGCTACTACCTGTTATAAACGCAAATGTGTAAATAAAACTGAACATGTAATAAAATCTTATACAAAATTTAAAGACTTAACTGTACATGTAAAAATAAATACCTCAACAGATATCTAAATTGGTTAACACTTAACTCAAATTTCTCATACATTTTATAAAATTTAATACATGTAATAACATTGTTATTTACCAGAGGGACAAGGATTAAACAATATGCACCATTGATACTTTGCATACCTTTACTAGAGTCATAGTTGGCTTTTTCATGCCCATTTTCCACAATATTACCAGGAAGACACAGCCTAAAATGGAATTGAGGAGTCTGATATTTTCATCAAGTTCATCAGTATTTCAAATTGCCTTTTTTCTGCTATATTGTAATCGTTTTAATTGTATGATTTTTTAAATTATATGATTTAAGCCATACCTTAAAAAATATGGCTTTGAATGAAACCTGAATTCATCATCTTCTATAAAGATTTCTGTGTCAGTTACCTGAAAATATACATAAAAACACATGAATGAATTTGAAAAATATTGTGCTGTGAATGTATTGTAAATTGTCGTAAACTTCTAGGTTAGATCAAATGTATGATAAACATCTCATATACATTTATGTATCATATATTTTTTTTAACATTCATAATTGAGTGGTCAAATCATTAATAATCATGAATACAATCTTAATGATAATGCTACAGCTTGTGCTATTATAACCATGATAACTGCAATTTCACAAGTATATTACTTTTTTGAGCCATTAAAAGATCTCACAGAAATGAACATTACAGTAAAACTACCCTATCCATAATTTGTTATAACTGTATAACAAATTTGTAAAACTAACCTTAACAAATTATTGTATACATGTGTTTTTCCATATGAAACCATTTGTGTTTATTTTAAGCATTGAATAAAAATACAATTTTACAAAACTTTAAAGATTCGGATTGAAATTTGAAAAAATATGTGTAAATATAAATTCATTTCAACATTTATGCTTACCTTTAGCTTTTTAAAACCAGAGACAGCGTGTCTCTGTTAAAACTTAAAATTCATTAAAAAGACAGAGACAGTGTCTCTGTAAATCCATTTAGCAGATTACAGAGTAATACACTTACCCGTGCATGTGGCGCAATAATGATGATTGTGAGATTATTTTCATCCTGCTTTAATTGAAAATCTGGAGTTAACATTTTTTTTCCTAAAATACAAATTGAAAATTACACTCTTTTCAGCTGAAAAGACAAGATTTCTACTTTCAGATGATTTGGCAGGCTAATTAATTGGATTTTTATCTTGAAATGAATTATTTCATAACATATTCAAAATATGTTAGGAAACATAGGCTTACAAAATGACTTTTAAACCATCAAAACAGTCATCAATCCTGCCATGTGTATTTACATTCTGTGTTTAAAGATTACTTACTTTTCATGCTCTATTTACAACTAAAAAAGCGTATTAGAGACTATGATTAAGATTACAACCTGATTAGTTATTGGTTTAAAATGTAGGTGGGGCAATGTTTACTAACTTTAATATATGAATATTTCAATCCGATAAAGCTTGATGCACAGCTTATAAGAAATGATGAAATCTTAAAAATTACATGTTTTGTAAGTGAATGCATCAAAAACAATTCGAATAACTTACAGTCATTCAAAACAAGATAATCGGCCTATTTCATATCAACCAATCAAAAACCGCCTTTTAACGTGTCAGGGTGTCACACCATCAAGAACGTGACGCATTTCTTACCAGTTGACGTTTGTAAACAAATAACGAAACCTACCATTATTTTGTGGAACTTTGATCCAGACAACAGGTAGCAAACCATATTTACTTTAATTTTTAAATTGATATCGGGACTGAAGTATTGGCCAAAATCCGACAGAAGTGAATATGAACCGATAAATCTGATTTGATCTGTTTATCAGTTTATCTTCAGCTAGCTATTCCTAAAATTTTCATTTCCAGATTATTAATTAATTACACATCACTTATTGGTATGACTTGTTGAAAATTTAGTGTGTATAAAAATGAATTATTTATCAGTTACTAATTAGTGATTAATGTATAGGCTATGGCTTTATGCCAATCAGCCAGTGACGTGATTATTAGTATTAAAAATATTCATAATTATTGGACCATTTCGTAACATATGCTAAGATGTAAATACACATGTACTTTGTAGATGTATATAATAAATTGACAAACTCTTCGCCATCAAGAGACGGGTGTTGTTATGTTTAGTATTGGACTTGTTCTGAACATAATATTTATCTGACCTACTAACCCAGATCTCCTTTGTGACCTCAGTCTGAACACACAGGTCTACATTCAGGACAGTTGCATAATACTCAAATTCAACCTAAGGTGCAAGAAAAAAAATTATTATAAAAATTAAATTTAATGTCATTTCTATGTTTTATCATTTCAGAAGATTAAACAGCTTTAGATAGGAATGTCTGCACTGCGGGCATCTTGTGCAAGTCAGCGGATACTGGAGAGCACTGTCGGGGGTCCACTAAGTTATAAGTATCTCCACCAGAGCATAGAAACAAGTCAACTAGGACAGCATAAGACTGGGAATCCTAAAACTGTGAAGAAATTCCACTTTTCTCCAACACAGAACAAAAAAGCTGATTTATTAGATCGAATAATACCCAGTAATTTAAAGGACAAATTAAAAGATGCTTATGATGGTGTATCTGAAGCAGTTATCAGAACCCCAGATTTTGTGAAAGGTTATGTCCAGTATGTTTCAGTTTCGTCTTTAACAATCAAAGAAAAGTTTCATAAGAAAACCGAGGCAAAAAAATCAAAAGATATTGACATTGGAATAGAGGACGAGGCCAGTGCTATTTCAAAAGACTTTCCCACCCAGATAGCAGAAAGCTCAGTCTTGTCATTTTATAACCCAACTGCAGAGCCTGAACCAAGGTACAGACCAATACCTTTGTCCAAGTCAGAAAATGCACAGAACCAAAATGAAAATGCTACGGTTGAGAAAAGTCAAGTGCAGGATCGAGGGTTGTGGCATTTGCTGGACAGATTTTGGGCCACTAGTGCTAAGGAACCTACACCAACAGTAGAAGTAAAGAAGAAAATGATTATCAGAAAAGATTACGTGTCACGCTCTGCAATTTCCAAAAAGACACTGGAGCATGTGAATTTAATAAGTCGTGCCGAATCCCCAGACTCTAAACTCAGGCGACTGGAGGACTTTTGTCACCACTTAATGTTATATCCAGATGAAAGACAAACTGCTATGAAGGTAACATATTGTACTTTATATTGATGGTTATTAAACTCCTTGGAATTTACAGTTTTTTTAAATCATGATATTAAAAGATTCCCCCTTTTTCGCATATCCAAAATTTAGCTACATAAGCTCTTTGCAATTTGACTCTATTTGAAACAGAAATAATATAATATGAATTTCAACTTTATTGCAATGACTGTTTATGGTTTGTCTGTTTAACAAACAACTTTCCCATGTTTCAATAATTTTCCATTGTTATTTTTAGCATGGTCTGTTATCAGTACTACTGAAAATGCAGCTAAACACATCCAGTGAATTAACTCAGAGTGAGATTTCCCAGGCCCTGTCACTGATTGGCTACGTCCAGCCTCCCAGGGGTCGCGGGGTCAATATACTTACCATTGATGGAGGCGGAACAAAGTAAGACTTATGTAGCAGTTATTGTTAATTCATCTGCTGTCTTCAGAGCAACATTGCTCTAGGTGAACCTGGTAAAAACTTCAAGTAGAATTGTCTGATCAAGAATTTGAATTATTATATAATATAAGCTCGATCTCTAAATTACCTTAATATTAAGTATTAGTCTTCTAGCAAATCTTATAATTGAATCCTACTTATGTTATTGCATGATTTTGAGCCATGTTCTGTGGAAATCAAAATTTATTTCATTTAATGAATTTTTCAGGGGATTGGTAGCCTTACAGACCCTCAGGGAAATAGAACGCCATTGCGGCAAACCGATCTACAAGCTGTTTGATTATGTGTGTGGGGTTAGCACAGGTTCACTCATTCTGGCAATTTTGTTCCTGTTTCGGCGAAGTATTACAGAGTGTGAGGAACTGTACATAGAGTGTAGTCGGCAGATGTTTACCCAGAACAGAACACGGGGGTATAGTCAGCTGGTGCTGGATCATTCCTTCTATGACGTGGAATTGTTTGAACGAATTCTCAGGTAAAGAAGGAAGCAATTATGTATTAGATCCATTTAAACAATAAATGTGTTATTTCTTTATTTAATTTCCTTATTTTTTTATCAAGTTCAGAAAGTGACTATAAGCTGTAACATGTAATATACCACAAAGAAAATTTGTTTTGGGATTGAATTTTTTTTTATTTACTGCCCACTTATATGGATCCAATACAGAACACACATTCTATAAATACATGTTCTATATAGCATCTGTTAAGCTCCAAAAAGGCAGAAATAGATGTACATGTTCTTTAGAAAATGAATTTTGTTTTGTTTCTGATGCAGGGAGAAAATGGGAGACAAATTCCTCTCTGATTTCTCAGAAGACTCTCTTTGTCCAAAGGTAAGATAAAATAGACCAGTTTTTGTTGAAATGCCTAAAATTGATCAATCAAGTCTATGGTCACGTTCCTCTACAGTGCAATTCTATAAACCTAAAAATTTTGTAGCACTTGGCAATAAGTTTAAGATGGAACTTTTCCCTTTTTACTTTCTTTAAAAGATAAATTAATTTTGAGAAGGCAGTACAGTTACTTGATACCTAGAATGTTTATTCATATGAGCATATTTTACCAAATCTAACTCTTCTTTTTATTGTACTGATTAAAGTTTCAATCCTTACAGTATTCCGCTTTATCTACCTTATCCAACATCAGTCAGCTACAGAGCTACATGTTCCGGACCTACAACCTGCCCCCCGGGGTCTACTCCATGTACCCGGGCAGCTGTAAACACAGGGTGTGGGAGTGTATCCGGGCTTCCTCAGCAGCCCCGGGCTTCTACAAACCTTTTGTTCTGGATGAGTACATTCATCAGGTAAAAAGATTTATCAGATTATAATGTTCTGTTCTTGCTGTGTCAGATAGCCTGTCTTGTTTTAAATTGTTTAATATGTTTAATCATTATTATAACATTAGATCAAACATCAAGTTTCATAACAATGTCCATGCATTCCAGAAATGTAATTAGCGGGTTAATGATTTTAAAACCACACCAAGTTATGAGTATTTCCATTTGTATTTCTTAGATAATATTATGATAATATCAAGAAGTTAAAACAGATATTTACTATTAGGAAATTTATAGTTATCTCTTGAAACATTCTGAAATGTTCTATTCCTTACATTGCATATTTACAGGATGGAGGTATCATGCACAACAACCCAGCCTGTGTCGCCATTCACGAGTGTAAACTTCTGTGGCCCGACGAACCCATTCAGAGTGTTATCTCCCTTGGAAATGGTCGCTATGAGCCAAATATTGAACTTATGTCTAGTCTACCCTCAGCGAAGAAACAGATTGACAATATCATAGATAGTGCTACAAATACTGAAAGTAAGCCATTGTTTCTTGTATAGAAGAGGCATTGAAAAAGTGTGCTCCATGTGAAGATATTAAAAATTTTGCCTTTGTATTTTGATAGAAGTGAAATATGTAAACAATATCTAAGTACCGGTATGTAGAAATATCTGAGAGCTCTGGCTTAAGGGGGCATCAACAAAAATTTAGCTCATATTGCGTGTACATGTAGTTCTCTAAACAATTAAATATCCTTTAGTCAATTCTTGTTCTCTCGGCTTTGCTGTGATGTAGCGGTACATGTATATGTATTTTTTTTTAGATGTGCACATGACTCTGCAGGATCTTCTGCCCCCAGCGACATATTACAGATTTAATCCCTACATGTCCGACAACATCATGCTGAACGAGATTAAGCCGGAGAAAATTAAACAGATGCAAAAAGATGCCAGGATGTATATCCGCAAGAATGAGCACAAGCTTGTCGCAGCTTGCAACCAGCTCATGTTGCCAAGGAAACAGACCCAGAGACTTGCCGACTGGAGCAGACGACAGAAGTTAATGAGGTCAAATAAAAAGGCAGGAATTTTTGGAGGGAAAAAATAATAGTATAAGAATCCCATATTTTTAATAATGTGATATCAAATTTTTGTCTGGACTTTCAATGACCTTATATTTTGTGTTGTCTTGATATGTAAGCAATTGCTTCAAGTATTATTGTATTTTGTGAAAGTATGACATAATTTATTAATTAAATAAGGATTTTGCATTACATGTTTTATGTGAAATAAACATTTAATGGTAAATGGATATTTACACATGTAACACTTGTAAACTGCAATTAGATATGTAGAGAAATGAAAGAATTTTTTTTGTAATAATGTTGTGTACTAGTCAAGTGCATATCTATAATTTGTTTATATTTTAATTCTTACTTTTAAATGTAATTGGAGAAATTCTGATTTTGCCTCCTTCAACAAAACTGTTTTCATCGCAATTAACCTTGGTGCAATTTGTTCCTCTCTTTATTTAATGACCAGGATTGATTTTATAGTACATTTTACCTCAGTTTCTTTATAGTACTTTCTCTGTTGAATACTCTTGTCTTTCATGAAATATTTTTTAAAACATGTGCGTGTGGTGATCCATGCTTTGTCACGCCTGTTTGGTCTTGCCAATCATTCTGATTGTATTCATCATAGTTGAAGAGCATTACCGAACCTCATTCCATGAAAAGCATACTTCCATGGTGTACCGGTATATTGCTCTTCCCTGAATAATTTTTCTGTATAATGCATATTCTGATTCAATGTCCATTCTATATTCAATTTTTTTTTTCATGTTTTTCTTGGTGCAAACAGAAATTCATAATAGGTGTATTGGTGCCAAATTATTCATCATTGTGTTAATAATTTCATGACTTTCTTATGTCATCTTGATACGCTTGCTGCTATTTTTTCCCTATACAATACTTTCCCTCATTTAAGTAATTAATGAGAGAGATGATTTTAGAACATATCATAGATTTTTAGGAGTTTGAGCTGGTTAGTGCTAGGATCATGTCAAATCCTCATGTGTATTATTTATTGCTATATGGCATTATGATTTTTTATATGACTGATTTTACTGTAATAGATTCATGTAATGTACACGAGTGTACAATTAATTTCTTACATGCAGTACTTGTGAGTATGTGTCTGTTATGTGCCATTAGGGAAATCATTTACTGTGTAAATGGACACTTGTTGATTCTTTGAAAGGAATTAAAACATTATAAACAATCATTTGGTTTTGTTTTTTACTTTGATGAAATAAAGTTTTTGGATTCATAAACCATTTTGTCAACAAAGTACTTGCACAAGAGGCTTATATTGGAGGAAACAAAGTTACCGCGGTACATGTACATGTGTATACAAAACAATAAGAATATTCTTGAAGACTAGTTGGCCACATGCACATTTTTTTAATTTGTCCACATTTTTCAAACACTTTATCTCTGGATAAGACTGCTCAATTGATTCACTTTAAGCACTAAGCACCAAATAAGAAGAATCCGTCTGAGCGTGCATCTAGACTTGTGCACATCACCTTGTACACTGCCATAATGATGAAACATTTTTTTTTGTGCATTACATGTACCGATATTTCCTTTTTTTTTTTTAATCAAATTCTAAAGTTTAAAAATATATTTGTGTCAATACGCATTGATTTAAAATATTTGTCCATTGCAAATTTATTAAATCCCTGCAGACAGAAGTGTACAGATATTAAAATTCAATGCAACAGTTTTTGTGGGAGGTTTAGCATATGATAACATCACGCATGTACATGTGATCAAAAGAAAAAGTGAAACTATTCTACACAATATATGCAGGGACGTATATACTAACGGGATAGGCAAGTCTCCAAGTCTCACCAAAATCACGCAGTACGTGATTTGGTAGGTCATTTTCAACCTCATATATCTAATATGATATTACCTTGATACTAGTTTATCGTTATAAAACTTTTAAAAAACTGTCTTGAAATTATTCTAGAATTGGTATTTGTACTTTATAACCCTGATCTGATCATAATTACGACAGAGTTCTCAAAACCCTGAGACCCGTTTTTGACCCATTTCCGAGATATCATAAAAATCGATGTTTATTTTTTTATATCAAAAATAATTCACTACATATGATTAAAAATGTATGAAAAAACTATAATCCCTTTTAACAAGAGGAAATCAAAAATCTAATAAAAAAAATGACGTAGTTTACTAAGATTAAGCAGAGTTTTAAAAACTTGTCAAGGTTCGTGTGATAGTTTGGGAAGTAAACATGGTGAATGTAGAAGTTGCCTATCCCGTTAGTATATACCAGGTACGTCCCTGATATATGACACCTTCTTATACTGGTCCTCCCTTTTGCACCATGCTGAATTTTTCTGTAGGGTGTAATTTTTGCTACATTTTGCTTGATAAGCATCATCTAAACCAGAAACAATTCCATTGCAAAAAAAAAATGAGTTTCATATCATTTAATTTCATGATATTTAAATAGCTATCTTTTCAGAAGTTGCAAAAAATTCAATGTACCTATTTGGAATCAAAACATGAATATCAACACGTGCAGAAAAAATAGTAATCTTATTAATACATGTACTAATTTTAGGCAGGTGCTATATTTCAGATCTACTTACATGCAGATCAAAATAACTATTTGAATATTAATGTATAAAAAAGCACTTTATGCATGTTGACAAAAAGTAAACTTTAGTTTATTTCATTCATTTTGATATACATGTATTAATGCCCTGACGTATGTAGGTAAGAGTAAAATGTAAAATTTCCCTCTCCATCGTAAAGTGGATACATGTAATATCACAAGCACTACTTCAAAACAGATGTACATGGGTATAAAAACTCCATACAAAATATTTGATAATAATTGAAGATCAAGGTTATACGGAGATTCACACAATTCATCAACTTATACATTTTTTGCATACACATAATATATACCTTTTCAGGATCTCTTCACACATGAGAGATTAAAAAAACTTTTAAAAATTCCTAGAATATCACACAGCTACAACCATGTAGCTTAAACTTTTATGTATCAAACACTACAATATTCTTTCTGTATAGCTTAACATCAAATGCACCACCATGAAAAAAAAAAACCTTCTCCTTCCACAATAAATTCATTCTCAATTCTTATAAAAAGGCAAAACAAACCTAATTGGATACATAGCACGCACAGTCTATTTTGGAGAAAAGTAGTTTGATGGCACAAAGGGCATTTTCGATACAACAGCATCGATCATTTTCTTCCTGACTTCAAACTTCACTTTGGTTCCGTTTTTGGTGAAAGCCGTTTTCACGTAACCCATGGAGACATTTTCTTTCAAAGATGGAGAGGGACAACCACTTGTTAACTCACCAATCAAACTAGAGCCTGACTCATCATAAATTTTGGTGTGTCCTATAAAAAGGAGAATGAATTCTTGTTAAAGCAATATTGTTACGTACTGAAGATTCCTAAATCAATCCGAATTAAACCTAAGGAATTAATATCCACATTAAATTTTAAGAAGCAGCCC
The DNA here is from genome assembly GCF_902806645.1 of Magallana gigas. Classification (NCBI taxonomy): domain Eukaryota; kingdom Metazoa; phylum Mollusca; class Bivalvia; order Ostreida; family Ostreidae; genus Magallana; species Magallana gigas. The sequence continues at coordinate 46,974 of NW_022994837.1, read as the reverse complement.
TAGCAGATTTTAAAATCTTGCTTTTATTTTTCACACAGTTTTAAACTAACAATAGGAAATTATAAAAAAAAAAATTGTTGCTTGCGATTTTTTAGTCTCGTGATTTGATACAAAATAGTGGAATCCCAGAATTAAGTACCGGTACTCATGTAAAATAAGGAATTTTATACAGTATTGTATAATCAGGAACCCCATTTGTATTCATATGTACATGTAAGCTAGTGTAATTTTTTGGTTTATCTTTATCATTTATCTAAAGTTATACATGTACATGTAATTCTGGATGTTGATCTAAAGTTGAAGACCAAATTCACTATACATATGATATGGTTAACTTTAAAATCTACATGAAGAAAGTGGTTAATATCAAATCAATGTTGCATTCTTTTCAAGTGAAAGACATGTCAGTTTTTTTTATATTTTAAACAACAAACCAAAAGATAAAGCAAATGTAGAAGGCAGCATTAATTTAGCCTACCTCTTGCAGGGGCACCTGAGGATATAAAACCAACTCGTCGCCTCTGAGGTTTTTCTTTAATTTGTTTCAAAATTACTGATGCTCCCGGAAAATTGGCTTCTTCTCGTCTTCTTTTTCCTACAAAACAATCAGTGACTAAAATTATTGTCTGTCCCCTATTTGAACTGGTACATGAAGGTGCATTTATTCTGATATTTTAAACATTAAATTACAATTTGAAAATCAACTTTTAATTTCAAGCAAAAAATGTGTAAGACGTTTGATTGTAACTCTTTGTCATGAAGATTTTAATCACAAACCACGTACTGTATGTAAATTCATGTATTAATTCACCATAGGTGATACTTTGGTGTCATGAACATCATTATCTTGAGTACAATGTTCATTTAGAAGTAAAGTGACAATTCAAACTACCAGTATTTCTTTTTTATACATTTTTTAGTACTGTAATATTTAACAATTTGAAAATGTTACATAAATATCTGGATTAGGAGCATCAATGAAATCTGTAAAACAAAAACCCTATCCTGCAATTACAAAACCTCACCTATAGTCCATGTGAGCGACCCTTCGACTGGAGTTGTGGTTTCATCAATGTCACTGCCGTATAGACAAAGTCCCGCCTCTAGGCGCAGTGTGTCCCTGGCCCCCAGGCCGATCAGCATGACCTTAGCTTTAGATGACCCAGTGAGAGCCTGGGCCAAATCCTCAGCCCTGTCTGGTCTCACAGAGATCTGAATAGATAAGGGTTGAATTTGACCAATTAAAACTGTATTGAAAATATCTCAATTCGGATAAATAATATTTTAATAGAGATTCTGTTCTCATCAACTTGCTCAAACACAAATGACCGCATCTTCCCACGTCAAGGGTTTCTGATCCGCACCGCTTCTCACACTTTGTGAAAAGCGGTGCGGATCAGAAACCCTTGACTTGGGAAAATGAAATGACCAAATCAGAAAACTTTCATGTTCATAAAAGTTATCTCCCCTTGTCAGAGTTGCTATGATTTTTTCAAAATTATCATTAGTAATCATTGTCTCTAGCCACGGTCCAGAGGCCATATAACACTCTCCTACTAAAGCTGCTTGTCATAAAGTATCGTGATATTCATGCGTCTTCTGTTACATCGATTTTTAATTTGTTTTAATTCTACAGGCAGTGCAGTGTTACCGCATAAGCAGTAAACTGCAATTGGATGATAAAGGATCACATCAAAGGTCATTTCCAGACTATGCTTTACTCTCATTAGTCAAACTACTAGATATTCTTGTCTCAAGCAACCACAGCCAGATGGGAGAGAATCAAACATATTGGCCGTAGTTTGTGATGATGCATTGTAAGAAATTTAAACCTTCAATGGATGAAAGTTTTGTCCTGAAATTTTCTAGTAAATAACATTGAACAGATGATCACAGTTTGCATCATACATTATTATTTACTCTGATATCGTCGATTGAGAATTTGTGACTGTTGTCACTAAACTACTTCTTTATATCCCTTGTTAACGATGCTGTAATATACTGTGATTTCATCAATATTCGTTGAATGCCAATTTTCGTGGATTTCGTTGTTAAGTTGATCCCCGAAATTAAATGTTCATTGAAGTGCAATATCTATTAAGATTTTGTATTGGTAGGGTCATTGGCCTCGAATTTACGTATCCCTGAAACTGTGATTTTCTCTTTATCCAAGAAAATTGATACCCTTGAATATTAATGAAACCACAGTATATCTGAGTCTGACCGACTCTAACTCATCTATTACCTCCACTCCATCCTCTCCTGTATACCCACATCTTGTTACTCGGCATTCTGGGATACCAAACACTGTAGCCATCTTGTTGGTCATAAATGGAAGCTTGTTAAGATCAAAGTCTACTCCCTCCTGCAGTACACTAGACATGGATGGTCCTAAACGCAACAAAGATTATTCAAGTTTCCCCATCTCTATCAATTTACACAGATTTCACCTCTTGTCAATCAGGGGTGAGACTGAATTTCATCATTTTTAAAAATAATGATTTCATTTTAGGACATAGATTAGAATATAAACCTCAGACTGTAAATAAATATGACTGTATTTCATCATTTTTCATCAAATTGATAAGTCTGATCACACAAAATCATCTCATTTGTTTTACGGGGCACACTAATTTATTTTGGTTTCAACTGTGGGTCAAGAAGTTTCTCTACACATTGGACCATGGCATGATAGTGTACTATGGAGTAAATGGGTTGGAAGAATTACCAGTAACTTTGGAATGGAAATATGACAAAATATGATGGAAATCAGTCTCACCTCTGACTGGTTATGTATTAGGGTTTTTTAATTAATGCTTTCATGTGTACCTTGTAAGGCTAAAAGTCCATTGCTAATCATTTCTACATTGACATCCATTCCTTTTTTCCTGCATTGTTCTGCTTGTGTCTGTGGAGATATACAAGAAAATAATAATGGGTAGTTTGTTTTAAACAGTTACATCTTAATCAAATACAATTCCCTTTTCTAATAATGGTTCCTACAAAGGCTAAATGCATACTGTCATCTCATTCATGAATATGGTACATGTAATACAAATTTTCAACAGAAATCAATTTTCAACAATTGATTTCATAAACACATAAAATCAGCCCCAACTACATCAGTCCAACAAAGCACTTGTTCACATTTCCTGACCTGCATGTTGTTATAGTCCTTGTCAGCACAGCCAGCATTGGAGACCACGTACAGATACCCTTCCTCTGTCTTAGACACAATGAGGTCATCCAGAATCCCTCCCCGTTCATTGGTGAACACTGACAGGGTGCCCTGATTGTCCCTCAGCCCTCCCACATCTCCCACAATCATGCTCTCAATGAAGGCCACTCCATCCCTCCCCGTGACCCTGGTCTGCAGCATGTGGGAGACATCAAACAGACCGGCCACCGACCGCACGTGAAGGTGAGACTCTGATATACCCTCTGTATACTGGACAGGCATACTCCAGCCAGCAAATGGAACCATCTTGCCACCATTTTTGACATGGTAGTCATACAAACAGGTTTTTTTCAAAGTCTGTTAATGGAAAAATAATTAAAAATTAAAGTTATACCTCATATTAATAGAGCATGATTATTGGTATCATCACAAAGGATTAATTTTATGATATATGAATATCATTTAAAAAAGATCTGATGAAGCAAATCAATTTGTTGACATCATAATTTCATGTAGATGCAGGTCTGTAGCTCCCAGTCTGAAAAATTCAGATGAACGACCTGGGAGATACAGGGCCACCCATTGAAAAATTGTATATTTATTGTGCAGAAAAACGTGCTCTAGTTTTGGACTGATTAACCTTATTTATAGGCAACCTTATATATATGCAAATTCTGTGAAAACAATTAGTACCATTAAATTCTTCATGCAATTTACTACCGATATCGCCTCTTTATTTGCCTCAGACTTTCTCCGAAACACGCTACCGACCTCGGAAATGTTGAATTTACATCGAGATCGAGAGTCGCCATTTTTACATGTAAACAAAGTGCACCACATGAATTTACGGGACTGGTGATGGTGTTTAAAAGACTATCCCAGGCAAGTGAAGAGACGATATCAGTAGTAAATTGCATGAAGAACTTAATGGTACTAATTGTTTTCACAGAATTTGCATATATATATAAGGTAAATTAGTCGAAAACTAGCACATGTTTTTCTGCGCAATTTTTTCAATGGGTGGCCCTGTAGCTCCCAGGTCGTCCATCCGAATTTTTTCAGACCGGGAGCTACAGACCTGCATCTAAATTTTATGACTTCATAATCTATATCTAGCAGCATTATCAATTCATATCCTAGTTCTAGATCCACTTGTCTCTATGTAAGAGAAGATCTACACAATACACAAAACGGTGTAGAGTACTGGCGTGCGACCAGTTCTCGCCTATTACCATTTCTCGCCAGTACATTGTGACGTCATTTTTCGTACATAATTCTATGTGTTGATAAAATGACGTCACAATGTACTGGCGAGAAATGGTACTCGGCGAGAACTGGTCGCACGCCAGTAGAGATTTCTGCATTTCTGCAACCATTTTTAATCCAAATAGGTCAGCATAAAATTTGCATCGGTACAACACATCATGTTTCCTTAATAAAGTGACCAAGATGCTTTCCATTGCTTTAAACTTCAATGTTATTCACATTCGACAGTCAGACCTGTTTGCATGCTGGTGGCCAGATAGTTCTGCCTCTATTTGTAGAGAATCAGTGATTTAATAATTGTCATTATTTTTTCCATCCATCTCAGGGGATTCCATTGTGGAAATGAGGCAACTGCCTCAGTAGACTTTTCACCACAATCCCCTTCCAATAACTAATTGTACTTTGCAAAAATACTGAATTTGTTTTTAAAACTAAAACCATTCTACATTTAACATGTTTAAACAAACCTATTAAATGATGTACTTTCATATCAATATTTTCTGGAACAAAATTCATGAGATCTGGCTCTAATTCCAATATGTAGTATCACTTGCATGCTAAAATCTTCATTAATGTAACTGGTAAAATTACAAAATTTCTGATCAGGAAAACTAAAACTGGCAAATTAATTTTCTGTTGAGGGGCTTTGCCACCCCCCCCCCCCCCCCCCCCTGAACCCCCCACCAAGGATCTGCCCTGGACCTTTTGGGGCCAAAGGCGGCCCCCAGAATCCCGCCGCAAGGGGAAGGAATCTGAGGTGTGAATTCTTCTCTTCAAGGCCAAAGATGATTCAAAGGGATGTGTTTGGGGGGGGGGGGGGGGGGGGCAGTCAGACAAGTTTGATTGCCAGTGTACCAGATAACTCAATTTTTATAGCACCTTAAAAATGATTCAGGTAGCAGATTCAGGGGGTCTGAGCCTGGTCTTTTATTATTTCTCATATCCCGTTACACATGTAAAAATTCATTAAACAGCAGCTAGGTGTATGCAGCTGTATGTTCGCAAGAATAAAAATTGCATTCATTAAAGATCGAAAACTTCGGTAATTGTGCATTGCATGATTTACAACAATTTACTGCTCTGATGCACAGCAGCAATCATTTAACCAAACAGAGAGCACAGTACAGTGTATTTGGCTTTTTGAAACTTTATCTGACACAATTTTAAGTAAACCAATTAAATCTGGAATGCATCGAAAACTTTATATTTACCTCGTTTTGCGAATAATTTCTACATTGGCATGCAAACCCTTTTATGACATTTGTCACATTCTTAGGTAAAAGTTTCCTTGACAACATTGTTATGTCGTTTTTCTTTTAAATAAGCACTACAATCGCAACGATGTTACCGTTACCGTTACGATCATACGATGTGAGAAACTTGCAGATGATATACCGGAACCTCGAGCCCGATGTGTATTTTTTTGTATAATAAATTATTCTAACAAGATCTAATGGATTGTTATAATAATAACAATTATAAGGTTAACACAAATATGAATAATCATTATTTTATTTGCTTTTGATGAATATGACGTCAAAATTTCTGGTAAAACGTTAATCTCTTAGCAAAATTATTGACCAATGAAAACCAGCGTAACAAAATATTTTTGGCGCATGTTTTGTTCGGAAGACCTTGAGAATCATCTTTATATTCAATACTGAAAAGTGAAAGTAGATAAACAATTTCGAAAGAAAGAGAAGTGGACTAAAAACAAGCTAACCATGTTGTACTTAGAAGACTATTTGGAGAGTAAGTATCAATGTTTAATGCACCTTTAAATCAAACATGTGTTTAATAACAAAATACAATTTCATCTTTCGAATCAAATATGTTCATTCATGAAAAAATGATGTTGAAATACAGAGAAGGTGTGCTGTGATATGACATAATCATGAAAATATTTTGTACTTTTGTAAAACGAAGTTTTAAAAGTTATGTCCGTTATATTTAAATTCTCTAACATTGGATTTACAAAAGAGAATAATTTTTAATAATTTTAAAGATGCCATCGGCATAACTTTAATATGAGTCATGCCATTCATGGTATATTTTACTCTACTCTGTCCCAAGTTTCTGCTTCCACCATTTATTGCGTAATATCTCGATAATCACATGCACATTTAGATTTCAAATTTACTGGAAACATGCACAGTTGGATCCACCGTTCTATTTATTCATTATGCTAAAGGTCGCTGCAAAGTAACAATGCTCCGAACAACTTTGAAAAGAAATAGATTAAAAAGATTTGTTTCAGAAAAATTTGTTTAAACTCTTCAGAGGGCTAGGTTTTAGACATTTCCAATATAATCAACACAAGAAATTGAAGAAGACTGTCGAGATTAAGGAGCTATTAGTGTTCAACACTAACATTAGTCTGTTAGTCACAGACTACTAGTAATAGATTTTACTTCGGATTAACAAAATTTCTGTCCTAAGTCAGTCCGGTCAGACTAATGTTTTGCTTGAAAATATGTAAATTAACGATGTGCGATTGTCGACATTTTACTGTAAAAAGTCTGACTTTTTTTTTTAAAAATTTGTTATCTAGCATATGATCATTGTGGTGATTATAGAGTTACTTAGCGAAAACAACAGAGGTATACATGATGTTATGGGTAACTTGATTATTTCTTGCCCTATTTTATTAAATGGTGGATTTAGCTGCAGTTGTTATAGTCAAGAGAATAAGTATGCAGAAATAATGTTTTTATAGGTTTACACTTAATAGTGTCTATGGATTTAAATTTCAGTGATAGAGAACCTGCCAATGGAGATGAGAGAAAGACTTACAGAAATGAGAGAAATGGATTTACAAGTTCAGAGTAAGTTAGAAAAAATTCTGTTTTTCATGACATCCAAGCTATCAATATGCTTTACTATCTTACAATACAAATTAAATCAGGGTCTAAAGAAAACCTTTGATTTTGAAATAAATGCATTTGGAAATTGACATTTGTTCATGTGACACATACTTGTTTTGTAATCCAACCTTATTTTGACCATTGTTAAAGTTGCTTGCTGCTCCTAATTTTCACATCTGTGTTCATGTAGATAATGAAAGATGGGATTCAGTCTGGTTAATGTAAAAATCATTTGTAAGAACAAAATTCTTGACAACCTTGTCGAATACCTCACATTTGATTTAAACTTGGTTTGCAATATAGGATATTTCCTTTTTGCTTGAGTTTGATCAAATACAGAGTACGGTATACAGGGGGATGTTTTTTGACCTTCTACACATGTAAATGGTTCCGCCCCATCTTGAATTCACCCAGACACAGTTGTGTAATAGTACTCTTTTTTATTAAGACGTAAGTAAAAATTGAATTCGTCCAGTCGTAAATTTGTCCCATTACAAGGTGGACGAAAGTAAAATGGGGGGGGGGGGGGGGTATTTCCCTATATACAGTACTGGTAGCTGCTTCAGAAAATTTTCAAACAATTTTTTGATAATTAACAGATGCCTTGGACAATCTTGATGAAAGAGTGAAGAACTTCTTCAAGAAGTGTACACAACCCAACATAAAGGGCGAACTAAAAGATGAACAGTACAAACAGATCAAACAGGTAAACACAGATTGGGTAAATTTTGTTGTTTTGGGGGGTTTTTTAGGGGAGGGGGGTTCCACAGTTAGAAATGGTGTGATCTATTCATAGTATGTGATACTGTTAATGTTTGGTCATGTTCAAAAGGAGATGGAGATAGATAAATAATTGTTATCAGTGGGGTTAACTCTGTGTAGCATAATTGAGTGATCATTTATTTGGCACAGAAGTTTGTGAATTTACAAGTAAAATTATTAGGAAACAGCTAAAATTGCTCATTAGGTTTCCAATTCCTTCTCACTTGTTTAAGCAAGTAGAAAGATTTAGAATAAGGGACTTAACTTTAATCTGAGTAGACTATCTTTGATTGAGATCTCTTTGTTTGACAGGATTATTACAAGACCTTAGAAGATGCTGATGAAAAAGTGCAGCTCGCAAATCACATATACGACCTGGTATGCTCTTAGATTAAACACTTTTAAGTCATGTACCTGTACCCTTACAATTTCATTCATAATTAGGTTGCATTAATTATTTACCTCTAAGGATTGTTCTCATGCAACAAATTTTAAAGTGATTCATGTACCGGTACGTTTCTTACCTTAAGTTAAAACATTTTGTGACTTATACTATTTGATCTTTGCCTAATTCTCCGCTAAATTTTATCAGGTGGACAGACATTTACGAAAACTGGACCAAGAGCTGTCGAAATTTAAAATGGAACTAGAGGCGGACAATGCAGGAATCACAGAGGTGTTAGAGAAAAGTAGGTCAAACGTGAGGAAAATCCAATGCTGTGGGTGAACAGTTTCAATGACTATTAACAATGGGCAAATAGCAGGGAAGCTATTAGACGTTAATACGTATGCTGTCTAGATAAAACAGCAAGTTTATTTGCGTAAATTTACATGGAATAAAGAAGGTCAAGAAATTTCTCCATAGACTCATAAACAATCCAATTCTTGTCAGCAGCATTTGATTTATGTATTTCCAAATGAACATGTACAACACAATGTTCTTGTTTTATTTTAAAAAACAGTTGGCTTTAATTAAACCCAAGTGCTATGAATGATCATTGTATGTACAATCTTGAATTATTAGGCATTAAACTCGATACGTTTTATTTTTGATGATTTTAGGGTCCTTGGAGTTGGATAAACCACCTTCCCTGGGCAGTAACAGAGCAGAAAGTAAGTCTGAGATTTCTATTTGCTAATGAACTAGAAATTCACATTTTACAGAGTGTTTTATAGGACATTCAAATTTTTTTTAAATTGAATTCAAATGCAGACATATTCTTAAATAATAAAATCAATTTACTAGGGGTACTGGTAGTCATGCAAAGTGTTCTTTGCTAAAAAAAAACCTGATGATTTATTTTAAAAAGTTATATTCAATACATTGTACTAAATACTCAATACTAGATAAAACTTTTTTTTCTCTCTCTCTAGAGCGGAAGTTACTTCATGCCCAGTCACAGGTAACCAATCACACAGAGAAGCGCATGGCCACGGAGAAAGTCCTGTCCACCATCGCTAACGAGGCCGCCCGCGAGGCCATCGGTCAGAGTCGCCGACAGTCCAGTTCTGGGTCCAATTCCCCGTCCCTCTCCATGTTCAACTCTACCTCTACACAGTCCATAAGTTACAGTCTTGGTAAGTACATGCTGATGTGCTATATCAGCATCATACTGATGTGTATTCCACAGTGACACAGTATGGGTAAATACATATTGATGTAGTGCTCTTTATTCTGTATGTTTGCATTCAAGTTAAAAAGTTGAAAATGGATCAAGATGGTGGAGTTTTATTTTGCTTTCAGGTCACATGGGAGCGGGTAGCAATGCTGCAATAGCAGCGGCAGCATCCCAGGCAATAGCAGCAACACAACAAGTGGTAAGAGCCAATGTCTATAGGTCTATTTCATAGCAATAGATGCACTTGCAGGAATGATAAATTTTCAATTTTTAGAAATGTATGTACACTTATATCTGAAATATAGTTTAAATGACATGAACATGTGTGTGCTTAATTTTATGATATTGACTTTATACTGGTTACACAAAAGATGTTGCTTGTGCTTGTGACAACTTGAATAATGAACAAACTTACATGATCAAAAGATTTTGATGAAACAGTACGAAAATTGTGAATTCATGATTTTTCGTATCTTTATTAAAAATGATGAATGCTCATCAATATTATTTTGATAGTTAAATATTTTCCACAATGTACAAGTGACACGGTTATGCATCAAGTTCTACACATGATTGCTCTTATCTTGACCTGAATTTCGGTAGATGGGCCAGCAGGGAAGGAGGACCCCAAGCATGAAGGCCAGCTATGTGGCCATGGCCAAAGACCTGACCAAAGAGCTGTCTACCAAGGAGTATATTTATACCTCCCAACCCTCCACCCCCACCCCCGTGGCTGAAATCACACAGAAAGTGCCACGCTCTAAAAAGTAAGCACTCTTTATATACCATTAGTGTATTAATGTAATAGCGGTACTTAAATACAAAGAATAGACGAGAATAAATCACACAAAGTGCCACGCTCCAAAAAGTAAGCAGTTGATCTTCATCATTCTTGTTTACACATCCTATACATGGTAAAAGTTCATTAAGATTTTTAAATAATTAGTTTCGTATTCTGGATGATTTTCTGCTTAAGATCTTAAACTACATTCTAATTGTTCTTGTAAACAGAGCCACTTCAAAGGCCAGCACCCTTATCCGGGAAGCTCAGAATCAGCTGGCCAGTTCTTCCATTCCGTCCCTGTCCCTCACCCAGCAGCCCAGCACCCCACAGACCCCTCTCTCTGCCCAGGTGGCCTCCCCCATGGTGGAGGACGCCTCTAGCGACCTCCAGATAGTGGACGAGAACGGCCAGCCGGTGGACTGGCAAAACGACCCCAATGAGCCTCGCTACTGTCTGTGTAACCAGGTGTCTTATGGCGACATGGTGGGCTGTGACAATGATGATGTAAGTGCCAGTTTGGTTATTTTTTTCTGTGTATTAAGGTAGATATTGGTGTTTGTTAATTTGCTTCCAAAGATGTAGATTCTTTTTAAAATTTTTGTTGATCCCCCTTACCCACAAATTAAGTATCATCAAGTAATAATGAAACACATTATCAATTATTATTGAAAATTTGTCCCCTTGAACGTGTAAAATAATAATACATGGATTCTGCAAAAATTGTCATTCTAATTCTAATGATTCCACAGAACAAGTTGGAGTTTAGTTCACACCTCTATAAATTAATCCTTGTCAATTTGCTGCCAGTATTTTACCCATAGGTGCTTGTAACTAAAGTTCATTCTATAGTATAATAATGACACTTGGTGTTATTACATGTACCATACCAAGGGATAAATTTTATCACAGAAACAAGCGCCTGTGCTCTGACCAATTAATAATTTATTGCAGAAATATTTTAAGTGTGCTCTTGTTCTTTGCATTGTCCCATTGAGTGGTCGCTGATAGCAGTAAATTACACATATTTTCTTGTTTATTGCAGTGCCCCATTGAGTGGTTCCACTACGGTTGTGTTGGCCTGACCCAGGCTCCCAAAGGGAAGTGGTTTTGTCCGCAGTGTACGGCAGCCATTAAACGTCGCGGTAGAAGGAACTAGCAGAGCTAAAGTGCAATAACGTTTTAAAAAAAGAAGATGATGATATCAGTTTGTTTGATCTTGAATGTTAACACACTTATAGTGTACAAGATTGTATGTTCGCATGTTTGTAAGGATTGGCAAGCACATACCGGTATGCATAATTGGTCCTCGTAACATTGATTCATATTGTTTTGTATGTGTGTATAATAGCCTTGTCCATTCTATTGCTATAGAACAAGTCAGACAATTGAGTGGTTATTGTTCAAACTGCTGCCAACATTTAGAAATATTCTGATTACTTAGAATCTAGCATATCAATGAGGGATTCATAGAATTGTACATATGCCAGTTTTTCTTTGTGCCAATAATAAGAATGGCTGTTCAAACTGGGGGTTTTTTTTGTTGGATATACATGTACCATATAAGGTGATTCATTGTACTTGTATGTGGATATGATGAATATTGCATATGAGACAGTGTATTATATATGTACAGTATTTACAACAAACAAAAACAGGGCAGCTGTATGTTTATTAACAATTTTGAAAAATGAATTAAACTCACATTTTTCATTAAAAAAAAAATAAAACATTATAATGCCTAATAGAGAGCAAACACCCAGACATGTGCATATTTATTTGTAACAGCCACAAGCAGTTGAGGTTTTGAATTTCCCCCCAATTTCAACAGTGCCAGGAAGCATCATTTCTGACCATGGATATTGTTTACAAGGAAAGAAATAAATAGAATTTAAAAAAAAAAAAAAAATAGTAAAACTCTTTTCATGTTGATCGTTTTCCCCAATATTGTTATAAATACCCACCAGCCAGTATTTTTGGTGTGCAACACTTAGATTACATGAGTTCAGATATCAGACAGTATGGAAGTTATTCTGAACTCGGTGAGCAAGTCTAGGAATGCAACTCTCTTTCACATTTGTAAATGTAGTTCATGATTCATCCATTGGTGTAATATACATGTAGCTGTAAATTTTGTTTCTTTTTTTTAATTTTATACGTGCCTTTTCAGTGTTACATATTTGCTGTGTTGCTTCTGTTCTTTCCTATAGTTTGTATTGTTATGTAGATATATTGTTTTCCAGGAAGAAAGTGAAACTATTTACTTGTGAATGATTCCCAGAATTCAGTGCTTCTTGTGTGTTGATTGTTGCTTAATTAATTTTTGTACCTTTGTTATAATAAAATATAAAAACACTAGCAAAGAAATTTTCGCTCTTCTTTATCACTCTCCTCTCTCTCTAAGTGATGATCGACAACGTGCTGACTTTTAAAAATTGCTGCTAGAAGATGCACATTAGGAATTATTAATTCAGATATCAAAAATTTACAATCCATTATCATATCCACAATTTGGTACATTCACATATAAACTATAGGGTTTTGATAGTTGTCAAAGATGTGAGTCAAGGTTTATTTTTATGTACTGGTTCTAAGTATGTAGAAACCAATTGAGTTTAAAAAAAAAAATATTTTGCATCTCAAAATGACTGAAAATGAAACTTGAATTAAAAGGACTATATTTGATTTGGTCAAATATCTGCCCCCAATTTTAACCAATTTTTAAATAGTATGTTATCAAAATCAAATCAAAAATGTTATACATCTATCACTTTAATCTTATATACCTTGTGTCATTGTCCAAAAGCTGTTTATCTATGGCATCACTTAAATGGGCTAATTCTTGCAATTTTGCAAACAAATGAAAATATTGCCATCTCCCCTCATATTGTGCTTTTGGAAGAGTGAAGGTCTGTTCAAGTACGATTTTTACACGTTTTTCTTTGTATAATTATGGTATACACATCATATTTACTTGAGCAAGCATGCGCTCAATGTCTCCCAGTTAAAAATCCAATGGAAAACATCCATATTTTGCTCTAAAACATAAAAGTCATTAATTTATCAAAATATAATTTTTATGACGCCATTTCTACATTAATTATGATGTCGCTGTGGTAATCTTTTACACATGTACTTTAATATGATTTCAACTGTCTTCACTCGTATTTTTAAAACTCTTCATTGACATTTAATTTTTGGGGAGAGAAATGCACAATACTGCATGTAGTGCCTTGGTCCCTAGTCTGTGATATTATTAAATAATCAATTGTGTTTTCAATCTCATTCGATTATCGAGATTATAAAACAATTTTAATCCCCCTAAACAAGTTGCAGGGTGAACATTTTTTTACCTGTCTGTAAGTCGGTCCTGTTTTTCTGTTGGTACAAATCCACTTCAACCACTACAGAGAATTTTATGCAACTTTGAATGTAGGAAAGTTACAATGTAAAGAATTTTTAGCTCGCCTGAGATGAAAGCTCAAGTGAGCTTATCTGATCAAAATCTGTCCGTTGTCTCGTCGTTGGCAGCACTGTCCTTGTTGTAATCTTTTCACATTTTTATCTTCTTCTCCAGAACCACTGGAAGATGGATTTCAACCAAACTTGGCACAAAGCATCACTGGGTGGAGGGAATTCAAGTTTGTTCAAATGAAGGGCCACACCCTCTTTAAAGGGGAGATAATTTAGAATTATTGAAAATTTGTTGGTATTTTTCAAAAATCTTCTAAAAATTATTAGGCCAGAAAAGCTGTAACTTGTATGGAAGCATCCTCAGGTAGTGTAGATTCAAGTTTGTTCAAATCATGGTCCCCAGGTGTAGGGCGGGGCCACAATGAGGGGGATGAATTTTTACATAAGAATGCATTGAGAAAATCTTTAAAAAACTATTAGGCCAGGAAAGCTTAAACTTGTGTGAAAGCATCCTCAGATAGCGTAGATTCAATTTTGTTTACATCATGGCCCCCAGGGGTAGGCCTGGGCCACAATGGGGGATGAATTTTTACATAAGAATATATAAAGAACATCTTTAAAAATCTTCCTCAAAAACTAAAAATAAAAATATTCCAAAAAGCAGTAACTTGTGTGAAAGCATAGGTTGTGCAGATTAAAATTTGATCAAACCATGATTCCCTAGAAAAAAGTGGGGCCATAAAGTGGGGGAAGGGGGGCATATAGAAATAGAGAAAAATCATCTTACAGCTACAACAAAAGGGGCTTGATATCTACCATAAAAACATGTGGATAGAAATCGGCAGATTTTTTATACATTTTTTTACCAAGATCTACTGTACTTACCGGTAGTTGTCAAGATATTTTGATTTTGATGCTGTAATGCTAATTTGATCAGAGTTAAGGCAAATGAAATAAATTGTTGCTCAGGTCAGCGATGTGGCCCCTGGGCCTCTTGTTCTTTGATTTTTGGTCCTATTAACATTTTTAAACTTGGAAGTCTTACCAGTATTTAATACACTACCAAAACAATTTGTCAGCTCAACTCCTCCGATGTGCACAAGTAATTTTTCTGAGAGTTTTGCCCCTTTTTAAAATCATTTTATGTATACAATTTATACCCTGCCATTCATTATGTGTATCATTGTCAAGTAATGTGGGAGCATGGCGTATGTGAGCTTGCTCACTCTCATTAAAACCTCTGTTCTCTGTCGCATCTCTCTCTCTCTCTCTCTATTCCTTTAATTCCTTTAAACTCTGTCTTCTTTTAGTCCAAAGTCTCCTGACATGACTCGAAACCTTAATGAGTTAAATACAAGAGGCTATAAGATTCATACAATTTATTTTTCTGTACAAAACTCAAGTTTATTTTCATTAAAAATATGTTTGAATAAAATGATTACGAAATGCTGCTGAAAATGGGGAACAGAACATGCATCATCAAAGAAAGTTAAAACACTGGCAGTAAATTTACACATATCTGACATTGTTTTCAAGTTCATGGGTTAAAACATGCTTTTTTGTTGTTAAATTTTTTTACAACCCAGTTCATTGTAAAATCTATATGAAACGCACTGCAGTTGCTACATACATGTACAAACATGACATTCAAAACTCTTCAACATTTAATATCTACAGAACACACATGAAAAAAAAAATGTTCTGCATTCTGAGACACCTAGTATGACAAAAGATCCCAGAGAATCTTCTTGTTGCCTGGTATGCAATACATCTTAAACTTTTACACATCTAGAAACATGGATAACAACAACAGAAACAAAGTTTTATGAATTCTCAACACCCCAAAACAAAGGACTGATAAAATGGAATAAATAATAACAATTAACAGTACACATAAAAGGGATGAGTTCCTTTGCGTGTTTATAACAGAACTCCATTTTTATTTCAAACACAATCAATTTCATTTAAGCTAGTACATGCATCTCTACAGTAGACATTGGAAAGACAATCCTGTTCTTTCAATGAGGTGGGATGGTCTTCATTTGTTGCGAAATTTTGCTTGCAAATAAATACAATAAATTTCATTTGTTGTTTCAAATTAAATACAAGGAGAAAATTCTATGCACCATCAAATTACATATATCAGTAATATAAATAACACACAATAGCCAATTTATCTAGTGAACACACTCATAGGAGTTCATTATATTCATAAAATTTGTTCGTTTCACATCTGACCCTTTTTTTTGTTCATGCCATCTCATGACAAAATGATACACAAAACTTCAACTATTGAATGGATTTCAATTATTTCAAATAAATGTACACATTAATTGTCCATTAGAAAATTGCAAACTATAACATTGCACTGAATACTTTTCTACAACTATCATAAAATCGAAACAGGTTTAACCAACAATAATTAATTTAAACTTCTGAAGATCAATAGCATTAAAGACAAATTCAATTTCATCATTAGAACAAGTTCATTTTTTGCAAACTTTATTGAAACCAATCACAAAACAGACCACAGTTTTTTGCAAGCATCATCAAATCCAAATTTTCATTTGCTGTACACCAGATCTGAGTAGCAGTCTGCAAAGAACGGAATAGTGCATACTTCATAATCAGTTTAACATTTGGATTGTCCTCACAAACACTGCAGACATTTTTACTTCTAGTCCTAATCCACCAACTCGGATTTTAATCCCACTGATTTGGATCAATAGAATTTTCCTTAGGCTTGGGTATTTTTCAAACACTTCAGCATACAGGCTTAGGTCTATCAAAAACTTCAGTAGAATTTCCCACAAGGGTTGGGTATTTTTAGGTCCCTTCAAACAATCTTGTCCCTAGTCCTGATCCTCTAGCTCCGAATCCCCAGACAGAGGGTTGGGTTCCCCCGTCACACTACACCTGTGGAGAATGGCTTTCTCGTAAGCCTTCTGTACTGCTTTCCTGACGTTGGGCTTCTTGTTCTCCAGCAACTTGGCCTTGTCTAGACCCGAGTCCACTCCAAGAGGCTCCAGTTTGTTTCTTGGTAACCATTGCCTGCAATATAGCATATTTTGTGTATAAATAAATAATATTGGGGGGGGGGGGGGGGGAATTTTTGGTCTCTTGTAAAACTAAAAACAAATCAGCAGTTGAATTTGTTGGAAGTCAAATTTAAGTTTTAAAATCAAATAAAATTTGTTTTCATGCATATGATGCAATAAGTTAACTGATAAAGATGAGACCCTAATTAGAGCAACTTTCTGCTGTAGAGCTTTTACATACAGTAATATTGTAACATCGACCTACCATGTACGTTTGGTGTCAAAGAACAGGATAAGGTACACGGGCTCGTCATACTTCCTCTGGAGAGCCAGCACATCGTCCGGAGGGACAGGGATAGGGACACCATTGTGGAAGTAACCAGTTTTTGGCATTTTGGGATTGATGATCTAAATTATGAAATTAAAACATTCAGTCAAACTTAAAACTTTAAAGATTATCAATGATAAAAGTTTTGAACTTCATCGAAGCAGATATTGGCATCTGAAAGACAATTTAACAAAGTCTGGACATGAAATGTTGAAATGAAGATAGAAAGTTTGGTCACTTACCAATGCAGGATACCATGGGTATCCACGGCATTTAGCCCAAACTAGGTCAAGGGGCTCAAGGGGGATAAGGTCCTCCGAGTCGCAGCTTCCACTCCGGTGAGCCCGCCCTACAAAGATACCGACTTTCTATTAAAGAGAATGCCTGACAAAGCATTCACAATAGATAAAATCAACAATTCAAAGCAAACATGAATCAATTACATGTATCAATTTTCTCTTTTAACTAATGAGTGTTTACAAAATAATCTCAGTTGTTATTTTTCTAGCAGCTGGTAATAGAAATTCTCAAAATCAACAGAAAAATCCCAAAAAATATAAAGCAAGATGTTAGAATGACACACATGTAAATAATCATTTCAAGTCAGTGTTTCAAATCATTATTTTTTATTTATTTTTTATTCAAGGTAGAAATTTCTTTAATTTCAATTTCTCATATACCTAATTATCTTGCATTAGATGTATGTCACTCACATTTATTTTTAGAAAAGGAATAACAAAATGTGCCAAGAAAAACAAACTCAGCCAACAGAAAAACTCAGCCATTGTAAATATAACAGCAAACATCAGCAAATACTGACAGATGTACCTTTGCTTACATCAGCTTTGTTCACACCTGTATTAGGCGAGTCAGTGGAATGAGTGTGAGATTCAGTGCTCAGTGAGTCTGTGGAAGTATACTCACAGGACAGCTTTCTAGGTCTCAATTTACTGTCCTTGATATGCACCAGCTGGGATAGGACCCAGGTCTGTTCTGGGGAGTTTTCTAATTTTTCTTTAACTCTATCTAAACATTGTGTTTTCAAATTTGGAGAGTTCCGAGAATCTTGCAAATTCTTACACAACCTAGAAATTCCTTGTCTTTGTGTTCTTGAAGCATTGAAATTGTCTGTATTGCATGATTTTAAGTCAAAATGCCAATGTTTTTTATGACTTGAATTTTTCTGAGGTAGAGATTCAGTATTCGAGTCCCTTCCAGCTCTGCCTTCTTTTTCAAATCCTGGTTTCATTTTCTTCGACAAGCTCGTATTGGAAGCTTCCTTCCTATCAGTCTGTTTCGAAGTTCTCGTTGAACGGAAAGCTTTTTGAGACCTAAGGTTATAGGTTTGAACCCCCATTGCATTTTCTAGCAAATTAGACCCAGCCTGATTCGTTGTACCCAGGCTTAAAGCCTTGTCACAACGACCAGCTAAAAATATCTCTATACAATCTGGTTCACACACAAGCTTGGCATGCGAAAAAGCAGGGAAAGAGGTGCGGGAGCATGCAGGTGTGTTAGTAACAGAGGTCCACAGCGAAACACCACTATTTAAGAGCTTAGATGACCCTGCTGTTAGGGAAAAAAATAAGAAAAAATGGCTGAAAAACATTACCTCTAAAATCTATTCTCACTAAACTCAGATCAATACATTTTTTGAATAATTCAATCTACATATAGTCTTCAAGGTGAAAAATAAAAACTCTTTTCATCAATATTTGGAACCGTGTGTATTTCGAATTTTTTGAAATAATTTTTTTCCCCACACAACCTTCATGATGTTTGAGCTAATTGGAAATATTTTTTGCACTTTTTTCAAACTTCACCTGTGGTTGCTGTATTCCTTATTTCATTTTTCATTTTTTTTTTTTACATGATTGAGTTTTAGAAATGGTGTTGCATTTATAGAAAAGCTATCTATGGCTATATTGTGAAAGTTTGCCATGTGAAGCTTGAAAATGACACTCACAAAGCATGCAAGAAGCAGCGATTTCCCCCAGAAAAACACATACAACTAGCTGTCGAGTCTGTTAATAGTTACGTCTTTGAACTCAATGGTTTGCAGTTAGCTGAAATACACATAATGCTTGCAGAGTCTAATCCAGAAAAAGACAAGAGAAAAAAACAAACTCGACAGGTTTACAACAAGATTTTGGCATAATAACCAGTTTGTATAAGAAAATTCAAATCAAATTACAGGAATGAGGAGGGAAAAGTTATTACGAAATATTCGAAAGATAAACAAAAAAATTCCCCTTTTTGAAAGCAAATTTAGAATGACAGGGGATTTGTGTGGAATGCTTTTTGTTGAGGTAGACACACCAGGAAGATTAGCATCCATGTTTTTCAGAGGGAAACACTGCAAAGAGACAGAAGCCTAGTCAGACAATACATTAACATCAACTTACTCCCTCCCACCCCTTTCTCAGCAAAACCCTCCCCTATCACGCACAGAATCAATGTTTATAACCATGATAACAACAGTATGTTTTTAAGATCATCATTCTGGCTTATGCCTTTCCAAAAAAAACAAACAAACAAACAAATCCTTCACTTTACAAAGAAATACTCTGAAAGAGTGGCATAAGTTCTGGAAGAGAACTGAAATTTACATTATGAACAACCTTAACTTATATCAATACATATATATGTGCATATTCATACATCATCATTAGTGTCAGCAAAACACAAGCACTTCACAACCACAAAGTCTACAGAATCTGATGCTAAAACACAAAAGCAATGTTAAAATTAGTACAAGTGCACCTTGTATATAGCTGGTGTCGCATTAATATCACTAAGAACGTGTTATAAAGCTAAGCTACAACCCTACAGCCTTGTTACAGTGAGATCTAGAACTACGGTGAGTATTCGATTTCAGGGGGGCGGGGTTTTCATGCTTACCCTGGTGGCGTGCAGCGGGAGAGGCAGAGGAGTCGCTCTCCGTTCCCTCCTCAGATAATTTGGGGAGTCCGTTTGAATTTAATTCTAAAACCAGCAATAAAAAGCACGCACCAAGCATGAGTATGACATGCTGTACAAGAGCATACGAGAACACAAGCAGAGGGGAAGGAGCACAAAGCATCTCTTGCCTATTAATTGTATCAAAACGCCAGGGCCTTGCATCAGATTTGAATTTTGTTTGATCACTTGAAAATGAACTCTTTCCTATATTAATTATCCAATTATTTCTGTTTAATCAGGGTCTGATTGTAATTTGAGATGCTTTGTACTTGCCACATTATCAAATAAAAAAAATCCAGTAGATAGTGTCAACATTAAAAGCCTTATTACTTTTACAAGTGCAACTTGAAAATTATTTACAGGACATGTATAGATACAGCGATTCCTACCTCAGAGATGACCACTTATGCCTAACTGTCACACGACTGACTTGATCTAAGTGCTAACACATACACATATTCTGGTTTGTGCATTCTTAACTTAGTGTGCATTCTTGTCTTAATCTCCACAAAAGAAATGTTTTAATACCTGAGCGACTGTTGGAACTTGAACTGCCAAGAGAACTATCCGTCAATGACTCGTCACTGGAACTAATAACCGACGTGCTGTCCGAATCGGACGAACTCCGCAAATTATCGGGGCCTCGGTAGTAGCGAAAGCTATCTCTCTTTGTGATGTCCGGTGGGTCAGAAAAAGAGAGAGGCTCACTGAGAGAGGTGGTCCTTTTGGGTGGAGTTGGTCTAGATTCCCTGTCAGGGGAGGTTATTGCACTGGCCGAGCGTTTCCTGACACCAGGACTCTTTGGACTAGCTGGTCCCCTCGAGGAAGACCGTCCCGATGTCATTGGCTCTAACACTGGGGGTTGTGGAGAGTCAGTGTGGTCCCCTTTCTGCTTGGAAGGGCGACCCCCTTTGGAATTTCTGCGCGGTGGGGTAGAGGGTTGGGTGGGTGTTCCTGGACTACTTGGGGCAGAGCTATCATTCTTACTGCTGCGGAAGTTCTTTTTACCAAACAACACAGAGGTACGCCTGTTAACCCCGCTTTGGGCAGGATGTGAGGAGTTGCTGTCCTTTGAAGATGTACTAGAGGATTCTGTTGTTCTTGAACTGTCAGAGGACCTTCTCTTCTCTACAAAACACCACAAAATGATCCTGTGTTAAATTTCTTACAAATAGCTATATACAAAACATAGAGGTAAACTTTGGTTTAGATTGCCATTTAGCTTGAGCAAGGACAAATTTTTTACACAGCTTTTTATCAGCCACTGAACTGAAAAACATTATCATCTGAATCTCATTGTTTTGCAACACACAATTTCATGCAGTATGATACAAAAACATAACATGGCCATATTCTGTAATATCATTCCAAAATTGTTTATTTATAAACAAATGGTAGAATTAATGAGTACATTTTGATCAAGGCAATGTTTGAACCATGTTTTTTAACATATTTGAATTGAAATTGTTCCTAAGGAAAACTAATTTAACAAACCTATAAGCCTTGCTCCTACAAGTGGAGACTCGCTTTCAGAATCATTGCGAGATTTCCTTGGTCGCCCTACACTGCCACGACCTCTTCCTCTGCCCCTCCCCCTGGTGGGGGTTTCTTTAGCTCCTTTGGAAGTGGACTTCTCTGATTTGCTAGACTTTGGTGTAGAGATGTCTGGTCCATCTTCATGTGCCGAGTCTTCATTAACTTCAGAAGCTGTAGAAAAAATAACATTAAACAGTGTTTTATGCAAATATTTTGCCCTGTAAAAATTTTTTCATCAATCATCAATAGAAAATACACATTGTAAGACAACAGTATTTTAGATGCGTATCAACTGGTATCATCAACCTGCTAGTTTTTCTTACCTGTATCTGCTGTGTCTTCTATATCACTGGCATGCTGGCCTTTCTGAATGGCTAACTTTCGCCGCACCTTCACAATCTCCTTTCTAATCCTTCTGGCAAGCTTAGATTTTCCTGTAATTCATGAAATAACATTATTGAAAAGGTCGAGCTAGAAAAAGCTTATATTCTCCATTCCAAATACAACTCTCAAGAAATCATCATTGTATCAAACATACCAGGTTTTCTGGAGGCATTAGCGGCATCCATTTTGTCTAACAATATCCTTAGTTGTTCTTCGAGTGGCATTCCATCCTTTGTATCTTCTAAGAAGCTATCAACTGTAAAAACAAAATTTCATGAATATCTCTTGAGCATCTCTTCATTTGCAACATTTATTTTTTTTCCTTCAAATGAATTGTGCAAGTTTATTGAATGTACATCTTCTGTTGACTTGAGATTCACTATACATCACAACATGCATGTTATAAAGAATTTCTATCTTCAGTTAAACACGCTTATAATGAAATGCCAGGGACAGACGATTTTACTTCGTTATAAATGTAATTCATTATATCCATCAAGTCTACAACATGTAATAAAGTTTCAGGGAATGAAAATCACTTTGCTGTAAGCAACAGTTCATTATAAGCTTGTTCGCTATAACCATGTTTTACTGTACTTACTGTCCTCTAAGACGACTGGTTCAGGAACAGATGGCACCTGCTCCATGTGTAGGCCTGTTGCTGGGTCATAGCCCACTCTCTCCGCAGTACGACAGGCATTTCGTATCACGGCACCACCCTACAGAAACACGAACAGCCAATTCAATATCATCATTCTGTCTTATGATCTTAAAATATGGATAAAATAGGACAGAGGTCACTTTATTAGAGCAATTACACATTATAGCTAATTCTTATTTGATCATCGATGTGTCCAGTCATACTTCACACAATCTAATAAAATTGGATGTTAGATCTGCTCGCTTACTCGCCACACAGTGATGCGAGTAAGCGAGCGGATCTAACATCTAATTTTAATTAGATTATGCTTCACAAAGATTTCATTTTGATTTTACCACTACACAATTGTGCAGAAATATATATAATAGTATGTACCATTTTTAACAAGCCATGTCAAAGAATTGGGGGGGGGGGGCCAAAAATCACATGTTTTTGGTAATGCATGCCCCCCCCCAAATAAAAAACAAACAAACCAATACTATTAATTACCAAATGGATCGTTAAGAAAACTACATGTTATTAAAATAGCATACCTGATCCCTGAGCCTTGTGGCAGCACGATAGAAAACAGTGTCTTTGGCATTGTACTTCATACAGTTCTTAATGATCAATTCAAAGTCTGTCTCAAACTCATCCATTGTGCGGTACTTGTGATTGTCTATGTTTTTTCGCATAGTCTCAAAGTCCATAGGCTTATCAATGTATTCAAGGTAATCTGGAACCTGTGTAATAGTGGTAATACATGGTAGAGAAATAGAGAGGGATTTCAAATACCTGCTGATACTATTATGCAATATGCTGATAATTATATAATCAATGGAAATTTTTACCTCATCTAATGAAACAGGCTCTGTGAAGAAATTAGACGTGTCTTTCTCCACTAGTTGCTCTAATGTGGAGCGTAACAGCACAGCAAATGGCTGAAGCTGTAACTCCATTGCCATCTGGTGGACTTTTAACTGGAAATATACCATTAAGTTGAACAGTAAAATTTTTCGTTAAAATTCTTTTCATAAAACAACTGCATAGCACCTACTGTACTAGTGCAATTCATCTTAGCAATACTAAACCGAAAAAACACAGAACAAATTAACCCAAAAAGCAAAAGTCAGTTTCATTTCCTAATCGAATTTATCCCTTATCTTACAAGTGTACAAGAAACCTACAAGATATCATGAAATACAGTTAAAACAAATTGCTTGCCCCTGATGCTTTGCTATAGCCATGTTTTAGTGTATACACATGCACTAACCTGCTCCCTCTTGAGCTTCTCTCGTTTCCTGATGAGTTCCACCAATAGTCTTGCTTTCTCCAGGTCCTGCCTCAGCCGCTGCCAGTACTTCAGCTGCTCCTTCAGAGCATTGCTCTGCTTATCATTTTTGGTCTGAAATGAATGCGCAACAACTTTCCTAATATTCTAAAATAAAATGCATATATATATTAAGAAATATATAAATTTTCTAATCACGATTGAATTGTTTAATATTATCTTTATTTTGAAAAAGCATTTGGGAATTTTTTTTATCATCTAATTGGAAAAAGTCAAATTCCCATAAAATTTCACTGACATCACATGATTGTTAGTACACTATAGATTAATTACAAAGTTTGAACTTTGAACACGCTGATTGATGGTTTCTGGTCAATCTATATCTTTTACCTCATGTTTGTTTCTGGTCATGTGATTTGACTGGAGTCTCCTCAAAAGAGGGACCCCGTTCCTGGACTGCCTCTTTAGTGTCCAGTAACTTAATAGCTTGGTCAAGAATGGCTGCTTCTTAGGTAGACTGATCATGTTGGCAATTTTGGACAACCTATAGCAAGGGAGGAAAAAACACTTTCATAAATCTTTGATGTAGCAAAAAATGAATATTTCTGTAAGTATGGCCTTACATGAAGGGAAAAAGCATTCTAAAATGCCCTCCCCATATAATAACTTTCATAAAATATAAGATTAAATAAAAATAAACATGATAAAACTATACAAGAATACATGTACTTCAATGGTGTTCCTCATTAGGTAGAATTAGGACTTGTATGACATTACTTATATTCAATAAAAACAAACCTAGACTGGGGAATAATGGGTATTGAAACAACCGGAAGAGCATTGCGTTTCTCTGCTAAGATTTTGCGAGCTTTCTTCATTTTCAGTTTGGACTTTTCCTTTGCCTTTTTTGGCGGAAGCTGACTTGTTATCATCCTCTGAGCTGTCCGCCCCCGTGAGACACGGCGTACAGTCAGAATCGGCCGGTGTGTGAACATCACAGTACACAGTCTTCCGTACACTAACAGTCAATCCATTAGCACTAGATTCTTTAATAGGTTCTATTTTCATATACAGTCCTGCTTGCTGTGCACATGTAACATGAAAAGCTGTATAACAGTTAGTTTTGTGACACTGAATGCACGCCCCCTTCCCTCGTTGCTTACAAATGTAACATGATAATTTCCATCTTGCGGGCGGAATATTGTCAAAGCTGTCAATGGGTTCTAAAAACACAGTATTTGCAAACCCCACTTCTGGAATCCACAAGGCACAGACGACGTGTGCCCAGCGGCCATCGTCTGTCTGTTTGAATGCCCCTCCTTTGTTTGGACACAGACAGCAGTCCACAGCTCGGGAGGGTGACTGTAGACACCTCCGACACAACCACTGTCCTTCCGGAATGTAGGGCACACCATAGCATTCCTGATGCACGGCCAAGTTACACATGTCACAGAATAAAATCACATTACTGTTCTGACACTCTCCGTCCTGACAAATATTGCACACAGCATCCTCATCAATGGAAGGGCCAAGGTCCTTGCCTGAGGTTTGGCTTTGGAAGAAAGCCTCTTTCTCAAATCTGTCCATTAGTAACTCAAAGTCTTCTTGCTTGACCTGAGCAATGCCATCTTCTTTTCGACCCTTGTTCAGGATTTCCAACCAAGCATGGTCCTACAAATGGAAAAAAGACACATTAAATCATTGATGGACATTAAATAATGTGCCTCTGGGTGCAAAAAGGACTAGTTATGTAGTTAAATAAATATAAAATTATAATGCTCTCTGTTTTCCAAAAGTAAACAATCAATTCATGGAAAAACTTGACAACTGTTTACCTCTTCATCCATATCATACTCCACTTCTTCATCAAGTTCTTCAACTGATTTTTCAATGTAACGATAGTATGAGTTTTGTCTCTGTGAAATTTTACTTGGCTTAATATAATCATCTATGACCTTGAACTGTGCTTCTGGTAACTTTACTATGGGTTGTGCTCCAGCCGTTGGTTCTTTACGGGCTTTCTGATTTTCACAGTTTTTAGTCTTCAGGGGGGTTTTCTCTGCCTTTTCTTCCTTTTCTGTGTTTTTGTGGTTGTCAATTTCATCCTGGGTAATGATTTCAAGAGGTTCATATATATTTATTCTGTGCAGTCTGCCCTCTAAATCAATCTCCACAAGACGCTGGGCTTCAGCATAGGTTAAAGTCTCTCTTCGGGGAGGAGCTACAAACTCAGGTGGCGTTGGGGATCGACGCATGGCTCTATGATGACCCCATTTCGTCTTCTTCTTCCCAGGTTTTTTCCCTGGAGAGGGAGAGTTGTTTTCAGGATTATCATGGTCAAAGTTATACAGGTGAAATTGAATCCCACAGTAGCTCTTGTAGACTTTTCCACATGATCTCACTGGACATTCATATGGCGGTTTGGTTGCCTTCAAGTTTTGGCAGAATTCCTTCACGTCAAAATCATACACCATCATGAGGTCTGTGCTGAATTACTCCGCTTCATAGCCTGAAATATTGTTATAAACATTGTAATATATACTTGATGTGTTTAATGGTTATAGTTCAAAGATCATCACTGAATTTTCATGTATATTTTTTTTATTTCAATATGAAATATTCTTAAAATATAGGAACTGCATTCTACAAAGCAGAAATTCTCCTCTCTGGAGAGTTTATTACACAAGCTATTGAACACAATTTGATCTTAATAGCCAGCTTACAACTAAAATTCTGATAAAAAATATCAATTTTATAGTTCTCTGTTTCACACACATACTTTCCCCTATTTACAAGCACAAAAGGTTTCAACTAGAACTCCAATGCAAGGGAATAACAAAATGCTCATTAAATGGCTTTGTACAGCTTATTTAAATGTTATGTCACAGTTCAGATGCATAAAACTATTAATATCAGACTGAAAAACATATGTCACCCAAAACCTGTACACTCACGCAACTTGATGACTTTGTCCCTACAGTGTGGCATACAAACACAGCTGCCATACACTACCAGTATATTGATTATTGGTAAAGGCTTTGCATACATGTGTATTATGAACATATTGAGGCCAGTTGTGAACCAAGGAGAACAAAGAAAATGGGGATGTGTGTATGGATTTACATGGACAGGAAATCACAACTATCAGAAGAGTTTCCTGCTGAATATCTTCAAACTACAATACCACAGGAAGTAAACACTAATTCTATTTATAGACCAAGACCCGTGTTTTCTGCAAAGAGAGGCATCCCCGGGTTGGAATCCCGGTCTTCAAAAACCATATACGTTTGTTTAATTGAAAACAAACGACGAAATATATAGCAGTAAAATCAATTCTGCAAAGCGCGCACTACACCGCAACGAGATATCACCTAGGCCTGCGTCGACACGCATAAATCGGGCGCAAGCAACAAGCCATGGTCGATCTCCCGAACAATGAACAGCGACAGGCGAACACTAAACTTTAGCATACGACAGATATTCAAATACGTTAAATCTTGAATTTTATACCAATGAATTCTACAATTATTTCTCCTTATCACTGTATTAATCAAGCAGATATCCAATGTAAGTAAGATGTGTAAAAGTGACGTTTTTTACCTGAATTTATCAAGGCGTCCTCCATCGAGTTGAGGTTTTAACCGCTGCGCGCAATGCAATGCGCAGAATTTTCTTTAGTTTCTCTTCCGGTACAATTGGCGCGAAATTTGCTTCCATATATAAAATATTGATCTTTTTTATTTTAGGTCTCTCGCGGAAATAAAATTGATTTACTAGGGTTCATTTTTCATTAAAATATCATATTTCAAAGATTTTATGCTCTGGGGAATCAACCAGTAGAGGGTAGCGTCGGAAAAAAATTGTTTGCTGGTTGAAGGAAGGGGGAGGAGTGGGGGGGGGGGGGGGGGGGTTGGTTTGCTTTTTGGATTTTCCGTGCTTTTGGTGTTGGTAGAGACCCCCTAGACTCACTCCCTCGCATTCTCCGCATAGACTGCCGTTAACTGAGCATTAGTTATGACTATGAATTGAATTGAACATTTTTATTGATTAAATCAAATGGATTAGACACAAGTTCTAAAAACTTAGATAGTCTTCTACTAATAATGAAATTTTATAAATATTGCCAGTAATAACGTTAGATATGAATATAAATAAATATACATGAATAAACAATCTACTAGTCTACATATATAATATCACCTTATAAATTCAGACATTTTTGACTACATTTTTTACTTTGCACATCGCTTTAATAATAGATATCTGCATGCAAACGACTCAAGTTTCCCCGTTAATTCCATCCATATTTTTTTTTAAATAAATTTTACTATTTTATTTGAAAATCATAAGTTTAAAGTTTTAATGCCAAACAATTACATGTAACCATATATAATTTATAACAGGACATTGTCGCATTTGTGCTGAATTTTTTTTTCAAATTTTAATGCTTCTCTGATTTAGAACTACGAAATGTCTTTGGTACTCTTCGATTTTATAAGCACTTTAAAATAAACATGTACATATGTATACAGGTACCCTGATTTTACTATGCCATGCAGAACCATGATATACGATATGTTATATGTATATCCGACATAGTATATTTACTATGGCCTCCATCTACAACAAGCTACATGTAAGAAAATGAATTAAATCAGCTTACTTTAAATTGGTTTGTTTAAATTTAGTTTATTTCAAATCAAAAGGATCACTGATATATAAATTAGATTTAATCTTATCGAGTTAGCCAAAGATCAAATATAAATTTATCAAATGGAAACTCGTACTAAAAATTTTATTTTAAATAAATTTATTGTTAATCTTCAGAGAGATATAAACCAATTATTCATTTTTATGACCCACATACCTATCCACCCCCACCACAAACAAAACGATGTGGAGGCCTCCGACGTAAAAACAAAACCAAGAGTTGTCGGCCTTTGGCCAATTGGCCAAATACAAAGCGTAGTTTACAAGGTACCCCGTTTGCATTTTCAAATGGGGGGGGGGGCGGACCCTTGGGGATGTTTGTGCTATTTTTAAAACTAATCTAAATGATTATCTGTAATCAATCTTCTTCTCCCAACTCCTGTAAGAATATATGCAGTGCTTGTATTAAATAAAAAAAACAGAAGAAAAATAGCATAAGAAAACGCCATGTTTAATCCTTTCAACCTCATAAATATTTAAAAACATTTAAAGTCAGGTTCACTATAAATATAAACAAACTCACATTAACAAAAATGTGTTTTTTCCACAGCTTACAATATATTTGTTTCTCTCCTATTTTTACAACAGCTGGGATAAATAGAGATACAGAGTTATTGGCCATTCTGGAGACTAATTATTGCGGAATAAATCGATATTTTTACTAAGAAAATAATATATCTGTAAAAAGTATGAACTATAAAATAAATTCTATGTTTTAAAACAAAATATCTTGTCTTTAAACAGAAACTCTGGAAATTAGTTTTTAGAAATGTAGTAGTCAAAAAAGACACAGAAAAAAGGTAGAACTGACTTTGATGAATATCATTTACTTACCTCTCCTTCGATATAAGTTTATTTAGAATAAAAAACCCAATATTTGGCTCCCTGTAAAGGGAACTTCTATACATAAGAGAGTTCCTTATAAAAAAAAAAAAAAAAACACTTATATAGACTTAATACCTTCGATGCTTTCTTTTGCCTTATTCTGATTTTTATTTACGCGAGAGACGACGAAGAGTTACTGACCATTTTGAAGATAAATAAATGAATATTTTTCATTATTTAAACCAAGGAAAACACTTAACATTTATAATCATGAACAAGAAAGCATTTTGATCATTTTTGTAATGAAACAATTTGTCTTTCAAGAAAAATTTTCAAGAAATCATTTTAAAATAAAAACAAAAAAACAAAAAACAAAATTAAGATAAAACTACTTTGTATTGCGTTCAAGTTTGAAACTTCAAATTGATGTTGAAACTAAATAGTATCTCTATATACTATGCGGAAACTTAATAATATTTGACTCCCTGTCATGGGGAATGTAATTAATTTGGTAATGTCACTAGTAAGGCTGACTAATTTGTTTAATGCTGCCAAGTAAGGCTCATTCAAACTTTTATATTTTTTTTAATCGGTTTCAAAACATGATTTATTGATCAAAATTAATCCGACAAAATTTTGATAAATTTAAAAAATATGTATAACCAAAAATATCTGGTTGATTTTCATTTTCATTCCAAAGAAGTAACAGGAGGTTATCAAAATACATGTAGCTCGTCGACCGACTCTTTGAAATCAGCAGTAGCAAAGTTACAATAATATATATATATAAATAAATATATATATATATATATATATATATATATATATATATATATATATATATATATATATATGACCGTTAATTTATTCGATATTCGTAAATTATTTGATTAACTTTGTACTGAAAATAAACTTAAACTTAGAAATAAAATACATTATATATAATACGTTTACTGTTTCTTTAATTAGGGTTTTGTTGCCGATTGCGTTAACTGAAGGACATCGTGTTTTAACCCAGATATATAAAATTTGGAAAATTAGCAGCAGAAAGTGTTTTATATTTTTTAACTGAATACTAAACCTACTAGCATATGGCGATATGCATGCATATATTGATATTATAATTATATCATTATAAACATGCATGTACTAAAACTATTGTAAACCCTCTCTCTCTCTCTCTAAATTGAATTGAACATATTTTATTGATTAAATCAAATGGATTAGACACAAGTTCTAACTTAGATAGTCTTCTCTTTATAATGAAATTTTATAAATATTCTAGTAATAACGTTAGATATGAATACACATAAATATACATGCATAACAGTCTACTACATATATAATATCACCTTTAAAATTTAGACATTTTTGGAAAAACGACCACTTTCAGTAAAAAAAAAATTGTACCGTCTTTAAAATTTCAGTGGTTTGTGTATTTGTCAAAGGATCACCCCCCCCCCCCCCTAGCAGTAAATGTACATCTATAATGTGTACATAACATAATGTCAATAGCTTATTCATTTATTCATTAGAGAATTCCGAGTTTTATATACTTTTTACAGACAAAAAACTCTCTCTCTCTCTCTCTCTCTCTCTCTCTCTCTCTCTCTCAAAGACGGTTCTCCCCTTCTACCAAGAATGAAGATTACAACGAACCACCGCTAGTTCGAAATTCAGGTGATGAGTTCAATAGTATATACCTTATCCATAGACTAAGTATTGACATATATAGCTTTTTCCCTTTATCCTTAAAAACTGGCAGTGCTGGGTACCATAGACATATCTGCAGGCAGTATATCAAGCTATGATATTATTATTAGCACTGAATATTTGTCGCGCGTGAAATCTCTCAAGACCCATGACCTGGATAGATATGCATACCTGGACGATGCACACTATATGTATGCACTTTGTTTTGTTGACCAACCCCCTTATAAAAATGAAAAACTTAGGTCCAACCAGAGGCACACAAACTGTATGGAATATGATTTTTAAAAAAATGGTTTAAAGAATACTAAAATTATGACTAAAAAAAAATATATTGACGTTTTCCACTAAAAACGGATTGTTTTCAGTGCAAAGTCTTATGTTTCAATATATGTTGGATTATTACTTTTCCACTCCTTCATTAAATTGGAATATACATAACAAGAACGCAAGGAGGAGACCATAAAAAAATTATATATCTAAATGACCCGGAAGTTAAATCACCGTTTACTGACGCACCCGGACTGTTTTTAGTGTTAGCGCGATCCGTGGGGTACCTGTAATGACGTCACAGGTTGGTGCGACATTATTGGGGGCATAATTCAGCCGCATTGACACGATTACTGCTTTAAATCGATTCTTCGGGGGGACATAGTGATTTACGATTTTACTCAAACCAATAAAGAATGTTTGTAAACAACTTTGGTAAATCTACCGATTTGTATACTTGCGCACGCTTTGTACAGGGTGTTCCATAGTGCAGCGTTACATTTTGTAAGCATGTATATCTTCAACAGATGAGAAATAACCGAGTTCAAATTATGTAATTTATCAAAAAATATGTAGGTTTATAACGCGCATGCTTATAAGTGTTTATAGTGTACTGTACATAGAGTTCAGTTGTATACAAGTAAACAAACGTATGTACGTGCATCAATATTACGTAAGTGGGCCCTATCGCTACAGAAACGTGTTTGATAAAAAGATTTCGTTTTTCTTTTTTATTTCATTTTTTAAAGTCTTAAATCAAAACAATGTGTTATTTTGTCGATAAAAACCTACATAGTTCAACTGAAGCAACAAATGCGTGAAGCTGCCCGCGATAAGCGGGGGTGGGGAAGGACTGTGAGTGACCAGTGTGTGGTTTTCCTGATTTCCTGATTTTGTCCTGGTGATATCAACGCCAGGGACAAGTAAGTGTATCAGGGACCCAAACAATGAGAGAAAGTACACCGAACAATGCGCCAAACATTCTCGTCCCGTTCAGTAAGTGCGTTTAATGGTTCATGTGAAACAATTCTATGCTAGTAGTATTGTTTTCGCATTGTTCAAAACATTCCAAGTTTATTTGTAAACAACACTGGATATCACGAGAGAGAGAGAGAGAGAGAGAGAGAGAGAGAGAGAGAGAGAGAGAGGAGTTATCTCTCTTTTGCTTATTTCGCCAACCATTGAAAATGCGAAATTATCTTGAAATCATTTTTATATTGAATATTTAACTTTTGATCAAAGGCAAATCTACGTCAATAAAAAATGTTACCCAAACACAATGTGCTTCGAAACACGGCATACAAAGTATATTTCATCTATAGATCCCGACTTAATGAAGATTAGAGTTGAAGTGTATTGGTTTATTTCTTAATCGGTGAAGGAGCCGCTTGATATAAAGCCGATAAAAAGAAAGAAACGAGAAAATCCGGCGATAATCGGCAAAGAGCTAAGCTTGATCACGCACGAAACACCGTGTTCTAAAGAAGCAGGGTTGTCTTTCTTTCTATGTAAACTTTCAACTTGTTGTTAATTGGTTATGAAAGAGAATTTATTTCTTTGAACTTTATTTATTGATGTGTTTAATTGCTTGAAAGTATCAGATGTACTTCAAAATATTATGTACGTATATTAAATTAATATATATATTTATATATCTGAAATGTTTTTAATTATTATTATTTAAACGGTCGGTCGACATAGAACTGTTAAGGACGCACTGTCGAATGAATTAAAATATTAATCCAAACACATTGACAGCCATTGACCTCCTTTGTAGCAAGCCGGCCGGCTTGTTTATATACAAATATCCATTGAGCAGCAGAAAAAATTTTGTCATTCATGTGGCACTCAAAACAACGTGATTGGTCGAAACCTATAGAGGGGGCGTGACCTAATATAGCTGTACAAAAGGCACATGGCAAGTACACTATACTGCTTCGATCGCGTTTGCTAAGGTTTAGAGGGAGAAGACAAACCGATGGAATTAAAGGGGAAACAATGAAAAAACAATGGCATTTAAACTTTTATTTCAAATTTATTATTTGCTATTTTTTCCAATGCTAATTTATTGCCAAAAGCAGAGTCCTAAAAGTGCTGGTTCAGGTACGTTGTCTTCACTTTCTAATTTTCAAATTGCAAATTAAAAGTTTACAATTATTTTTGAAAAATGTTTTTAATTGCCTTTTTTCAGGTTTACGAGAAGTAGTGTACCCGGTGCGCATCGGAAGTAGAGGAAATACTCATAGCACACATTTTATATCAAAAAGAAGTACTAGATATGTGCAAAATTTTGATTCAAGTGTTCAGTATGTGCTCTCAGGGTTTGGGAGAAATTTTTCTTTGGACCTTACTTTTTCCAAGGATTTTATAGCACCGACTCTTGTTGTGCAGCATTTCTCTGGGAATAGTACTTGGAGGAATGAGAGCCATAAAAGTGTGGGACTATCTCAATGCTTCTACTCTGGACGGATTAACCAAGACTTAAATTCAAGGGGTGTATTTAGCCTGTGTGAAGGACTGGTAAGTACGATGGAATCAAACAAATTCAATTGTTTGTATAAGTAACCCGCCCCACCCACCCTAAACTGAGGGGGCATCGTGGAGTTTGCACTCTTCTGGTTGGTTAGACTATACACATAGGAATTATCGTTCAAAAGCATCGCTTACTATGAAAAACACCACTGAAGTGCTAGTTTTGGCAAGATTCCTTTTTTCTTAGAGATGATCAGTGAACGAGATCATCGAGACACCGCTTTCGCAGCATCAGCATAGAGAGAGAGAGAGAGAGAGAGAGAGAGAGAGAGAGAGAGAGAGAGAGAGAGAGAGAGAGAGAGAGAGAGAGAGAGAGAGAGAGAATGAGAGTTGTAGTTGTAAAGGTGTGACAAACTCGTAAAATTTTGTCGTCTGCTGTAGTACGTCTGGTAAATCTGTAAGTTGTTGTCTGCCAGTCATTTCATTACATCACGGCATCGTAACAATACACATTTCGGCGTCCCAAAGTTACTACACCGCCCGTTATGACCTTCTACGAGAAAAGATGAGTATACTATATCCCTGTCGCGTCGTATTTCATATTATGCCGATATCTCACCTTAGCCTTAGAATAATTTAACATCCTCAAGGTTGCACAGAGGTAAAGTCGTAAAAGTTTGCAAGCTGTGCTGTTCTAATGTCGGTACGGAGGTCATAATAGTCGATTCGGTGTACTATTCGAATATACAGACGATTGTCATATCTGTCAGACTTCAAAGGGGTGAGATATCGGAGTGACGTTTTAAAACTTGTAAATACTTATACGATAAACTGACAAAAATAGTGTATTTGTGACTATCACTGAAACGTGTGTGTGTGTGTGAGAGAGAGAGAGAGAGAGAGAGAGAGAGAGAGAGAGAGAGAGAGAGAGAGAGAGAGAGAGAGAGAGAGAGAGAGAACTACTGATTATTGACGTGCCAAAAAGTGGACCCAGATGACGTACACGTAGAAGACGATATGATATGGCAACTATTAAAGAGTTCATTGTCAGCATTTAAATATGTAGGTCCCGCCGGTGCAAAACTCTTCAGACATGAATAAAAGTTGGAACCGGGTGTCCAAATCCATTTAAAAAGAAACATGGTTGTGAAAAAGCAACCGTTAAATGACAAAGTTTACAGCGAATTACCCTCGGTGTCTGTAATCATTATGCTCCATCGGAATGCTTTTCATGCAAAATAAAAATTGACCTCTGTTTTCTCAGTGTATATTACGATAAAACACACGATTCAGTAGAACTAGGTTTATGGTGTATATTCGACAGTTGTAATATAAACAAAGATCGATTTAAGTGAATCGGAGCAAGACTTGGTGAAGAATTATACAAATGACCGCGATTGTAGGCAAACGGAAATAAATGAGATCCTATGAGTCTGGGCCGGTTTACAAACACAGATTCCAAACGTGATCGGATGCACCTGTATATTATATCAAGAAAATCTCTCTCTCTCTCTCTCTCTCTCTCTCAGTATTGTTTTATGTACATGATATACTGCATGTATATATGTAAAGTCCCAAACCACGGCTACATGTATATGTTTTTTCGTGTAAGCGGCTAAGGCCTACATTCATGGATCGTTGTATCACAGAGAGCAGAGTCCGTGAACTTCCGTGAAGTGTTGCATCCTATCTGAGCAGTGGGTTAGCATGCATTCAACTTAAAAATTATCGTAACCACTGTAAAAATTGTTTGAACGACACAAGAGTCAAGTTTGTTTTTCGGTGACTTGAAAAGGTCCGAGACGATATTAAAGGAAAAATAAGGTCAATATTTGTCAATGAGGGCCTTGATTCATCTTCTAATCAAATGAAAATATTGAATGTGTACGGTTGTAAATTATCTTACGCAATTTAGTGCCGTCGGCCATGTAGTGTACAAACACGAGCAAATTCTTGGGAGATCAGCGGGGTTTTATGGTTTGCAAATCACTTGTAATTAGATGTATCAATATACCTAGCGAGAACAGACACGGGAAACATGTAATTTGGTTGTCGCTTCTTTTTTCCTCGCCATGTAGAAGTTTAGTTATCATCAGCAATCAGCTATTTTGTCATCCTTTAATAGGTCTTTAATAGATATTGACGTCCCATAATCTGCTGTCAGAACATCATTGAGAAGAATTTACCCTCTAATCGTAGAAATCCTGACCACTAATGTTACATCCTTCAGTAACCAAATCATTTGCAACGTAGAGCTATCATGTGACTTTGGGATGTGTCACGTGGTAGTTAAAAAAGGAAAGAAAAAACATGGCGCCTTTCAATGAATAAGATGTCGTTTTTGGTGGTAATACATGCATGTGTCTAAACAGAAGCATGATATTTCCACAATATGTCGGGGGAGGAAGAAAAGCCATAAAAAGTATCAGAGACGACAGGCATGAAAAATGACCCAGCGGAAGCCCTAAGGGCCGCGGTGAGATTCCATGAAGGATGATCATCAACGTACAGTTCCTTCAGTCGAGTATTGCAGATTTTATTTGAATATATTTAAAGAAATAAAAAGGCTGACGTAAATATAAAAATAAGTCATATATAGTTTTTTGTTAATATACCCTGGGAATTGTCGAAAGTCTTACCTAACTACCGTGACCAAACACCCACAAAATTTTTCCCAAAGGGGGGGGGGGGGGGTTGAGAGGGACATCTTAGTTTGCCAAGGGGTCCGAGGCATTTTTGTGGGTAATTTTACTATGTTGACTTAATTTGAATTTTCAAGGGAGGGTCCAGACCCAGTGACCCCCCCCCCCTCCAGATCTGCGCATGGGTGCACATGGGGAAAGAATGAGGGCTTACAGACATACCCTATAGTATCTATGCTAACGTTAAAGATATTTCTCTATCAATATGTATTGGCCTCAGTTGGCAATATTTAAGGACAATTTTATTACACATTGCCAAAAAGGACATTTTATTTGTTAACAGAAGTCTGTACTTTGAATCTTTATGAGCTTCTGCATTCTTGTACAAATAAACATGATGACCATTATTGTGATGCTCAAACCCTTAACTTATAAATGATTGAACCTGTTGTTAAATTGTACAATGTATGTGGATATGAATTAATCTTTTTCTGTCTTATTTTATTTCTTGTCAACTTTTTAGACTGGTGCCTTCCATTTTCAAGGAGAGAAGTATTTAATAGAACCAATTTCAAAGTATGAGCCATCTGCATCTGGGAGCCTGCCTCATTATATATACAAACATTCATATGTGCAAAAAAATAGAACACAGGACTCTCACTGTGGTGTTCGAGGTAGGTGTTGATTTTTCTACAGGGGGTGGCAATTTGCTTTATTACCTAATGAACAAGCATGCTTATTAAATTAGCTTTACAGATTTTCGATTGTGACGGACACTTTGCAATTGTATTATGTATAGGTTTAAAAGAGTCTGCTTTAATGAAGTTAAGGAGCTAGAATTGGCCTTTTTGGACCCTGATTTTAAGTGTGAGGAATTAATTTTAAAAGCTGGGTGGGATTT
Source organism: Magallana gigas (assembly GCF_902806645.1). Classification (NCBI taxonomy): domain Eukaryota; kingdom Metazoa; phylum Mollusca; class Bivalvia; order Ostreida; family Ostreidae; genus Magallana; species Magallana gigas. The sequence continues at coordinate 9,382 of NW_022994837.1, read as the reverse complement.
GAGGTCTTTTCAACAAATGCATTTCATGCATCAATTACATGGTATGGATGGAATGAGCACTTAGTAATAGACCATGTTTGCTTTGCTTTGTAAAATTCTTGTATGTCCAGTGGATCACTGCGGTTTGAACACTGGACCCCCCTCCTCTTATGTTTACCTGAGATTTTGTTAGTTGAGAAAACACTGATGTGTTATAAACAAACGGGGGTAAAGTTCTGTTTCATTATTTAGACACAGTTTCACAATTAATCCAAAGAACTGGGTAAGGAACAGGTTGCTTGCTGTTGATCTTTACATATATAGCGTCATAATGTTTAAAGTCTTCTATCCAAGAACAGTACATGTGTGCCCATAATGTCAAATCCATACTTTGGTCAGGCCAACCCAAGCACATGTATAAGTAAATCTTTTACAGAGGTTTTAACTGGTAATTGAATTATTGTCTTGAACAATAACTTTTGCTGGACTTTCTTCTGACTACTGGAATGAATCAATGGATATGATGAAACACATAAGAGGATTAGCATTGTTGCCAGATTATAATCCAATAACTCTGATATAAAGATTAAATACTAGGCATTAGTAGTGACCAGTATGGGTGAAAAGCTATTAAGTCTCAAGGCCTTTCAACTGATGGCAATTTCTGGAATATGAACTTCAAGCACCTCGGATCAAACTGTTCAATACAATCATTCAGTCTGTTCGTAAAAGACCCTGTTCATACTACACAGGATTATAAAACAAGTAGTAAAACTGAAATGTCAATATTCTTGAGACACAATGTCTTATTATAGAATTAGAACAAGAATTTCCTTATTTTATTAATGTGCATTATATTAACTGTTTTCCATTTCTTTAGGCATATAAATCATAAGGCACATAGACAACTTTGTCATAAATAAAATGGTATCCTTCTTCTCTCATTTTATTTTAAAATCATATATATATAAGAATGCCATATTATATATTCATGCAGTTGTAATAAAAGCACATATATATCTGGTAAAGTATTTAAGCAGCTAGAATATGCATTTTGCACTTAGAATCTTAGATGTACATGGGATTAAAGAAAACACAGATTTTATAGCATAAATACCATTGAGAAATGGACACAGATTAGGGGAGATGGGGAGGTCAGTTTAGTGCATCATTTTGTTGTGTCTGGATACGGTTGACGTCTGGACAATTCGTAGGGTGACAGCAAACCTCGAACATTGTATTAAAAGCTCCAAGATTGACAGTAGAGATTGTGTTGTATTGAATGTTAAGATTTGGATTTCATTCAGAAAACGTGAGAAAGGGCCTTTCAACAATTGATAAGGGGGAAATCTTCACTTATCGGTACATATTCCTCTGAAATTATAGTAGATTTTATTATACCCCCCGCAAACGAAGTTTGGGGGGGTATATAGGAATCACCTTGTCCGTCCGTCCGTCTGTCCGTCCGTCCGTCCGTCCGTCCGTCCGTCCGTCCGTCTGTCCGTCTGTCTGTTCGATTCGTGTCCGGTCCATATCTTTCTTATGGAGAAACATTAGAAGTTCTTACTTCACACAAAGATTGCTTATGACCTAAGGGTGTGTCATGACCTTGAACCAAGGTCATTTGGGCAAGGTCAAGGTCACCAACAGAAAAAGTGCAAAATTCGTGTCCGGTCCATATCTTTCTTATGGAGAAACATTAGAAGTTCTTACTTCGCACAAAGAATGCTTATGACCTAAGGGTGTGTCATGACCTTGAACCAAGGTCATTCGGGCAAGGTCAAGGTCACCAACAGAAAAAGTGCAAAATTCGTGTCCGGTCCATATCTTTCTTATGGAGAAACATTGGAAGTTCTTACTTCACACAAAGATTGCTTATGACCTAAGGGTGTGTCATGACCTTGAACTAAGGTCATTTGGACAAGGTCAAGGTCAATGGCAGAAAAAAGTGCAAAATTCTTGTCCGGTCCATATCTTTCTTCTGGAGAAACATTGGAAGTTCTCAGTTCACACAAAGATTGCTTATAAGCTAAGGGTTTGTCATGACCTTGACCCAAGGTCATTTGGGCAAGGCCAAGGTCACTTGCAGAAAAGTATAAAACTCGTGTCCAGTCCATATCTTTCTAATGGACAAATATTGGAAGTTCTTAATTCACATCTAGAATGCTTATAACCTGAGAGTATGTCATGACCTTGACCAAAGGTCAATTGAGGAAGTTCAAGGTCATTGTTAAAAAAAAATCGGGCTCAGTATACCAATAATTCAAAATGTTTATATTAAGTGGCTGCTTGACATGTGGAATTTCGTTTGATTGGAGTCATGTTTGTTAACATAAGGATGCAAATGTCCTCATGCATTAACAGTTAACTTGAACTAAAATGGAATTTAAAGAATAGAAATTGGTTTGTGTACTCATATAAGCGTTAACAGTTTTAAAAAATAGAGCAGTTATTTATAGAAAATGGACGATGAAATAGATTCATTCAATATTTTCTATAATAGAAAAAATACATGAGTTATGATTTTTCTTAGCGGGGGGTATCAATTGTGAGCTTGCTCACAGTACCTCTAGTTTTGTTTGCAATAAAAATGTTTGTATTAAATTTTATATGTTTATAGTGATTTTTTTTTTGTAAAGGTGCTTTTATCATAAAATATGTACATTTCATGTTATATGCAGCTGAAAGTATATGTAAAGGTAGTGAGGAAAAGATAACTACCTATATATATTGTATATTGTATCAAGGTCATTTTTTTAAGTTTAAAATTTTTTAAAAAGTTTTTTAAAATAATATCAACCTGATAAGTGACCTACGTGGCTTTTAAATACTGTAATAGACTGAATTCATGGTGGGGTTAGATTGTGAACTGTTTTCTCATGTAATCTGCATCTGATATGAGACACTGAAAACTAAACGACTGCCGTATACTATAGATTCCTAATGAAACACGGGGAATTAATTTCTTCCTAAAATCCTTTTTATTTATCACAGTTTTTGTCATAGACAATCACATTATTCTACATATATCCATAATGACAGAGTAACCACAGGCTGCTAAGATCTTTAATAATTTTGACTTAATTAATGCACTGTGGCTGAACTACTACGAAATGTGGAAGAGTTGTTCACCAGTCATATTAGACAAAATTTCTTTAAGATTTTTCAAAGTCTTTAAATGTAATTGGTTTTTTGATGTTTCTTCAATGAAGTCTGATATTTATGGAGTCAGATTTTAAGGTATTATCTTAACAGTAAAATTATGGGCACCACGTTTCAATGTTTGATGGCAATTATGGCAGTTTGTGGTTTCACTATATTTCTTACATCAATGATTTGTGGATAATAAAGTGTCTGTCTTTCAAGCATCACTTGATGATCAATGGGCCATATTTGTGATCAGTCACGTTAGGTGACATTAGTTGTAACAGCAAACATCCTTCTTTATTCCAATTTTGTGAATGAAATTCCTAACCTTTATACAAACATCTCTTGAGTGGCACCTGTATACTAGAAGAGAAAGTGTTTAACCCTAGTAATTTTCTTTATCAACTCTCACATAGAGAAACGTGAAGACAACAGTGTAGGTAAAGGAGAACAGTTTCATTTGACATCATAAAAGATTTTTTTTTTTGTTTCGTGGTAAAGAAAGAGTTTTTTTTATGTAAACAAATTCAGCAACTTTATGAATCATCGACCTGTGTCTGAACGGTAGCACTGGCTACAGTTTCTCACTCTTTAAGGTTGACAGATGGCAACTGGTCTTAAAACCTACGTCTGGAGTATAATAAAATTCTTGAAGGCCCTTTTGAGCCATATCTGCCTCATTTAGTCACTTCACACCAGAGAGAAAGTGACCAGATCTCCCCGACTTTCAGGCCATTGTTAAACTTGGGGTGAATAGACTTAAGGGTAAGAGACTACGAGGACTTCTGGCCCCTAGGAGGATGGTTGAATTTTGTTTGGACTCAGCATGTGCCAAACTTGATGGCTCTTGATGCATAGAGATGATGGTAGACTGTGTATAATGACATCATTGTCCAGGCAATGATTCTGAAATCAAAGACCTCTATTAACAAACTGGACCTGTTCACAAGTAGCTGAAAATTCTTTGAATATCAAAGCCTTTTCTACCTCCAATCGTTTTCTGTAAATATCGTACAGAAGTTCTAACGGCCATTCTATCAGGCATATGAATAAAAGTGAGATTGCCTATCTCTATGCTTTGCTTAGAGAAATGGCAGTATAATCATAAAGAGCTTGTGTATATCTTATCTGAACTTTCTTTAAAGACTGTGAACAAGTTCATGATGACTTGTAGAATTTATGGACTGTGCAAAGTAGTCTTTTCATTTATCAGTAAGCTAAAAATAAAAACTTAAGAACTTCCAATGAGGCTTTTAGAAAGATAGAAATTAAAAAAAACTTTTATTTGTTTTGATATGAAGAATGGTATTATTTTCCACCGTCTAAATTGCAACCTGTGGATTTCTGAGGATAAACAAGAAAATTGTTAAAACCATAATTATAGATTTGTTGTAATTTGTTATGGTTATTTACTATCACATGGGGAGATGTCCCTTTCAAATGACCAGCTTCCTAAACTCTACATCATAAGCAACTTCTACTGTTCATGTAAACAAGGCTATGATTATCGGCCTTAACCTGCAGAGCTAGTCCTTTCACTCGCCCACTGGGCCTGGGACATAATTGACACCTATACCTTTGCAAAATAAAACTAACAAAAACATGGAATGTTTGATTTATGTATCAAGCAAAATGCTGAGTTAGGGTACCTACAGTTGCCTTGTAGTGAGGAATTGGAGCATCTATTGCTTATAACCATAAGTATATGGGTGTGTGGATGTTTTGGACAAGATTGGGTTTGCATGTAGTGAGTGATTCGGTTGCTGTGCTTGAGTCAGCATTGTTTGCATTACATTGTCATGGTGTAAGTGTGTCATTTCCCATCATTTGTTATGTCACTGATGCCCACAATTATGCAAGAGCTAACACACTGTGATGCAGAAAACAGCTCACTTCATTTTGTATGGAAATTAACAGACAATGTGGTTAACAAAATTCAGAGGGAAAGACACCAACAGCCTTGTCTCAAGCAATTTCTCCAATGGCAGTTTTATTGTTAGTTCATTGTTTTGAGCATTTGATCTTGATCCCATAGCAATAAACTGTGGTAATTACTTTGGCTTGCAATTTTATTTTTTATTGCACCACATATTTTTTTACTTGATAGTTGTTCTCTAGTTAGGGAAAGTAATGTCTTTTGTTTATAGAATCTTTTGTTAAAATGAAGGCCAGTTTTTTGCTTTATAGCAGAAGAAGAAGAGGTTCTTTTGGTCTTGTAATGTTTCCTATTCTTTTGATGGCTTGCTTGTGGGTGTGCTTTTTTGCATGTGGTGGTTTGGATTTGTTTGACAACAATTTACCATCACAGAGTCTACATGTCAGATCTGGCAAAGATTGCATGTTGCCATTGTTTGATGTGGTGGGGGAGAACAGGGATCAAAACACACTGGGAATGACAGCTCTGGTGGTGTCTGTAGTCATACACACACTACTACAGGGCACAAGTATCAGGGAACAGATGCATCCAAAATGACTCAAACTTCTTATGATGAAGTGTATAAATAAGGGGACAGAAAGAAACCTTGAGTTGAGCTCACTGTCTGAGAATTACCTGAAACAAGTTCTTCATGAAATATTGGTCATATAGAACCATATAATTAGGTGAAGAATTCTCTGTACTTCCTGAACCAAGGGCAAGAATTTGCTACGTACTGCACAATGTACCCAAGATATTTCCCAGCTTGCATAATTTGAAAATGGTCGAGAAAATGCACTTATCACTATGAAGAAAAAGGTGATGGAATTCAGTTTCATGTCATGCCATAATAACTTTTTGAGTAATATTTAATTTATTGGCATGCAGATGATTTCTGATGATCCCCTGCACTTGTAAGGTTTTTCAAAAGTTCATCAAATATCTTCTCTTGGTTCATTTTCTTGCATGCAAAGGGTTTTCTTATTGTTATCCTGTGAAATATGGTTTCTTTGACAGCTTGCTGCTGTGCATTGAGGGCGCTACATTACAGTTCCTCACTCAGAAAAAACCTGCACAAGCATGACTTTTTATTATCAGAAAATGGTGTCTAGCTGCACAAAAAATTAATCAGCCTCATGCTGCTAATAAAGACCAGAGTCTTTTTCAATCCTGAAGGGGTGAATCAAGTGTGAAGAAATTCTTGCAGACTAGCATGCGGATCATCCTTTTGTCTTATCTCTATATTGTCTGAAAGCTTTTTGTCTCTTGTATAAGGGCCAAAACAAATATCCATGGGAACACTATGAATGCTTCAGGTGTAAATTGTGTAGTGAATGGTGAAGGGCAACATAAAAAATGAGAAGAAATGCAATTGGGGTACTTGGAACTGTTCTATTTTTGTTGCCCAGTGAGTGACAGAAGTCCAACGTTGGCTATTTTCCTGTGTTTATAGAGATGTTTATGTAAATCAAGTATTGGCCTACAGCCCATGGCCACTTTATGAAATTCAGTGTAAAATTGCATGAACATTATGACCAAATTATCAGCTCAGGTGAAAGCACTTCTTCTTTGGTATGGGTCATGCCTTGATCCAGCCAATACTAGTGTGGACTACAGCCAAGTTTGTAACATGGTTGCTCATCAGTAAAGATATCTGAGGAATCATTCCTTGGAGTTTTCTCCAGTTCTGGAACAAGAGAAATGCAAAAAGGAATGAAATTGAAATGTCTGGTTATTCAGGTGTGCAATAAAGTTGATGTCTGAAATAATTCTTATTTGGAGACAAAGTAGATTTTACTATCAAAGGTTTAGTCCATAAATAGATTTCTGAAAACATTTTTGAAAAAGAGCATTAGCCCTACGTGATTATTTTGTCGTAAGGATCCTGATAGTGCATCTAATTGCAGACAAATTGCATTATTTTGGGATTGAACTGATGTAAGCAAAAATGTTCTGTGTCGGACTTCAGACAAAAAAAGAATGCACATTGTTGCCAATGTAATCACACACATAAGAGGGTCACCTATTGCCTCAGAAAAAAAAATAGTGTAAATCTTTACAACAGAGAAAGCAAAATCTGAACAAATCTTGCCACTCTTCATGCCTTTGGCACAGGTATTGTATACAGAACCTACATCAGACATAATAGCACTTAAAGACTCTCAGACGTCTCAAGAATTTGAAAGGGGTTTCAAACGGGGAGGAGGTGGAGGATGGAAGGGGAGTGTGACAAAGGATGGTAGGACCATCTGGAAATACCCCTTCCTGAAGACGAAAGGGGTTGAAATAACAAATGCTAGGGCCTTTGGAAAAAATAACCACCATCTGACTAAGTCCTCTGAATGTTTATAATTTCTAATTCACATGGTTTAAGGTGAAGGAGAAAACTGATTTGTCGATAGCCTCTCTGAAACCACCTCTTCTGTAAATTTCGGAATTTACCGTGACATTTTAAAGGCACATTTTTTCAAAGATTATTGTCAGTTTGAAAGTGTGTTATTTGAATTGATTTCAACTACATTGTATTTAATAAATCTGTTGGTAAAGAGAGAGGAAGAGCAGGAGCCTATGAACTAAAGGCTCATTGCTGTGTGAATTCTGCAAAAGAGTGATAATTAAAGTAGTGGTTGTTTAGACAAATTCATCTCAGCATCTTGCATCATAGGCTAGATGTATAATGCATTTTGCAGACAGAAAGATGAAAGAGAACCAAGATTTTCAGGTTCATGGAAGAGATCAGAGCTTATAAGAGACGGGAGAACCCAATTTGTTTTCTTCCAACTCACCATTTAATGTTCAATAAAGTCTGTTGCAGTCACTCAGACTTAGAGGTGATTGGGGTTTTTTGCATGCCTGTGTGTTTGTGTTTATTATGTAAGCTTAGGATTAACTCCAGCAGTATTAGGCTTGTACTTTTGCTGAAGTGCCTGTCAAGTTTATGTAACTTCTTATACCAAAGATACACTTTATTTGAAATCGGATATTGACATAATTGTTTGTCTTTGGGACATGTATTTTGGTGGATGTCTTTGCACAAATGAAACTTTAGAACTTAATTCCCAAGTTTGTTGCAGCTTATGTTGCAAAATTTTCTCCACCCATGTATTTACAAACTTGAAACCTTAATTTTAGGGATATGTTGAGCTAGACACTCAATATTTCTGAAGCAAACATTTTCCAGATATTTTCTTTTTTCTAACACAACACTTTAGGCAAAAGATACTTTTATAAATCATCAGCTTTGAAAGGAATAGTTAGCACTGATACAAACTTCATGTAAATAAGAAAGGCTCTTACAGAATTAAATTTTTCCTGAATGCTAACTTTTTTTTTGGATAACAACTGTTACACAGAGAATTGCTAAATCTTTGCCTTCTTAGCAGAAACAAATTGAATAAATATATAGTTAACATTGGAATATGCACTGAAGTTGAAGAGTAATTCAAGATTATTGCGTTTCGCCTACTTCTCCAGATCTCAACATCATATGGATTATTAAGAGTTAAATGTTAAGCTTAAATAAAGAAACTCTATTTGAATTTCTGTAAAAAATAACAGGAGATATATTTGTATTCACTGGACTTATAACAGAGTTTATCAGTTTTCATCTATCATGATTTGTAACATTTTCCAGAAATCTTCACAGTATTACTGCTTGAATGTAGGTTAGAGATTTATCTTGCATAGAGGAAAATGTGGTGTGAGAAATGCTGAGCCAAAGAATTTTTGTTTTCTGAAAATTGATCAAATTGCGACCAATGTAGACTTAAATATTTTCAAAATTGAGATTTATACATCTATATTGTACCAATATGGCCGAAATTTACAAATAGCATCATCATAGAGGTTTAGCAGATGGGAAAAAAACTAGGTGAAGAGATTAATATACAGATACATGTAGATACAATGTATATGTAAGCTAGCTGATGCCTTAAAGAGTGAGTCAGAAGTTGCATTAAAATTTTTGACATAACCATTACAAATTGTATCACTTAACATGAAGTCATTATATGTCATTTGTTAAATTTCTAGATTGATGACAGTCTGGTCATGAGGTATTTCGTCTAAGTATAGCATAACTGGAAATGGGATGCTTTAAAAGCTATTATAAACTAGGGTTACCATTAAATATTGATGCTGTTTGTGTTATATACATGATATTAAAAAAAATTGATCTGTGCAAATGCCTGTGTGGTGTTTTTAAAAAAAAGTTAAATACCAACAAAGTAAAATATAAATCATCTGAAGTGCTTGGCATGGTCAGGGTTAATGAATAAATGTCAAGGTCAATTGATCAATATTTGTCAAGGTCAATAATTTCTCCACTGCTACTGTGTCATT